>BCHO01000008.1:553468-709085 GCA_001599655.1 Golubevia pallescens
GTAGCAGGTTCGAAGAGCGTCCAATCCCTGATTTGCTGTGGGCTTTTCTCAGAGAAGTCTCATCACTCCTCGTCAACTACTCTTTCCTGGCTCGCACTCTTCTTCAAAGACTCGTTTCCAGTCGATCTGGAGGATCAAGAATCGATTGAGCCTCGGTCATTCTCTGGGAGCTCGGAGGTAGCAGGTTCGAAGAGCGTCCAATCCCTGATTTGCTGTGGGCTTTTCTCAGAGAAGTCTCATCACTCCTCGTCAACTACTCTTTCCTGGCTCGCACTCTTCTTCAAAGACTCGTTTCCAGTCGATCTAGACCGATATGATCCATTTGAGCTTTGGTCATTCTTCATCGTTCTTGAGCTCTACTCTACCTTGGCTGCTCCGTCCTTGCTCCCTGAAGAGAGAAAGCTAGCTCCCTGACTCCCTGAGAGAGAGAAAGCTCGTCACTGACTCTTACCGATATCCTTTCGCTTAAAAGTCGATCTAGACCGATATAAAGCATTCGAGCTCTGGACATTCTCTGCGATCTTTAAGTACCAAGTAAGAACGACGTCGAATCGCTCAGTTGAACTTTGGTGTTACCAGGCTCAAATCTTTCGTTGCTGTACACCCTCTTCCCACAAGACCTTTCCTGAAAGGGTTCATTTTGAGTCTATGTACTTCGTTGGTTCCGTCTGCCAATTTGTTCAGTTTGAGATGTTTCATTATTGAATCCTTTTGGAGAGAGAGGAAGATGGGAGAGGCTTGGGACAGAGTCAAAGGCAGGCAGGTCTTCCACCAAAAGCTCTCCTTGCCTAATAAGATTATATTTTAGAATCAGATGAGAACGTAAAAACGCCATTCCATTCATCATTGTGTATGAGAACAGCTATATGCTCGGCGTTTTCAAGGGGTCTCCTTCGGCGATCAGGATTCCTCTGGAAATTTTTGCCAGAGCATTTCTCAACTCAAACCATCAATCGATAAACCAAGATGCCTCAAGTAAGTGGAGATACGAGCTGGATTAAACTGTGATAGCATACTGACTTTATTCACTATCCTTGTATCTGATCAGAATGAATACATCGAAGAGCACATTCGTCGACATGGTCGTCGGATGGATCATGAAGAAAGAAAGTAAGTAGCAATCCATTCCATCCTTCCCTCTCTTTGCCTACTCCTCTTTGACTATTACTGCAATCAGTTATATGAATTCAATCCATCTCCAAATCGGACATCCAAGCATGACCATCTTCAACCTATCTAATCGACTGACCACCTCTTCCTCCTCTTCTTTTCTCTCTTCAGGCGAAAGAGAGAAGCTCGTGAAGTGCACAAACATTCAGCAATAGTCCAAAAGACGACTGGGTTGAAAGCCAAAATGTTGAACAAGAAACGTAGAGCAGAAAAGATTCAAATGAAGAAATCAATCAAAGCTCACGAAGAGAGGGACATCAAGCAAGCTTCAACTTCTTCAGATCCATCCACCGCCTTACCTACCTATCTTCTAGACAGAGAGGGACAAAAGGATGCGAAAGCTTTGAGTTCTGCAGTCAAAGAGAAAAGAAAGGATAAAGCTGCAAGATATGCAGTTCCTTTGCCTCAGGTAAGAGGAATTGCAGAAGATGAAGCTTTCAAGGTAATGAAGACTGGAAAGAGAAAAGGTAAAGGTTGGAAGAGAATGGTGACTAAGGCTACCTTTGTTGGAGAGAGTTTCACTAGGAAACCTCCTAAGTTGGAAAGGTTCGTTAGACCTATGGGTTTGAGATATAAGAAGGCTCATATCACTCATCGTGAGTATCAGAAAGAGAAAGAGAAGGATGACAAGGAAAGGAAGAGATTTGAGAAATACTACCTAGCATTCTCGAGATGATTTCGAAACTTCGATGATCATTCTGGCAATTCGACTGGACAATCTACATTTTCGCAATCGAGATTATCTTTGAGGTCTAGCTCCTAAGATCTTCCTCAGATTCGAATTAAACCCAAAACCTCTCCTCTCTTTCATTCATCAGCCGATCTCAAAGCCACTTTCCAACTGCCAATCATCGGAGTCAAGAAGAATCCACAATCACCAATGTACACGCAGTTAGGAGTTCTAACAAAAGGTACAATCATAGAAGTCAACGTCTCTGAATTGGGAATGGTGACGACTGGTGGAAAGGTAGTTTGGGGGAAATATGCTCAGATCACTAACAATCCAGTGAGTAAATGCCTTCTGGTTCTTTCGAATTCCGCCTCATTTGAGAGATTCCTTCTCAAAAAGAGTCGAGCGTGGGATTGCCAATGAATCTGACCTATCTAGAGCATCTACAAGCTGATCAAGCTCGAAGAATTGACTTTGGAATATCTTGTCTCGCTCATTCTCTGACCACACTCATTTACTTTTTTCTACTTTGATCTCTTTCAGGAAAACGATGGATGTGTCAATGGTGTTCTACTTCTTTCAAGTTAGAAGCCTCAATTCTCGATCCATTCATTTCTCTCAACTTCTTCATTCCTCGCTCGATCTTTTGGGTTACTGGTCAATGACGTTCTCTTTCAATTTAGGTTTAGTTCTACAGCTCTCTCCTCCCCCTTCGATCTGGTGAAGATCCGAGTGAGAGAACAGAGGCTGGCTCCATCGATTCGTTTCTCATCTAGGGCGATCAGAGTCTTTGCTTTTGTCTATCCCCTTTTCATTTGTTCATATTTTATCTCTTTGATTTGTACAACAGCATCCTTTCCTTATCTTCACTCAAAAAGCCAGATAGCAACATCATCTTCTCCTCGCAAGCTCAGAAAGTTGAAATGAGAGAGTGTTTTGCGTTTGAGATGGATACAAACTATTGCTTTTCATTCGATAGCTTCTTCTTTTATATGTAAACAGTGATGAAATTGGAAGACTAAAGTGGGACAGGACATTTTAAGCGAACGAAGTGATAAGAACGACTCAGAAGCTTTACTCCACCTGCTCTCAAAACCTTCTTCTCTTTCGACCATCAACAGTCCAGCACTCTTCTTTCCTTACAAGCAAAGAAAGATAGTACGAAGATCCAAAATCCAACATGGATACGGTAGTTGTTAGTATACAAGGATGGTCAATGTCTTCTTCTGAATCCTGACTAACGTTCGTCAATCTTTCTTTCTTCTATCGACTCTCCTTCTCTCAGGCAGGTGCGATTGCAGCATCCGTGGTTGATCTTTGTGTCTATCCATTGGACACTCTAAAGACTAGATTGCAACTCAAACCTCAACAGCTCGCTCAGAGTTTCCCTCAGAATCGAGGTCTTTATTCAGGTCTCTATCAAGGTGTTGGAAGCGTCATCGTAGCCACACTTCCAGCAGCAGGTCTTTTTTTCACAACTTACGAACATAGCAAGTCGTTCTTATCATCACCAAACAATCCAATCTCTTCTCAATTACCCGCTCCTGCTCTCCACATGGCTTCGAGCTCAATAGCAGAGCTGACGTCATGTCTGATCCTAACTCCTGCTGAATTGATCAAGCAAAGAAGTCAAGTGGTCAACAGGAATCGAGAACAGAAGGCTTCACCTACCAATTCCAAGGCTATGAAAGGTCAACCTTCGGAAGTAGCTTACAAAGAAATGGCAAAGTCTTTGGATCAAGTCTCAAAGGGGAAGAAAGGATTAGTTGAAGGAGTGGAAAAGGGAGTCATTTCAAGTATCAAAGAATCATCAAAAGTTGCACCAAAGGGTAGTGCTCTATCTACAAGTCGGAATCTAGCCCAAGATGCATCGAAACAGTTATCCAAAGCTCAAGCAGAAAGTTCTGCATCTGCAGTCGTTCGACCTATGATTTCAACCCTTTCAAGAAGTTACGTCGCTCTAGCAGGAAGAAATTTACCTTTCACGGCTATACAGTTTCCTCTTTACGAGAAGTTCAGAAGCATTTTGTCAGAGAGAGTCGGATTGAATGTTGGATCAAGGTCATTAGATTCTGGAATTGATTTAGGAGACGTCGAATTGGATGAGATCACCAAGAACAGAGCAAAAGTAAAGAGAAAACTAAAAGATTCAAATGATCAGAAATCTCTACCAACAGTTGAGAATAGGTTCTTACTTGCTGGATTGGTTTCAGGATTGTCAGCAGCCTGTTCAGGTAGTCTTGCTGCCGCCGTTACCACTCCAATCGACGTTGCAAAGACTAGAATCATGTTGAGCAAACCTTCAGAAGGAGCTGGAAAGAATTCTACTACTACTAGAGGAGTTTTCCATACAATGAGACAGATAGCGATAGAAGAAGGGATAGGACCAAAAGGATTGATGAAAGGTAGTCTTTATCGTTGTCTCTTTACTGCATTGGGTGCTGGAGTCTACTTAGGATCTTACGAAGCTGGTCGCTTATGGTGGAGATCTAGAGAGGTGGAATGATGAATGAAAGTCGAGAAGGAAGAGGACTGCGGGTTAATGATGGTGAGCCGGTGAGGTGAAGAATGGAGTCTCTTTCCTTCCTTTTACGCACATTCGTACTCCTCAATTTTGTTTGTTTTTGCATTTTTCAATTCATAGAGAGATTCCATCTTCATTCTTCTCGCTGTAGGTCTACCTCCCTGGGTTGCGATAGACACGGACCGTAACGATCTGCCGTTCTTCGATCCGTTAGCCTCTAAAGACAACCTTCTTCACCAACATTCGATTTCTCCTTTCTTCTTTCCCCTTTCTTCCATCTTTCTTCCCCATCTTTCATCTTCAAAACTTCCCTTCTCTTTCAAGTCTCTAAATCTTCGCCCAAGATGATGGTCAACCAACTCTTCTCCCTTTTGGCTTTGGTCGCTACTTCTGTCTCCGCAGATCTGTTGAAAAGGCAGGGTCCAAACACCGTCTATCCGGGGCATGAGTCTCAAATGACTCGAAAGCCTATCAATCATTAGACCCCCTTACCCTTACACAACCCTAACCCTGTAACCCTATTAGAGCAGCACTCTGTCACGACGACTTCCTACTCCCTTCTGTTATATCGAATCTCCCTTAAATTGCCCTCAATAGTTAATCTCAATGCTTTGGATTTGACTCCCATACTCACTTCAACTCACACATAGACTGAGACAGAATCGAAGGATGTGCCTCGTAGGCACATTCCTCGTTCCGTGTCAATCACTGTCAATAGCAATTCATTCCTGAGTTACGTTTTTGTAGCTACTCTTCGCATTGCTTGAACACTCTTGGTATTCTCCATTCACTTTGAGTATCTTTAGAATAAACATAAAGAGGGAGAGTGAGCCTTTGAGGAATAGAAGGCAACAAGGCCAAATCATCAGGCTGATTACGCCACC
Organism: Golubevia pallescens; assembly: GCA_001599655.1. Lineage (NCBI taxonomy): Eukaryota > Fungi > Basidiomycota > Exobasidiomycetes > Golubeviales > Golubeviaceae > Golubevia > Golubevia pallescens. Next base: position 558,717 of record BCHO01000008.1, read on the forward strand.
ACCAAATAATGATCATTATTTTGTGAGACTCGAATCTCATCCAAAGATTCCCAATCGACTTCTTTTGAGTCAATTCCAGTCTCTTCATATTTAGATGAAACCAAAGCACCAAAAAAACCATAAAATCCTTTTTTCTTTTCTTTTCTTTTTTTTGTTTTTCTTTTTTCTTTTTTTTGTATTTGGTATTTCCTTCTTGCGTATGGCCTCGGCATAAAACGCGTTTCTCGAAAGAGAATGTAATTCAATAAACCAACCAACCAATCCCATCAACCACTCACTTCCAAAAAGATGTCCACTGCTCCTCTAGCTGGTGTTGTTCTTCTCACTCGTCATGGAGACAGACAAGGGTTCTATCAAAACCCAAAGACTTTACGTGAGTGGTGAACTCTTCATCAAAGACTGGAAGCTCTTCGTTCTCGTGCTCACCTTCTTCGCTCGTTATCTCATGCCTTTCCACTGGACAGCGCTGCTCAAACCAACCTCACAGTCTTGGGATAGTAAGTTTAAAATCCTTTCAGTCACAAGCAGGATGCAATGCGCCTGTCGCCGACATCATTTGATCTCTTTCCTTCCTATCTTTAGGAAGAGTCGTGGAAATAAGAGTCGTGGAAATGGTTCCAAAAGAAGAAATTGAATGTTACGAGGGCTTCAAAAGTAATGTTGTACAATCAAACTAGGAAATTGCAAATGTAAAATCGAGTGAAAGCTTTCATTGATGAGCTGCATTGGCGTGGTTGAAAGTGTTGATTCTGAGGAGAAGAGAAGTCAGGCCGCCTGAGTTCGTGGTTTGAGCCAAAAGAAAGGTTGCCCGCGACGATGAGAACCTGTTTACACTCTTTGCGTGGCAACCTCTTCGTCCTCGTCTTCAGCTAGATAGCATCACTACTACCCTATCTTGTTACAGAGACTCAATCATCGAGTGGTAGAATCATCAAGAAGTCACGAGCTCTTCTTGAGTCAGAGATTTGTCGTTGAGAACGATCCGCTTTTTCTAGATCTTTCTTTGTATTTCGAGAACCTTCCTTTTCTCTCTCCCGAAAAGATATATAAGAGTCCCTTTGTAAATAGATACGACTTTTCCCCATCCGTCAATTCATCATCTTTCCTAGTCAAACCTCGTCTCAAGTGCTGACTTCCAACCTTCTAAGCCAAGTCAAGTCAAAGTCTTCTTCTCAAGTTTCTTCGATCTGTCCACTGTAACACACGCGACCACCAAATGATGATCATTATTTCGCGAGGCTCAATTCTCACCCACAGATCTCACTCTTCATCATACGGATGCACAGAATTCAAACCAATTGGTTGAATATCAGTTTAAATTATAGAATTCACACATTCAAGCTACCATTCTCAGTCCATTGATTTGTAACTTGAACCAAAGACGAGATGAGCTGTCCTCACTTCGCCATCTAGCTGTTTTAGTACTTCTCAAAAATGAATTTCCATCTCCTCCCCAATCGACTTCTTTTGAGTCATTTCCAGTTTGTATACTTAGTAGAGTCTACATACATTTTCGGTTCTCTTTATCGAAACAGATTGGAAGAGGAAAGATAGTGAACTTGGATGGAGAGCTAGCAAGAGAACGAATTCAGTCCATAGAAGCCTATCACGCATTCCCTTACTAGACCCTAATGTTGACCCTATTTATACAAAAACAAAACTACCTTGATAATCAAAGTATACATTAGACTAATTTACAAAAAATTAAAGACTAAAAACCATCGGTTTACTTGACTGATATTTGATTTAAAGGTTTGAGTGGATTTACATTTGAGAACAAATGAGATTCTCATTTGGAATGAGGAAGAGATCCAGCTGAAGACGAGAGAGGAGATCTCGAGAGACGAGATTGGTTGGTTAGGTGTTCGCATCGAGCCGTTCGACTGAGGTCTAGCTCCTGAAATCAGGAGCTAGGTGTTCGCATCGAAGCGTTCTCACTCTCCTCATTCCTTTAGTATACTATGCCAGTCGATCTTCCCTCGCATCCAACTCCATCACGATTTAACATTCGATTTAATCGGATAGATTCAGACATGAACAAATCAATCGTTCATTCTCTATTAACTTCTACATCACTAGACTAGACCACTAGTCTGAAGAGTTAGAACCATTCCCTCTTCACCAATTCGGCCCATCCAGCCCAATCTTCTATTCAATTTGACCATCGGGATCCAATACTCAACTCGACTCTATTCGGTCATAGTCTGATTCAAATTTGAGTTGCCTTGTTGTCATCAACTTGCAATTGCAGAAGAAGGGGGTTAGACTTCCTGAGAGTGACGAGAAGATAGAGACAGGATGGTGCTGGTGTGGTGGGTAGTAGAAAGAGAGAAAAGCTCAGGTGGATTCCATTGGATGACTTGGCCTCGAGGAGTCGGAGTATTCATCTGTGAGTTATGAATAGAATATCTTGAAAGCACTCGAAGAGGAAAAGTGAGATTCGGAATATGATGGTGGTAGTGGGTAGAGAAGGTAAAGAGGTGCGACCATCTCGACTATCTGGTCAAGTTGATGGATCTCACTTTCAACGATAGATCGATTGATGTCCTTTTTTTATCTTCATTCGACGATAAGGAAGTCTGAGAACAGGTCTCGATAAGGAGACTTTTTACTCACCTCCCCTCTTTCTCGAATCTCATCTTCAGCTTCTACCTCATTATCACTCGAGACCCAAAACCTTTGAGGTGACTTCTCAACGTTTCTTAGTCTTCAGATTTCTCTTCGTTAGATCTATTCGCAGCCGCTGTGGTCGGAAAAGAACCTTGGAGACTAGATCCAAAAGCAATCCCAATTCCTTGGAAATCAAAAGAAGAGGTCAAACAGCTTCTACCATCAAGTGGATTAGTCTTTGGGGTCATTAGAAACAACGGAATGGTGAGGCCTTTACCACCTGTTCAGAGAGCTTTGGAGATCACTATCAAAGCTTTGAGAGACAAAGGTCATGAAGTCGTCGAATGGGAATCGGAAGACGAATTCAAGACTGGTCTTCAGTTGATAGGGTCTTTCTTCACGGCCGATGGAGGATCTGGAATTTATGATCTGATGGAAAAAGGTGGAGAAGAAAAGGTTTGGGATCAAGGCTTGCCTAAAGCAACAGGCAAACCGAAAACAGTCAGTGAAACCTGGAAGCTTCAAGCTGAGAGAACGACTTGGGCTGGTGGGATCTGCGAGAAATGGGAAAGCTTGAAAGGGAAGAATGGAAGTGATAGGCTTCGAAGATTCTTCAAATGGCTCAGGTGGTAGAGGAAGCCACATCATCGACATCGGTTCATCTTCGACATTTCCAGAGTCGATTCGTTTCCGATTGGAAGTGTTGAAGACGAACTTTCACCGACTTGTTTCCTTCATTTTACCTAGGTTAGTATACTCATTCGAGTTTAAGCTTGATTGACTCTCATACAAGCAGTGCATCTTGCTCCAGCAGCAATCTCGAATGTCAAGAGTTCGTTCTTTTGATCCTTTCTACGTCGCCTATCTCTCACTTCCACTTGAGATTTGGATGTGATTCTCATCAACGAGATCGAATGCTGATCTCACCTCGTACTGCTTTCCGCCTTCTCTCTTTCTCAGGTTCTCATCTCGTCCTCAACTCGTCCTCATCTCGTCGAGCTCTACATCGTCAACCTCAATCGTCGTACCTGGAACTTTTCGAACATCGTCGATGCTCCTACTTTTCTTATGTTTTCAGGCTTCAAACAGATTGTTATCTTTCTCGGCGCTCTGGTTTCTCCGTCGAAGTCTATCAACAACTATCGATTCTGCAATCCGTTTGAAGCTTGACTCTCTAGAAGCCTTTAGAAGTCCCTTCAGTCATCTTCAAGTGAGAAACCGTACATAGTGAAGCCAAAGAGTTGAAGTCAGACGTAGAATCAAACCAAATCTGATCAAGGCAGTGGAAGAAACAAGAGACATCGCTCAATTCTACAAGACAATGATACAGTCAAAGAAGTGGAATTTCTATCTCTTTGGTTCTTTTGTTCTACAACTGGTTGCTTTTGATTTTGGAAATGAGTATTTAATGTAGGAATTTGGAATGAATTGGAACTTTATTGTTGTTGATTGGCCGAGAATAATGTTGATGATGAGATTCTGGATTCTATATCTTCTAAAATTTTATTCGACTTTTCCTTCTATCAATCTCCCATCGAGTCCCGACTTCGAGTCCTTGGAGAGTTCAAGGTATCGATCGAAACCTAAGGGAAGGGAAACAGAAGTCATCGCATAGAGAAAGTCAGAAAAGTAGCGATAGGGTAGCTGAAGAAGCGAGCCGATGATTCTGGTCCACTCACTGCAATTCTCAAATCTCCTCCTTTAAAGCTCGTAGATTATTTTTGACCATCCTGAAAGGTTGTTGAACTCCAAAAACTTCAAAGACTCGTAACTGAATTGATGCTTTTCCACCAACGAACAGACCTCTGCTTGTTCTACCGGAGATAGAGATGTTCCGATAAGCTTCGATTGGAAACCATTCTTGAGCAATCCAGCTAAACCTGGAGCAACCGTAGCTAAAGCAGCAGCAATGCTAGTGATTGGACTACTTCCGATCAGAAAGTTGACTATGTTCAACTGAACAGTAGCATTGATGTTCTCGTACCCGTCCACGTCCAAAGTCTCATCTTGTCCAGTGATCTGAAGCGAAGCGAAACCAGTCTCAAATGTATGGTTTTGATGAGCAATAGCTGGGTGGAATGGATTTTTTCCACGACGTTGATTGAAATTGAGTTGGATTCTTGTAAATTCGTCGTAAACCTTTCCATCTTCTGACTTGTTGGCTCTGTACCACTTTAAAAGCCAAATGATAAAGCAAAGGATAACATCTAGTTTTCCTTTCTCCGAAATAACACAAATGAACTCAATAATCCAAACTCCATCACAAAATAAAATTGATATCCAAACCAGCTCAATGACGAAACGAGCGATTTCTTCAGCATCCCAATCGGGAAATAGATTTTGGAACTCTTCAAAAGAATCGTTGATGAATTCGAGAACTGCTTCAAAAAGGGCTATACATTTCCAATCACCGTCGTCGATGAATTGGAGCTCTTTCTTGATCAACTTGATAGCTTTAAGCTTTTCTTTGGTAAAGTCTTCGCCATCATCTAAATTGTAATTTTTGAGCAGTTCTTCGAAGATACCCAATAATCTCGTTCCGCCTGATTCCTGATTTGAGGTTGTAGATCTACCAGAGTGAGGTAAGGTACGAAAACCAAGTAGATCATCGGACAGTCCCAAGCTTTCTGGATCATAATCATCTTTGAGCTCCTTTCCATCTTTCCAAGCACTTTCACTAGCGTTGAAAACCTTCTTTGCATCTTCGATTGTCTTTCCCTTTGAAGAAGATCCCATTGATTTGATGTCTACTCCTTGTTCAGCAAAACGACGAGCTAGATTGGCGAATTGTGAATCTTGATGCTTGACGACTTCTCCATGTACCAGCTTGAGGTTCTTCTTCACTTGTTCGGAAATTTTTTCGAATTGTAGAGAGTTGAGAGATCCTAGAGAGAGGGTAAGACCAATGCTGACATCGTACGTAAGTCTCTTCTTTTGAAGGAGAGCTGGTATCAAAGAAGTTGAAGTTTCATTGTGTGAATTCTTGAGTCCTTCGATGTTTCTGGGGATACTGAGATCTATCGATGGAAAAGAAGCTCTGAGACCAGAAGCCTTCGACTGATATGTTTGAGACTTTCTGAAGTCTTCGAAAGATTCTTCGGTTCCAATTCCTTTACTTCTCAATTTTTCGATTTGATTTCCAAGGACGAATGGTGCTACTTTCTCGACAGCTTGTAAGATTCTACGCTTTTCTTCAGTCGTTGGTTTGATAAGTTCAGCTCTTGATTCCATCGTCGTGAGGCTTTCGAGAGGTGGATGTATTTCTAGAGGAGGTAGAATAGAATCTTTCTTGACTAGACTGGAGGTTAATTTCTCAGTCAATTGACCACTTTTCCTTTTAGCATCGTACTTTTCATGATGTTCTTGAGCGGCTTTTCCATCTCTACGTTTCAATCTCAAGAACATCTCATCATCGACATATTTCTCGAGACATTCGGGACATCTGAAATGATCGAGACTGAGTAAAGGATAAGCTTCGGTGCAGATCATGCATCCAAATTTCGAATGTTGATCCAAGTTCTCTTTGAAGAACGATTCCATCTCATTCTCGATCTTTTCTTTCCTAACCTTTCGAGTCGATATCTTTTTCAAATTATCCAAGCCACAGCTAGCTCTCATCTGATCCTCCCATTTTTGACCTAGTTCTTCCACTACTTCTCCGAAATAAGGACCTAGGTAAAAGTGGTATCCTTTCTCTAAACCTCTCTTGAGTTCTTCTCCGTGTTCCACAGCTACATCTTTCAAAGTCTCGGTATCCTCAGATAAAGTGATTGAGCCTATTGATGTTTTTCCATGAATTAATCGAATCGAAACTTGTCTTCTAGAACGAACTTGTCTTCTAGAATAAATATTATAGGTATCGACTCTAAGACCAGTACCCAGTGGAAAGACTGAGTCAGGAAGCTCCGATCTCAACCAAGCCGAAACAAGCATACATTCATATTTGTCCCAATCTTTGTCTTTTGCAGTCGTAATGATATCAGCAAAAGCTCTTGCGATTGATAGCAGCTTTTCATCTCTAGATGGATCAGAATGATAACACATTGTTTCATGATTATAATGATGAAGGTTAATTTTCCTAGTATGAGAAGAATCACTGACTGCGAACGGTAGTGCTTCTAACAGTTCATTTGGAGCGGTAGTAGCTTTGACTTGAAGTCCAAGCATACGATCTGAATTGTCCATGTGGCCAGTAATAAAAGGTCTTAAACAGCCATCTGTAACGTTAAAGTAAATGTTCTTGGTCTTGCTGGCAGACTTCTTCAGAAGTGATTCGAAGAGTCGAATTGGTATCCGAGCTTTGAGAGCTTTCCCAGGTCCACTAACGTGAGACGTAATCTCCTCTTCTTTCTTTTTCAACAATCTTTTCAACTCTTCTGGATCTACCACTTCCTCTAATTCCAGATCTTTCAAAGGATGTCCCTTTCCATCTGAACGACTCTCATCCGCTGCCGTTTCCACAACTGATCTTACTTTGCTGCCAAACTCTCCATTTTGTTTTCTAACCATTCCTGTCAACGTAAACCTCACATAAGCGTGACTATCCTGAATTTTCAAAGTTAATCTAGCTTCGACGTTACTGAACATAGCATCTGAATCATCTTCAGTAGTGTGTAATTCTTTGAACGTTGTTGGAGTTTCGCTCGATTCATCTTGATTCTCCGTCTCGACTTCTGTCGAAATTGGAGGTGAACCCAAATCTCCTTCTTCCATCTCTTCATCTTGAGCTTCACTATTCCCAGCTGGATTGAAAGATTTCAAAGGGCTTCCACGATTTGAACCACGTCTACTACCGTCAGAGTTTGATGATCGAGTTAGAGAAGAAAGTAGAGATTCAGACTTGGAACTACCAGGAGTTGCTGAAGTAGAAGATCTCCCGGAAGATTGAGAGGTGGAAGTTGTTGATCTTGATCTTGACCTACTTCCGCGAGCCGTTGGAGTAGTAGGCTTCTTCTTCCCCTGAAAGGCATGATCGACGTCTTCTTCCTGCTTTCTTTTACCTTTACCCATTGCAAAGTGATGACGTTGGAAGAATCAGGAGTGAAGAAGTGACGAAGTGATGACCAACCTTTGATAGTGGAAGTTGATTTGGATGAAGAAGAAGAGTTGAAAGTTTGAGATTCAAAGTTGGAGTAACCTCGAAGGAGTAGTCTCTACCTCTTCGTTGTTGACGTTGAAGATCGAAAAAGTGGGAAGTTGCCTTTTTGAAGAACACTCCTTCCGATTGTCAAAGCTTTCTTCTCGGAACCAGCTACTTTAGGAATTCAATTCGTCTTGAAAATAGAACCTAAATAATCAGTGATCCGAAGTTGCAAAGCTCTCTCGAAGAGTCGATGGCTGGTTGGTTACTAGGCTAAATTTGAAAGTCAGCTTGGAAATGAGGCAGGACCACCAGGCTCTATTGCGATCGAATTATTGAGCAGTGAATGGTACCTGAGTAAGAGAAAATGAAAAGAGAATCCAGAAATGAGAGAGAAAAGGAAGTTAGTCAGCAGGAGAAGTCGTAGTCATCCGATGAGAGCGCGAACGGGAGACCAAGACGCATTGGGAAATAACTTACGAAGACCAGTTCGAAACAGCTTCCACCCAAGAAAGACTCTATCTTGGAAAGAGTTGGAATAGATGACTAGATCGATCTATAGAGACCAAAAAGTGGAGGAGGAGATGAGAATTCGAAGAGATTGAAGACCTGATAGGAGTGAGAAAGAGAGCGGGCAGGTTGGTCAGCAATAGTAGATGGTAAGCAAGCACAGAAGCGAGTGTAGAACTCGTTCGAGGGAGTGAGTAATCGAAAGAAACAGAACTCGAAATTGAAGAGTTCAGGGAGGAAGATGAAGAACTCACCTTTGCTGAAGAAGGGGGAGAAGGAAGAGTGAGGTGAGGGGAGAAGAGAAAGGGAAGGAGGAATTGTTCTCTTTTAATGAAGTCGAAAATCTAGAGTCTGAAATTGCAACAAAGAGGGGTCCGCAGGTTGGCAAATGAGATTTAAGATTTCCCAGGACGTAATGAAAGGGAGGGGACGGTTTCAAAAATGCACGACGATCGCTTATTCGCGCCCCCAGGATCTCTCCCCCTCGCCTCTTCAAGATCCGAAGATTGTTTTGAAGAACTCGACTCGACGAAGTCTCTCTTTATCATTCTTCTCTTCAATCTCTACAAATAGGATCAATCGCAGCTCATAACACGGCGTGAGATCTTTGGGAGGAGCGTCTTTCATTCTGTTCGAAATGAATTCCTTGCCCTCTTGAGACTGTCAAAGATAGAGAAGAGGAGTTCAAAAAGGTCCAGAGTCAAAGTGAAGCGAAGGCGACAAGGCGATGATCACCTGTTGCAGACAAGATTATGGAGAATGGAAGGGGGATGCAAAGTGGTGAGTCTTCATATATTCGTAGTTTGGCAAATTTTCACGAGCCGGTACACAAATTGTCACTCACCATGTTCAATGTCTTGCTCAAAAAGCGGCAGAGCTCGTCATCTACTCCAAAACCAGGCAGCACTGCAATGGTGGTGGTGGTCAATGGGAACGATCAAGGAAGGCCGAAAAGCAGACATCAATCACACAGACATCACAATGTTTTTCAGATCTGTAGTCTAAAGAGCTTAAATTCTTGTCTGGAAGAGTTGCAATTGATTTATGAGAGTGCATGGGAATTACTGCTGAGCGATGAACAAATAGGCATCTTCCGAACCGAACTCCTCTATCGGGAAAGAACTACTGCCAGCTTTCTTGACTGGACTTCTACTGCCCTTTCTTGAATAAGTCAAAGAAGCCGAACCAATCTGTTTCTTAGCCTTTTTCTCTTTACTCGTTGAAGCTTGGTTCTTCTTTGATTTCGGTTCAGTCTCTGAATTTGAAGGAGAATCTGTAGCTATTCTAGAAGGCTTTACTCTTTTGATGGTTTTCTTCTTGGGTGTCTGATTTTCTTCTGAAGAAGCATCATCACCTTCAATTTCTTCATCAGACTCGTCCGATTCCATCACTTTCCTATTCATCTTTACATTCTTGACTTTCTTTGGTGATCTCTTCAGAGAGCTCAATTCATGAGATCTAGCCAAAGGACTTTTGAAAATGTCCTCATTGACTTTCCACCATTCTCTCGGTCTCGAAGTGACTCTGGTTCTAGTGGAAGATCTGAGAGATGTAGAAGGTACGACATCTAGAGAGGGCTCTACGGAGTCGGATCTAGAGCTCGAAGATGAAGTTGATCTTGATCGAATTTGTTGAAGTTCTTTCGTCGTGACAGGGAGTGACTTTCTAGACTTCTTCTTTCCTTTTCCATTTGAGTTTGAGGTACCTTTCGAAGGTTTCCTGTTGGGTTTGACATTTGATGAAGGTCTTTCCTGAGAAGAATTCATGATTTCTCTCTCCATTCTTCGAATCTCTTCCATTTCTTCATCCTCAGGTTCCTCCTCATTCTCCAACGCTCTGGCCACTAGATTGACGGGTTTCAAGAAATTGAAGGTTCCAAAGCGGCTCTTCGTAAGAAGTTCTGCAGCTAATTCTCTATTGATCTTGGTCTGACCAGCTACAGAGAACGGCTCAGAAGATGATTTCGAGATGGAAGTCGAAGGAGCAGAAGCACGAGGTCTCTTTGGCTTGAAAGCTTGAGCTCGAGAGAAAAAGTTCTCTAGTGATCCGAAAGAAGTCGATAGAACGTTTGGTTGGATGTCAGACTTGATGAAATGCTGGAAGGTCAATGTGAACAGTTCTCCTTCAGTCTCATCCGACAACAAGACAGACTTTCTTTTACCAATCTCCAAGACTGATGCTCAGAAATTGGCAGGAAAGTACGCTCTGTTGAAGCCAACCGGACTACCACAGGGTTTCCTTTCTGAAGACCAACACTTGCTCTACGTCAGCGCTGGGTATCAGTATGACATCAGAATGTTAGGATTGAGAGTTGATCAGCTATCTGTGAGTACAAAGTTTTCGAAGTGGATCGATAGTGAAGAGCTCTCTTTTTGATGGTCCCCTGAGCTTGCGATTGAGATCAGACCTGACACTTCTTTCCCCCCTCTCGAATTTATTTGCAGTCCGTCAACTTTTACATTCCATTCGTAGATGTTCTAAGAGATGGAAAGACTCCATTCTCCAAACCAACTATTGGTTACATCAATCAGCTCATTCCGGTTGTGGTGGCAGATCTCGAATTGAACGGTCAGCATGTAGGAGTATTTGATCCTAAACATGCTCCTTACAAAACAATCGGAGATGGTTCTGAGCATGCAATCACTGTATCTGAAGGTCTAGATAATCCAGTGAGTATTAAACTCGTGAAAGCGACTGAATCTCTTTGGAACGATTCTCTCTAAACCTAAACAATTCTCTGTACTTCTCACTCGACTCAGATCGATGGACCTGGACTCTTGATCCCAAGATTCCAAGCCAACTTCAAAAAGACTTCAAAGGCTCATATCTCAGCCAAGACTTTCAAAGAAGTAGCCCTACAACCTCGAGTCAACCCCTTAGGTCTTTGCAGTCAAACGATTGAATACTACAACGAAACATTTGCCGATCCATCTCACGTCGTAGGATCTGTTCAAGTCTACTCTCCCGTCTTGCCTCAAGATCAGCAATTCCAAAAAGCATACGGATGGACTGTTACTTCGGAATGGATAGCTCCAGCAGGGGTTGGAAAGAAGTGCTCTGACTTTGCTTAAAGATGAGGTCTCTACTCAAGTCCAATCCTCTCTATCTTCGTATTCTTCTTCTTGTTCTCTTTCATTCATTGATCTACTCGGGACAATCAATACCATCATCTACAATTGTTCTATCAAATTTCTATTCATACTCTGGCTTCAATTCAAACAAATCAACAGCATTTCTAAACATGACTCTATCTCTATCTTCTTTCCCCCAACTTCTAACATTTCTAATAGCATTCAAATTCTCAGTCACGCTCATCCACATTGGTTGTTCCTGACTAGATTCCTCAACTTCTTTACCAACTGGTGGAAAGAAAGGGAAATCAGTTCCAAACATGATTCTCTTCCCACCAAATTCTTTCTCCACTTTTTCTTCTTCACTTCCAATTTGTGGAGTTCCATGTAAACCTTGACCACCTCGTTTGAATCTTTGAGATCTACCAATGATTTTAGAGACGAATTCTAGTTCTTCGGATCCATAGCAAGTTGCATCGTAATAAAAGTTTCCAAGGTAATAACGAGGATCATGCTTTAGGCGAGATTGAACTGTTGGATCATGGATCACACATGAAGCTAATCTAGATGAGAGGAGTGGTAGTGCAGCACCTGAATGAGCTAGTAGAATTTTCAGGTTTGGATATCTGTCGAAGACTCCTGCCAGAATCAATCGAGTTGCTGCTGAAGTCGTCTCGAAAGGGAAACCAAGAGCTAATTGCAAAACATGACCATTATCAGCAGTTCCCCATAAACCATCTTCATTACTCGATTCTTGTCCTGTTCCATAATGAGGGTGAAGAAACTGTTGAAGAAGAGTCTTGAGTCAGTACTTCCCTTCGTCTTCGACGAATCCGCTTCTCACTCCGATGAACTCACCAAAACCTGACCCAATCTCTCAGCTGCTTCCCAAAGTGGTTCCAATTGAGGATCGTCCAAACCTTTCCCAAGTCCTCTAGAACCCAAAATCGTTCCAGAGAGAAGTTTACTTTTCGAGATGGATTCCAAAGAAGAAACCAATTCCTCCACGGGTACTCCTGGAGCGAATGGAAGTGAACCGAAAGCTCTGATTCTAGAAGAATTGGAAATTGGACTGTTGAAATTCGATCTGGCATCTCCGGCTGAAAAGACTGAAGCTGGAGAACCAGTTTCTCCTTGATTCTGAACCTGTGAGGGATCGAAACAGAACTTTTCTAGATCTTCATTGACTTCCTTTGCTGCTTGGATTGCTTCTGAAGGAGAGAAGAAGTCTAACCAAGGGTTTGCTAGAGAGACTAGACTGAGAAGAGAGGGGAGAAAGAAAAGTGTATACTCTTATCATCTGGTTTCCAATAACAATTTGACATTGGTCGCTGTCTCTCCTGTTCGTTGCAGCCAAATTGACTTCTTCTTAATCCAATATTCCCAACATGATTGGATTCTACTCACGAAATGTCAATCCTGTGCCTGTCCATGAAACTCAGTCTCTCACTTCTACTCCAGTACTGTGAACCGATAGGCCTTCCACCTTTATGCTCTGTGGGAAGGATGGCTAAGAACTCATTTCCTTGAGAAGTGTGGATTCTTGGATTGGAAGTTCTGTTTCTCAAAGTCTCTACCAGTCTTGGAGTGTAGATGTGAGTGTGGACGCTGTTTCGAATGAGAAGAAGAAGAAGATGATAAGGAAATGAGTATGATCTGGTGAACTTGTTTTTATTGAATGAGTGATGATGCTGATGCCTTTGTTGCTTTACTTACTCTATCAAGAGTGATTTCTGAGCCATTCTGAGAGAGCTGCCTCTCATCTTAAACAGCGAAGACGTCATGAGCAAGAAGGAACTGATAAGCTTCTTCCCTTCTTGTCTTCCAAACACTCACTTCCAAAACACACAAATATGTTCAAAAACTCTATCAAAAGACTTTCAAATCCTTCAGTCATCAGAAATGCAAACATTACCAGACCATCATCTCGCCCAAGAAGCTTGCCAGTACCAAATTGCCTTATCTTCTCTCGTCCAACCCTCAATCTTCCAACCACATTCTCTAGATCTCTAGCAACTGCTTCTTCTTCTTCTTCTTCTTTGATCCCAATCATCGACTTGTGAGTCTTTCATCTCTGCAACACTTGTTCATCAGACTGCTGATGCCTGAACTTCTGTCCTTTCTTTCCACTCAGTTCTCGCTTCTTGAAAGCCGCCTCGAACAAAGATAAGACAGAGGTCAGCAAGGAAATCACAAAGGCTTTCAAGACTTCCGGTTTCGTCTATCTTTCGAACCATGGAATAGAGCAAGATCAACTGTCAAAGACTTTTCAAATGTCGAAACGATTCTTCGAACTGCCCATGGAAATCAAGAACAGATTAGCTTGGAAAGGTAAGTATCCATCATTTTCTTGACTCCGTTTTCTTCTAGAAAGATCATAAAGAACTAACGCTAAGAATTCTTTTCTTCTTCATTGACAGATCCACGAGCGAATCGAGGATACGTCGCCGAAGGACGCGAAAGAGTTACTCAAGCAACCTCTGAAGAAGAAATCGCAGCTCTTCGAGCTTCCCAACCTGATTACAAAGAATCCCATGAAATCGGAAATGAATCGGATCCAATCTTTAGAAACGAATGGCCAACAGAAGATGAATTGAAAGGTTATAGAGAAACAATGTTGAGATTCAGAACGGTAACTCATCGATTACATCTGGAAGTTCTGAAAAGTATCGCGATAGGACTTGATTTGAAGGAAGACTTTTTCGATAAGAAGTGTAATGAAGAATGGCATACTTTGAGATTACTCCATTATCCAAGTGTGGAAGCTAAGAAATTGCAAGGAGGTGGATCTAGAGCTGGAGAACATTCAGATTATGGTTCCATTACCCTTCTTTTTCAAGATATGGTTGGTGGTTTGGAAGTCAAGGATCCTTCTTCTGGAGAATACGTTCCTGCAAGACCGGTAGCTGGAACTTTGGTGGTCAATGTTGGAGATTTACTGGGTGAGTACAAGAGTCGATGACGAGAGTAGCCAACGAAGGCAAGCAGTTGAAAGCTTTTCTAGCTGTTCTTCCTCTGATTCTGCCTTCTCTTTTCTTTTCATTACACTCGCTTTTTTAATTTCGTGGATCCTCAGCTCGCTGGTCCAACGATACTCTCCGTAGCACCCTCCACAGAGTCGTCGCACCTCAAGCAAAAGCAGAAAGCGGATGGACTCCAGCGAGACAATCGATTGCAGTCTTCTGTAATCCCAATGAGAATCAGGTCATCGAATGCTTGCCCTTTGGAGAAAAGGCCAAATATCAACCAATCGTCACTGGCGATTATTTGGAGCAGAGGTTGAGCGAGACGTACTCGTGAAGGAGAGTCTCGAATGTCACCTGTACAAATGTCACCGCTTCAATTGAAAATGAATCTTCACTAAATGGTTCAGTTAGCTCCATCCTTAGGAAGCAGCTTGTGAGGGACAGAGTGGATCATTAAAAGAGAAGCGAGCGTTTGAACGACTGGTTGAAGGATTCTTCAGTTGCTCTTTCATGTCTTCCAGACTTCGTCTTTCGTGACAAAGCTTTCGAAAGATACAATGACTAGGACACAAGAAAGGACAAATAGCACAGCATCAGAGTGTTCGACTTTCTTCGTTCGGTTTAGCCCTCCACAAGAATCAGAGATGACAAATTCTGTTCTTCCACTCTTGCCTCTTTGTTTCTCTCTTCTCTTCCCACCTTACCTCAATAACCTTTCAAGAGATCTCATATTGATCTCTCCTCTCAACAAACAATCAGAATCTAACAACATGAGCAGTGGCAGAAACGTATTAGTGGCAGTCTTGAGAAATGATCTTCGATTACACGATCATCCAATCTTCTCTCTTTGCAATTTAGATGGCTCTTCAACTTCAGCAACTAGTAACAAGTTCAAAAAGCCAGTGACTCATCTTTTACCAATCTACGTTTTAGACGAAAAGTTTGTAGAGACTGGAGGCTTACCAGAGATCCAGAAGAAGAAAGAAGTCGAAGCTAGGACCAGAGTCGCTGGATTCTGGAGGACTGGAGAACATAGAGTTAGGTGAGCAGTTGTTTCGAAAAAGCATTATGTTTGTTGCTGGAAGAGATTTCAAGTCGTTGATCGAATGCTGACATCATCTGCATCTTCTCACTCATTCCCAAAGCTTCCTTTTGAATTCACTCTTTGATCTTCGCTCAAACCTCAAAAAGAAAGGTTCGGATCTCTCTCTATGGGCTGGTGTTACCGAGAGTATAGTTCCACTTTTGGTCAAAGACCTTCAAGAAAGAGGTGACACTGTAGAAGGCGTCTGGATGGGGAAAGAGGTGAGGATTTTTGATTTTTCATAGTATGCCTACTTGATCAATGATTGACTTACGAGTTTACACTCTTGTTTAACTCTTCCCTTATCGATCGACTCAGGTAAACACGGAAGAGGTAGCTAGTAAGTCTTTGGTGAAGAGAGCTGTCTCTTTTGAAGCTTCATACGTGAGCTTCATCTGGTCTTTCAAGCTCACCATTCTTTCCAATCTGCTTCTTTTTTTCTTCTCTTCTATCCCTTGTTCACAGCCGAGCGTAATCTATCAGCTGCACTTTCCAAGCTAGCCACGCCAGTTTCTCTCCACACTCCGGTTCACAAGTCTCTCGTCTCGATCAAAGATCTAGGATTCCCTCTCAAAGAACTTCCAGACATTTTCACTCAATTCAGAAAGAAGGTTGAAGCTGTAGATCCATCTCAAGCTTTCAAAGATCCTCTACCTACACCTCAAAAGCTTCCACCCATTCCAGATCTTCCAGATCTCAAGACTCAACCTGGAATTTATCACGTCAAAGGAGATTTGAAATCTGTTGAAGAAAATCTACTCAAACCTTTGAGATCCAAACCTACTCTTGGTTATGCTGGTGATAAGGGAAAAGCAGCAAGTGCACATCCATTCAAGGGTGGTGAAACTGAAGGATTAGAGCGATTGAATCATTACTTCGGATCTCAATCTCAGACTGGAGCTTCGAAGAACTCTCCAGCAGCTCATTACAAAGACACTAGAAATGGAATGTTGGGTGTCGATTACTCGACGAAGTTTTCGGCTTGGTTAGCTCATGGTTGTTTGTCTCCCAGATTGATCGCTGCTCGAACATTCGCTTTGGATGAAGAAACTGGTGGCAATTCAGGAGCAGCTGGTGGCATTCTCTTCGAGCTATTGTGGCGTGACTTCTTCTACTTTATAGGTCAAAAGTTTGGATCTGCTCTGTTCACTCTGGGTGGACTTGAAGAAGTCACCGATCCTCAAGGTGCAAAGAAGAAAAACTATCAATGGTTGAATCCTGCTGAAATGGGAGATGGGAAGTGGGATGATGGTGATGACTTCGTTAAATGGGCAAAAGGTGAAACGGGTGTACCTTTGATTGATGCTAACATGAGAGAGCTGGTCAGAACTGGGTAAGTAAAGAGAATTGCCTCTGTTCGAAGTTGACAAGCAAAACTGAGAAAAGCCCTCTCCTCGTCACTCCTTCGCTCTTTAGATTTATGTCCAATAGAGGAAGACAGAATGTAGCTAGCTTCCTGAACAAGGTGAGTTCATGAAAAGGAAACGTTTCCATCTTGACTCGCGAGTGGACTTTTGTTGACAGCTCCTTCTCGTCACTTTTTTCAGGATCTCGGTTACGATTGGAGGCTAGGAGCTGAACTCTTCGAAAGTCATCTAACCGACTACGATACGAACAGTAACTGGGGAAATTGGCAGTTAGTTTCATCAAGTTTTAAGATGAGAATCAGAGAATGTAAGCTGATCTCTTTCTCTTTCTCTCTCTTTTTCCACAGATACTCGAGTGGAACAGGAAACGATCCAAGATCCGATAGACAATTCAACCCGATCAAACAAGGTTTAGATTACGACAAGGAAGGAAACTATCTCAAAGCTCAATTACCTTGTTTAGCAGATATCCCTTCTCCGAAATGTCATTTTCCTTGGACTTTACCACAAGATCAAAAACCAAAGGATTATCCAGACAAGCCCATTTCTGAACAACCTGGCTGGAAAAAGTTCTTCTCTTCTCAAGGAGGAAGCGGAGGGGGATACAGGGGTGGATATAGAGGAAAAGGTGGTAAAAGAGGAAGAGGTGGCAATGGAAATGCTAAGAGGGGAAACCATGGAGGACCTGGATTTGGGAAAGAGGTGACTCAATGAAGGGTTTGAAGGATGATTCGGATTCTTACTCATCAATCGTAAGCAATTAGCAAATCAGCAGTAACTCATTATTCATAGACCAATGTTGTTGGAGAAATTCTGTTCAAAAGTTGATAATACAAACGAGTCGTCTCTTACAAAATGTAAATGACTCTTTTTCTCAACGTCGAAATCGATCGGTTTGGTCGACATGTGCTTCTATCTCTCTCTCTCTCTCTTTCACCTAGGATTTCGGATTCCAAATCAGAGTTCCCAAGAATTCATCCTCGTTTTCAGCTTTGAAGGTAGTTATTCTATCAAGTCTCGAGGCTATCCTAGCTGCTAGAAGATGTTTGCACTGGAGATCGAAAGAGAAAGAGAGACATATGATTCAGACGAGTCAGGTTCTTTTTATATCTGAATTGGATCTTCGGAATCTTTTCTCTTTATAGTTCGAATACGAAAGTCTCACCATCAAGATTGGAGTAGCAGAAGGACCAGCTTCTGAACTTGCCCACATTTTGATTTGAAAATCTGGACAAGGACAAAAGGACGAAATGAAACCTCTTCTCTTTTCCATTTGATGAGAGTGACTTTGACTTTCTTCTTTCTGTTTAGTTGAATCTGGAGGTTGATTCCAAAAGACTGTATAACTATGAAGGGGAGAAGAAGTGGAAGCTACTTGATGATAACTTCTGAAAAGGGTTGGATGTTGAAGTTTCGTCACTGTGATGAGAAAGAGAGAGAGGGATTCTTCAGCCCTTTATTCATTAGTCTTGAAGAAAAGCAAGCTTTGGGTAGGCATACATCCAACCGAAAGACGAAGGAAAGATAGAGAGATGGAGGCCTGGATAGCCGAGCAAGCTTCCTCTTGCAATCACTTCTCTCTCTGTCTGTCTTTGGACGTGCAAGACTGACCTTTTCCATTGTCTATGATGTCGAGAGCTGGCAATAGAAGCTTGTCGAACAAGAGATGGAGAGATTCAATGTCATCCTGAGTCACTTTTTGATGAAAAGAAGATGGAAAGAAGAAACAAAAGTCAGGACAGAGTGAGATTGTGCAGCGTCGGATCGAGCATGACTGAGATTTCTCACGAGTCTTGTGTATTGAATTGAAGAGCTGATCTGCGATTTGGTTTGTGACTTGTTGAGCCATTCCATAGTAACAAACAGTAACGAACGAAGTGAACGAAGTGGTTGAGGTTCAAGAGACGAAAGTCATTAATGATACTCGAACCACTGCACTGCATCCACTTGACTATCTTTGACTCTAATCGTTCCCTTGCACTCGAATTGCATCAAGAGAATCCAATTCAAGATCAAGAACAGTCAGTCAAGTCGTCGTTGAATTGAAGAATGTCGAGGTGAGTGCAACTTATATTCCATCTTCTGCTTCTATCTACTTCTACTCCACCGTGCATCTTACTGGCTTGCTTGCTTCTGCCTTGACTATCTCCATCTTTGATCTGATTGATCCTTCTCTTCTCTCTACTCTTCATATCATATACTGCCATTCCCACCGAATGTCCAGCTACGACAAGCTGATAAAGTCAGCCACCAAGCCCAAGGCTGTCCCTCCAAAGCCAAAGTACATTGATCCAATCATTGCTGCCACTTTTGCAAAGGATGGAAGTCTACAGGACATGTGCAGAAGTCTAGTCGCAAGATTGGCAGACAGAGATGGAATCGTGAGTAGTTCTCCAACGCTACTCCTTCCTTCCAGATCGAGTATCGGCACACATATTGTAGATACTGACGATCCCATCCCTTGTATACTCCTCTACAGGTCGTTTTCAAATCCTTAATCGTACTTCATACAATGATTCGAAATGGAGGAATAGACAATGTCTTGTCTCACTTGGCTTCCTCTGGTGGTACAGGAGATGGAGGTTCAGCTTCAGTTCGACTGAGAAACGTTGGGAAACAGAATTGGCATGGAGAAACCCCTCCTACTTTGAGTTCCTATTCCACTTATTTGGATGATAGGATCAGAGCTTATAGGGAACTCAAACATGACGTCATTAGATCTAGTGAGAACTACAATTCGAGTTCAAGTGGTGGTGGTGCGAGTAGAGTGGGTGATGGAAGAGGTGAACATGCAAATAGATTGAGAAGATTGACTGTTGAAAAGGGTTTGTTGAGAGAGATTGGAATCACTCAGAAGGTTGGGAATGCTGTTTTGAAATGCTCGGTGAGTTTGCTCTGAGAGGAAGAGGGATGAGGGAATCGAGATGATTCGAAATCAGGGATTAGAGAGCAACGACGAGCTTCTATCTCTCTTCGAGTATCAAATTGATATCTAGATACCACTTTTCAAGCTGATTTTTCAGATTAGATCCTTGAAAAGTGAGGGAACTCATTCTTACAATTGCTTGTCGTCCTTCTTTCTCTCTTCCCCTTCCAACCTCCCTTCTCTCGCTCCCAGTTCTTCCACGACGATCTAGGAGATGAATTGACCTTGACAGCATTCCGAATGACACTCAAAGATCTCTTGGCACTCTACACAGCAGTCAATGAAGGAATCATCAACATGTTGGAACATTATTTCGAAATGTCTAAACCAGATGCAACTAGATCTTTGGAACTCTACAGGAGGTTCGTTAGACAGACTGAAACTGTCGTTGCTTATCTTTCAGCTGCTAGAAGAGCTGCATCTTCCATCAACATCAATATCCCCAATTTGAAACACGCTCCGACTTCTTTGGCTGGGGCTTTGGAGGAATATCTGAACGATGAGAATTTCGAAGAGAATAGAATCACTTATAAGGAGAATCGAAGAGTGGCTGAAGGTGGAACTCCTGCTCCAAAAAAGGAAGAGAAGAAAGAAGGTGAGTAGTTTTCTTTAATCGTTTGAATTATTTCTGATCAGAGCTAAAGAGAGTCCACGTCGAATCCTTCTCATCTCTCCTTTATTTCTTTCCTTCCTCCCTCTCAGCTCCAAAGGAGACTCCGAAACCTAGTGCCTCGACTTCCGCCGCTGCTTCAACCTCGACTTCCACAGCTCCTCCACCTGGTTCCAATCCTCAGGCTCTTCAAGACTTCTTCGCTTCCATTGAAAACGAACAAGAGAACATGTTCAATCCGAATGGACACGGAGCTCAAATTCCGGGTTCGAGTTCTTTCGGTGGTGGTTTGTTTCAACAACCTGGAGGTGGTGGAATGATGATGCCTCAAGCTACAGGCATGGGAATGCCACAAATGGGAATGAATGGAGGCATTCAACCTCAAATGACGGGCTATAATCCTTTCCTTCAACAACAACAGCAAATGATGATGCAACCTCAACAAACCGGTTTCGGTGGCATGCAACCTCAACAGACTGGATTTCTACAACCTCAAGCTACTGGATTCAATCCTTTCAGGCAAAGCATGATGATGCCTCAAGGAACTGGAATGGGAATGGGGATGGGAATGAACGGATTCCAACAACCTCAACAACAACAATTCACTCCTCAACAAGTCGCTCAATCTCAACCTCAAAATCCAGTGTCTCCACAATCAACAATACAGCAGCAACAACAACAACAACAACAACAACAACAACAACAACAACAACAACAACAACAACAACAACAATCTCCTTCGACTATTCAATCTCAACCTCATAGCAGACCTACTCTAGGTAGTCTCGGAAGCATATCTGAAGACGTGACATCGAATGGTCAGCCTAACGCTGGAAATCTCAATGCATTCAATTCAGCTTTCTCAACAGGTGGCTCGACGATGCCACTTTCTCCTTCGGCTTCCAATTCTGGACCAACTTCACCTCCTGCTTCCTCTTCTTCTACAATCACCAAACCAATCACTGCTCAAAAGACTGGATTCAGAAACCCTTTCGCTCCACCTCCTGGCTCTACTCCACCTCCTTCTCCTCCTCCAGCTGGACCCAAAGGTCCATCTTTGAATCAATTGGCCATGAGCGCTTTTGGTAACAATCAAATGAATGGTGGAGGTGCTTATGGACTCGGAGCTTCTGCTTGGGATCCAAATCAACAACAACAACAACAACAACAACAATCACAATCCCCTCAACAGACAGGTCTACAACCTCAGAAAACTGGTTTGATAGGTAGTGTCGCTTCCGAGTTTGCCTTTTCGAAACCAACAAGTCAGACCAATGGAACTACTTCACCCGCTCCAACTCAATCAACTCTTCCGACTGCCACTGGTTCGACAAATGGCTTCTCTTCTGCCTTTTCGAATCTATCTCTTGGCGGTGGCAATAGTAATGGTTTGGGAGGTTTGGGAAGTACAAACACTGGTACGACGAATTCTTCAAATACAAATGGAATTGGCAATACCACCAATCCTTTCCCTTCTTCAAACTCTTTCAATCCTCAACAACAACAGCAACCTATCCAACCACAAGCGACGGGTTTCGGTGGATCTTCCATTCTACCTTTCAAGCCCGAATCTAGCTTTGGTGCTTCTTTGGCTGCGAATCAAAATCAAAACCCCTCTTCTACTTTATTAACTCCCTCTAGAAGTCAATCTACTTTAATCTCTCATCAAAGTACTGGAAACAATCCCTTTGGCGCTTCGTTTAATTCTCAACAAAACTTGAACAATCAACAACAGCAGAATCAAACTAATGGTCTTTCTCCTCAACCTGCTGGATTCCAATCGAACGTCAAACCTTTCCAACCTACTTCATCTTTTGGTCAACAACAAGTTCAACAACAACGGACTGGTCAATTTGGATCTTTGTTCTGAAGTGAAATCATACGAATGTTTCCCCTTTGAGCTGAAACATTTTTGAAAATCTACAAGTCAATTCTTCTTGTTCTCTTCTGTTATCGTTGGCATTTCATCAATCTTCTTTCTCTCTTTTTCTCTTTAAGTCTTTTGCCTGTATTTCAATTCTCCTTTACTTAAATTTCATGTACATTTCAAACCGAGTCCGTATTGGGAAGGACGCAAGAATGAGCAAAGCCAAAGGCACTAGAGGTAAAAGGAGTGGAAAGAGTGAGTGAGAACGGAGCATTGGTATTAAAAGTACAGTGTTGAGCGGGGATGCTGAAGAGACAGAAGACTCGATGCATAAGACATGTGAACATTGAAGTAAGAATACACAGAGAGCGAGAGAGAAACGAAAACCCGATATAAGCATCCTTATTCTCAAAGCAAAATCAATTTCGAACAGAGCAAACAAACGACTGAATCCCTTTCCAATTCCTTACCTTCTCCTTTAGTTTCCAAGCTTTTCAACAAAGAATCAATGACCGAATTGACATTGATTTCCATTTCCAAAGGATCATAAACTCCAATCCTCAATTCGGCGACCTTTGAAGTAGTACTACTTTGATTTGGATCCATTTCTAACCTTTGATTGTTGATTGGATGATTCCAACCCAAAATCTTATCCAGATTCATCAAAGCCGTCTTTGAACCATTCTTATCAGTAGGAGAGGAAGAAGATGAGAAAAGAACAAAGATTGGACCTTTGAAAATCGAAGGATTCCCTAGAGATGATGAAGGAAATGAATTTGGATCCGATTCCATCGAGCTTTGTTCTAGGTTCACGTTCGAAGTTTCCCTATCGATTTGAGAGTTAACATTCGAACCTGAAGATACAGGTCCCTCCTTTTGTTCCTCTTCCAAACAGATGGTCAAGACTTGAGTAGGTTTAGCTCTCCTTGAAGGTGAAAAGGTAGAAGAAAACTTTGTTCGATCCTTTGGATTTGGAAGCACTCCAGATGGATTCAATAAAGATTCCAAGTCTGAATTCACTGGCAATACCTTGAGAATCTTGAGAACATGATGAGGTGAAGGTGGTGGGGGATTTGGATTTCTGACGGAAGATGATGATGATGATGAGTTGGGTTTGAAGACACCTCCAGGTCTCAATCTCGAAGGTGAATTGATCTTGAGATTGGTTCGACTTTGTTCATGTTCAAACATGGTCCAATCGGTTCTACTCCTAGCTATGATTGCAGAAGCTCTTGATGCTAGACCGTTCCTGAATAGTTTGAAGAAGTAGAGAGTTTCAAGAGTCAGTTGATAGTCGGAATGAGCTGGATGTATGCACTGGAAATTCCTTCTTCAATAAGCATCGTCACTCTCAAAAGCCTAGAAAACCAACTCACTTTACCCATTTGGATTTGCCATCCCTTTCAGAAGGAGATCTAGCCAAAGCCCAACTACCGATATCCAAAACGTCTCTCAGTTTCTTCTTCTCATGAGATCCGATCTTTTCATCTCCACCTTCTTCTTCTTCTTCTTCCCTCGATCTCTTCTCCCCAATCCTTGAAGAGGATGAGATATTTGCACCGAAATGGATTTGATCTTTGGATCTCATCCACATCTCATCCTTTGCCTCCGATTCCGGACCTCTAAGACCATTATTGATAGTAGAGACCAAAGATTTGCTATGAGAAGTCAATGGAGTAGTGTTTCGATTCTTTAAAGGACTTAGATCCAAACCACGAGAAGCAGAAAATGCAGATAATTTTGTCCTGTTCTTTCCATTTCCACTTCTCCTATCAGGTTTCGTCATCGTCGTCGAAGATGTAGCCTGTGGTGGAGGGGTCTCTTTGATGGGCATCATTCTAGACATTGGTTGACGTGGAGTAGGTTTTGAAGAAGTGGATGGATTCGGTTTCTTTTCAGAGATTGGATTCCTAGGAGTGGTGGAGATTGAAGGTCTAAGACTTGAAAGAGAATTGGCATGGTTGAGTCTCGTCTGATTGGAATTGGATTTCGAAGCTGGAGTCGTTGGTTCGATCTGTTTTCCCTTGCCTTTTCCAATGTCTTCTCTACTAGGATTGGCATTCGACTCTCTAACCTTAGTAAGAGATTTACTATCTTTTGCAGTAGGATGAGACCTTCCAAAGGGATCTTTTGCCAACTTTTTAAGAGACTTTCTTGGAGATTTCCTTTCGAATTCATCTTGTTCCCTCAAACCATAACCACCTCCTATGACTTGATCTTGATCTCTTTTGAAATCTTCAATGTCGGAATCATCCTCTGTAGAACTGGAATTGGAACTTGAAGATGAAGAAGAGGCGAGGTAATCTTTGACCAGAGGTTTGGTACGCGCAAGAGTTGGCTTGCTTGCGTTTGAATCAAGAATTGGTGGCTTTGAGATTGGATTGAGATTACGAATGGAAGTGTTTGATGCTTCTTTCTCTTTTCCTTTGGATGGATTCATGGATGAAGAAGGAATAGGCGATCGACAATGACGAATGAAAGTGGCAACAGAGATTAGCAATTCCAGGCGGGCTGGTTGCGAATTGGAGATGAATGAATGCAATCTTGCAATTCGCAATCAGATTTGAATCTACTTTTACTTTTGTTGCGATTTGCAATCCATTCGTCGTGATTGGTAGAACGGAAAGGGAAGAGAGTGGAGTTTCAAAAAAAGTTATTCGAGACCTTTTCTGACTTTGTCCCTTCACATCTTCATCTTGCTTCCCTCTCTCTCTCTTTCGATATTCTCTAGTTTCTGACATTGACATGGTCTGCAATCCATCGACAAGCAGCAAAGGCAAAGGAGGATGCAATGACTGCACTTGCGCCAATCAGAATGAAAGCTTTCCTATCAAGATCAACACTCAATCTACTTCAAATGAATCAACTCCTCTGCTCTGGAAGACTAGCCCTCCTTCAGATCAATCAACATCAGTTCCTCAGGATGCTCCAAAAAAGTGTGACATTCTAGTTCATCCAGGCGCAAACAGTAGAAGGACAGTCTGCTGCAGAGAGTTGAAAAAGGATGATAGAGCTCTCATCGATCCAGACATCATTAGGGATTGCATCATTGGTTTGAGCGATGGTTTGACTGTGAGTACTTATGGTAGAGATAATACACTTGTACATTAAGGTTCGGATCTCAGATGGAGAAAGAAAGCATGGAGGATTTCAAGATTGAGTGCCTCTGTTTCGAGTTTCGATAAGCTATATCTCCATCTAGATCCCTCTGACTTCGGATCTCTCTCTCTTTCTTACAGGTACCTTTTGCTCTTACAGCAGGCTTGTCTGGAGTCGGTAATTCTCGAATCGTAGTCCTCGCTGGATTGGCAGAGCTAATTGGAGGCAGCTTTAGCATGGGACTAGGTGGTTGTAAGTTGTCGAAGTGTCAGGCTGAAGTTGCTGAAGCACAGTTTGACCAGAATTCTTCTTCTGATCTTCCTTTGAACACACCCAGTCCTATCTGCTCAAGCGGAAGTACAACAATACAGACATCAAACCCAGCAAACCAGAGAAAGAGTAGCTAGATCCTGTCAAGGAGAAATGGAAAGAGAGGTAGCTGAAGTCTTAGAGCCCTTTGGTCTCTCGAAAGAGATCTCTGAACAAGTAGCATTAGCTTTAAGAAATGTAGAAAGAGATCAAATCAATCAGACAGGTTCAATCTTACCCACTAGCGTCTCAAATGGAAATGCAAGTTCACATTTAGATGATGGAGAAGAAAAAGGTCTGACTCCATTCTTGTTAAGACATGAAGGGATTCAACCAATTTCTTCTTCAAGAATGTACATTTCAGGATTCTTGATTGCAATCTCTTACTTTGGTGGTGGATTGATTCCACTTTTACCATATATCTTCATCAATGACATTAATCATGCTTTATATGCTTCGACTGTCGTCACTGTGGTAGTCTTGTTGCTCTTTGGTATGATCAAACAGAGAGCTACTGGTGGTCCTTGTGATGCAAAAGGTTTGATTTGGTCTGCTCTTTCGACTTTAAGTGGTGAGTGACTGGAGGTTCGGGGTTCTTTCTCAATATGATTCATTCCCTTCTCTAAGTCGTCTCTCCTCATTGACTTACTCTATCTATCCGCTTTCTTTTCTTCCGCCAGTGGGAGGATTGGCTGCAGTTGCTTCCTTCGCAATCGTGAGAGCCCTTGAGACTTAAACGTCTCTTCGTTCTTCGAGCTCTTATCTCTGAACTTCGAATCACAGTTACTATTCTCTCGTCCACCGCTTCTTCAAAATGTATCACTGTCTCTCTGTCCCTCTCTTACTCATATAAAGGTTCTCCATGGATTCTCTGCTCGTCACCTCAAAAGGTCTTCTCAGGTCACCGATCTCTCGCTCCTTGTTTAATTACTCTTTATTTCTTCGTGGTCCGTCATCTCTGGCTCTCAACTCTCGTCACTACATCTATCTATTGGTTGCGTTATCTCTATTAAAATTGGTCCCAGAAATCGATGAATCTTTGAATTTTTGAAAAATGTGACTCGAAACTGCTTGCCCACTCTCTTGCTTCTCTGGGCCAAATTGAGAATTACCTCTGTCCGACCTCTGACGTTGTTTGGAAGGGACCGCGACGCTTCTCGACCTTTTTTTCAGATGTAGGATCCTTCTCTGTATCTGTTAAAATATTCGAATGGAGGATAGCTCTCATCATTGAGCCGACAGAAGTCTAAAAAGCTCCATTTTCCCTTAAGCCCCAGACAAAATGCTCTTCGACACAAAATGTTCAAAATTCAAATCCGTCCTACGGCTCTTTCTTCCTTCTCGTTTCTTTGTTTGTTTACTTATTTCTCATTCTATGTTGTTTTGAGAGTCTTTTGACGTCTGTGGTCTTTGTAAATCCAAGATTCGTCTCTCAAAGTTGATCGCCTGCCTCTCTCCTGGTTCTACGTGGTTCTACTCCTTCTCGACAAGATTCAAATAGTGAAAACGAGAAAAGAGATATTGATTTCTAAAATTAGTTACAAGATAGAGGGGAGAACCTACAAGTATAGAGAAAAAAAAAAGACATCGGTAGCGAAATTTGAATTTTTTTGGGGGTGGCGTTCAAGAAAAAACGCAAACAAGATCTAAGAGAATAAAAAGGAGAGAGAGTTGAACCTAAACCGAACAGAGTTCATCTAAAGAGAAAAAGAAACAAGAAGATCAACAACGTCTATAAAAGGTCTATCTTAGTTGAATTCTCCCTGAGAAAAGATGTTTTTTTGAGATTCAGGTCCTTAACATTTTTACATTTTTTTGTGTGTTTGAAAATCTCTCGTAACTTCCCTTTAACCTTTTAATCGACATCCATTTCACCTGGACCATCTTCTTTGACTTCTTCGACTTGAGGTTCCTCTTGTTGAGGTGGAGCTTGTTCCTTTGGAGTTTCCTTTCCAGAATCAGTTCCAGAGGTTGGAGCACGAGGCTTTGGTTTGTTCATGCTGGTTTCGGAAGAAGACAAACAAAGAAAGAGTTGGGAAAGAGTCATCAGTACACATTTGCAGTAGATAACTTTACTACTCTTCGGTTGAGTCTTCGAATTCTATCCGACGAACGTTACTCACATTGGGCTAGCAAGGTAAAGAATCTCTTCTCTCTTCTTACTCATCTCAGCAGCAGTAATCTTTGGATTGACATTCTTTGGCATTTCAGCTTGTTTGGCAAGAGCATTGTCCAACCAATGAGCTTCATTAGCACATTTATCAACAACCTTTTGTTTATCCTCTTCTGAAATATGAGAGTACTTCTCATCTCCACCTTGAGCGGCAGAAAGGTATTCATTGATAGCTTCACGAAGAGCAGAAGCAGCCTTTGGACGATCTTCATTTTCTCTCCATCTGTTATGAATTGGATCTCCCAATTGATGTAGAGCATCCAATCTTTCCACATAGGCAGATTTCTTGGCATCTTCTCCTTCTTCAGAATATAACCAATCTTCTTGCTCTCCCAAAGCTTTCAAATAAGGTTCCTTTTCGGATTCTTGAACATAAGGTTTGTAACGTTCGTCCAATTTACTACGTTGATCATAGATGAATTCCTCCAAAGCGTTCTTACGATCTTCAGTGTCTAGGACGAGCTTGTCACTAGAATACATTTCGTTTTCTCTTTCCTTGAGATCGGCTAGAACCTTGGAATCCTTGGAAGAGATACCGGAAATGACAGTCAAATCTTGAGCTCTTTGAGTCTTCTTGACCTTCTTCTTTTCAGTCTTTGGTGAAGCCTTGTCATCGGTATCCATAGCAGTTGGATCGACAGCGACCTCTTCCTCCTTCTCAACTTCCTCTACTGTGTAAGCTTGTTCAAAGTTGAGAACTCCGTGAAGATTCAGCCTAGCCTTGACCTTGACGATTGAATGATCTCCAGCAGCAGTTGGCTTGACTCCTTGGATTCCAAAGCGTCCAATGTAAGGGTTGATTCCACGAGGAAGAGAAGCTGGATCAGCGTATTGAGCCTCTAGTTCGAATGGTTCCTTGCGGTAGAAGGTTAGAATCTTGGTTGAAGGGATTGGATTGTTTGGTTGGAAGACTGTGAGTTCAGTGTCTTCGTCTGGAATTTCTGGAGCTGCTTGCCAAGTGACCTTGATTGGATAAGGAGTTGAATCGTGAATGGTAAAGTCACGGACCTTGAAGACTGGTGAAAGAGTAGCACAGGCTAGAGTACATCCACGAGCTACAGCTTCATCTTGATTGGAAGTGAAAGAGAGAGTCTTTCCGAAAAAGGCTGAAACTCTTTCCTTGAGAGCTGGAACACGAGATGAACCTCCTACCATTTCGACGGAGTGAATTTGATCCTTGGTTAGACCTGCTTGAGCCAGAGCTTGTTCTAGTGGGTTCTGAACTCTTTCCAAAAGTGGAGCGATGAGAGCTTCGAATTCCTCACGCTTGAGTTGAGAGTTGGCATCAATGTCTTCCATGAGAGATTCGACGTTGAGAGGAGCCATGGCGTTTGCTGAAAGAACCTTCTTGAGACGTTCACAACCAGCAGCCAAACGGAAGATGGCCTTTGGACTCGAGAGAACGTCGATCTTGTACTTTCCCTTGAATTCCTCTGCGAAATGCTTGAGTAGAGCTAAATCGAAGTCACGTCCTCCAAAGTTACGATCTTGAGCGGTTCCCATGACAGTGAGTTGACCCTTGATGAAAGAGACGACTGCGACTTGGTAAGAAGAATGACCGAAATCACAGAAGACTACGTTACGAGGATCATTCTCATCTGGAAGATCAGTCTTTGGGAGACCGTAACCGAGAGCAGTGGCAGTGGTGTCGTTGATCAACCTTAGAGGATTGAGACCAGCAATCTCGGCAGCATCGAGCATGGCACGACGTTGAGCATCAGTGAACCAGGCTGGGGTGGATAGAACCACGTCAGAGACAGCAGTTCCACCTAGTTCCTTTGAAGCTGTATCTCTCATCTTTCCGAGGTACATGGCCATGAGTTGAGTTGCTGAGAAGACTTGCTCTTCACCGGCGAAACGAACCTGAGAAAAAGAGGCGAGGAGGGGAAAGAATAAAGGAAAAATGGATGAGTTTGCTGAATCTTCTCGAGGAGGAAGAAATAGCCAAAAGGAAGATAGGACACCGCTCCACTTCCACTGTCGTCCTCCGAATGTCAAGAACTATCACCCTCTATATTCCGAAACTAATCAAGAACCAGAAAGACTCGACTCACCTTGATTCCGACCTCACCCTGAGCGTCTACCAACTCTGCGTTGATGAACTGCTTCTCTACCTCTTGGACCTCTGGGTCGTTGAACTGCCTTCCTACCAAACGCTTCAATGAACCGATGGTGTTTTTGAAGTTCGAGGTCTGCATCGTGGCAGCAGCCTCTCCGATGGCACGAGATTTCTGTCCAAAGGAGATGAGGGATCTGAAAGAGAGGGAGAAAGGCAAAGGAAGCAAGAATGTCAGTATGGATCGGTCTGATCAGAATGAGAATGAACCTGAAAGAGATCAAAAAGGAACAAAAGAAAGCAAGGCATCTTGAATTCAATTGTTCGAGAGAAGCGATTCCATCTTTTCGAAGGCAAATTTCGAGAAGTTTTCTTCTTGGAGCCCGTTTCAGCAAATCATCGACCACCGCTGTCTCCTCTTGCCAACGAGCGCAGAGACGAGATTCAACTGAAGTGTGATGACAGTTTGAAAAGAGTCTCTTGATGACAAAAGGAGGAAGAACAGACTGACGAGAAGATTGACCTCCCACCTTCCACCTGGCTGTTTTCTCTCCCTTGCTTTCAGTACTCTCCCAGTCCCTACGAGTCATGCTGGCCTGTGAATAGATTGAGATAGCTAACTGACTGACTGACTATCATTATTCCCTTTCTACTCACGGAGTTTGTCTGTTTGAGACTTCATTTGCGATAATGTCGACTCCTCTCTGTCTTGCAATTCCAATCTTGGAACTCGAGTTTCCGATATCGATTCCCACTACGCTTGACATTTTCTAATCTGATTCTATTAAGCTTGCGAGTTTGAGTTTGTTAAGGATATGGGATTGGGGGGAAATGTGAGAATCAGTAAAGATCTTGGATTTCCTTTGTGACGTTAACAGAACAAGAAAAAACCACAGCAAAGCAAATTTCGAAGCTTGTGGAAGCATCGAGATGAGTCTCGTCCCTTCTCCTCCTACTTCTCTCAATCAAGCTTTCAGACTTTCTCGCAAAGGTCATATCATCAAATCAAAGTAAAGCTAGAGCTTAAAGACTCGCATCTTCCACAGGAGAAAAGATTCAAGATTCAGATTTCGAGCCATGATACCAGTCATGGATAGATACAAGATGGAATGCGACGACAAAGATCAAGAAACACATTTGCGACAACAACAGAGACGAGACAGATGCTGTAGAGAGATCCAGTCACAAGAGGAAAAGAGAGAAAGAAAGGACACGGAACGAACAATGAACGACCGTAGAGTTAAGAAGTTGGCTCATCTAGAGCAATTCTTAACAAGAAGTTCTAGGGTTGAACTCAAATTTGGGTTTACCATTCTTGAGAACACCCCAACCAGGGCTGAGGGAGAATGAGAAGAAGCAATGAAGAACGCCACCGGTCAGAATCAGGTCTATCAACGATTCAAAGAGCTTTCGTAGCGTCGGACTCAACTCACAGAGTACTGTCTTCGTAGATATGAGCGAACCATCCGATTCCACCTTGAGGACCATTCTTCTTCATCCAAGAACACTGAGGGAGAGCAATGGAGACGAGGAGTCAGTAAATCTCGAGAGAAGGTTCCTTCTGTCCCCAAGACTTTTCGACGATCCCTCACACTCACCTTGCTATCCAAGAGATCGAAGTAGTCCTTCTCTTGTTTGACAGAGGTGACGGCACTTGCAGAGTTTGCCTTCCAGGTGTCTTCGTTGGAAGGCCATCCGGTTTGAGTCATGAGGCTGGGGAAAGTGGAAGATGAAGGTGAACACTTCTCGTTAGAACTTACAATCATTTGTAGGCCATTGTCAATACAAAGAGAAAGAGCAAGGGACTTACATCTTCTTTCCATTGCCATTGTCTTTGAAGTAGTTGATGTTCCAGAGAACGTTAGTCTGGAAAAAGTGAAAAGTGAAGCGACAAAGAAGTCAACTGCTCAGTTCCAAAATCTCTCGACTGTAGATCCATCGACGATTCTTTGGACTCTTTTCATTTCAACTCACCCAAGAGTCGGTAGCGGTAGAAGCAGCTTGATCAAAGAATGGTAGGATGTTACCTTGGAGAACGTCGACTGTGAACGAAGATGAGAAGAGTTCAAAAGTCAGATCCTGTCCTACAATCGAACGAGTTTCAACTATTTTTCTTTCTCCTGAAACTCACCTGCATTGATGACAGCTTTTCTATCCGAAGCTGACTGAATAGAGTAAGCCCAAGGCATGTCTGAGAGAGTGACTTGAGTGTCTGGAGCTACTTTCTTCAACTGAGATTTAATGTCGTTGATCTGATCTGCCAACTGAGAAGCTGGTAAAACGTAGTCAAACATTGGTTCAGATCCTACCACGATGGCACGAACGACATAAGGAGCTTTTGGATTCGTCTTCATGGATTTGACCTGAGACGATAGAAGCGATGAAGACGAAGGGACAAAGGGAGAAGAAAAGAAGTCGTCAGAGTCTTACTCAAGTTCGTCTCGTTGAACCACTCTCTAGGTCACTCACCAATTGAGCCTTTCTACTCTTCCACTGATCACCACCGTCGTAACCAAAGAAGATGAGAGGATGTAAACCAAGACCATTGTCCCAGGCTGCAGTGATCAACTTGTCATTATAACCGTCTTGGTCACACGAATTGTACAGCCTGACGTATCTTGAGTTGTAAGTCTGTTTCATGTTCTTGAAGTCTTTTTGTAGTTGAGAGAGTGATTGGCACGAAGAGATATCATAAGAGAATCCGAGCTGAACATGAGAAGATGGGTAAAGAAAAGTTGAGTGATAGAGACAAAGACCTCATGGTTCGCGATTCTGCTCTCAATTTCCAAGATATATCTACTCACGAAAGCGTATTCTTCATCTTGATCACACCACCAGTTGTCAGTCGAACTTGGAGTGTCGGATGGCATCTTGAAACCTAGGGCAGGGAAACAGTTTCCATTTCCGGAAGATGAAGAGGTCGAGTTTGAAGATGAAGAAGAAGTTGAGCCTGCAGACGATGCTGACGATGTTGATGAAGGCTTTGATGAAGATCCATCAGCGTTATTTGAGCTCTTTTTGGTGCATCTCTTCTTGTTGGAACGTCTTCCAAGAGCATGACTTCTTCTAGATGTTGAAGAAGCTCTCTTGACTTCGCTTCCCACTGAACGACTTCCCAAACCTGGACCCTCGTTTGAATTCCTTCCATGGTGTCTCAAATGACCTGCATGAGAACGAGAAAGGATTTCAGAACGAAGGTTCGAGGGAGTGGTTGATGAATCCTTGGTTTCTT
This sequence comes from Golubevia pallescens, assembly GCA_001599655.1. Classification (NCBI taxonomy): domain Eukaryota; kingdom Fungi; phylum Basidiomycota; class Exobasidiomycetes; order Golubeviales; family Golubeviaceae; genus Golubevia; species Golubevia pallescens. The sequence goes on from BCHO01000008.1 coordinate 591,677, forward strand.
GGATGAAGGGCATGGATTGAACCACCGAAGCGGCCGTGAGTAGAAGAGCTAGGATTGCTGTTGAACGCATGATTTGATTCTTGAATGGATTGATTGTTTGAGGATCTCAATTGATCTTCTTGAAGAGAGATTTGAAGGGAAGAGTCTGATTTGGAGCAGTCTTGGCTTGCAAGCTACTGTTTTTTGTGTATCTAAGATGGGTAATGGAGATCTGATGAAAAGGTAAAGACCAGTTTACTTTTTTTGCCAACAGAAGAACAGAAAGGGAGAGAAAGGAAGAGAGAAAGAAGGGGAGAAGACCAAGAAAAGATGGGAGAAAGGGGAGGTTGAGACAAAGAGATCCTTTTCTCTTGGGCTTTTTTAACCCCTTTCAGCCCTCTCTACTCTATGTCTGTCTCGATTCAACGCCCGCTACTGAGTCTTGGAACTCCATTGCTTGTTTGTCGATTCATCATGTCTTGTACTTCTTCAAATCATGCAGAGAGAACGAGAGGTGGGCAGATCGACGAGAGAGACAATCAAGTCCGCCTGCAGTGGAAGCTCTCTCAACCATGCTTCTTCTCTCCGAATAGGAACGATGAATCAAGTCCCTCAGGAACAGAGATTTGAACAAATGATACGTATGAAGATTTCAGAGAAAAATTGAGAACAAACAAAAGAGAGGAGGGCTCGACGAGAGAAGAAGAGACATCGACGGAGAGAGAGAGAGAGAGAAATGATGATCCAAGATCAAAGAAAACAAGTCCGAGACCAATGAGAGAAAAACGATCAAAGAAAGAGAGAGATGTGGACAGAAATGGTACTTGAGAAAGAGAAAAAAGATTGGACATGGTAAACGAGATAGTGAAAGAAGAGGTGCGAGTAAATGGAGATAGATAGATAAGGCTGACGGTGGATGAAGGTGATGAAAACTCTCATTACTACTATCTAGTTTTCTAACCCGAACTTAATTCTTTGGAAGAAGATATGAAATGCTTGGATGAGTGATTGAGGTATGATGAAGTTTCGAGAGTAGAGAGAAAACCAGTCCCGTTTCTTTAATCCCGATTGATGTGTTTGTTGTTGTTGTTGATGATGATGATGAAGAAGAAGATTAAGGATACACTTTAGAGAATCAATTGATGACGAACTAGAAGACGTAGATTGAAGACGGGAACAAAGGAAAAAGAAGCCCGTAGACAAAGAGAAACCTTTTTAGATGATAGAAGAGAGAGAAAATGATTGCTGATCCTTGAACTTGATGTTCGTTGGATTCCTTTTGTGAAGTAGATTGAAGAGCTGTAGGTACGTGTATGTGTTGTAGAAGGTAGAAGATTTGGTGACGCTGAAGAAGTCCTTGAAGTTTTGTAATAAGATATTGTGAAATGGAAAAGCCTTTAAAAAACGGATCAAGTTTGAATTTGGAGATGATTGGATTCTATTGCTTGACAAAGATTGCTTTTTTGAAGATCGTGTTATTCGTTACTAGAAGATAAAAGTGTCGTTAGATTGAGATAGAAAAGCTCACGACCTAAAGAGGTCTGTCCTTTCCTTGTTCCTTCCAAGCTCTCTTGACCCATGGATGTTCTCTGACTTCTCCAATGTTGGCTCTTCTATCTGGATCCACATCCAGACAGCCAGAGATTAGCTCCTTGGCTTCTCTTGACCAACCTTTTCCAACTCCAATCCTACCTGCCATTGCTGCTTTTGGATCCTCGAAAGGACATTCTCCAGATAGAAGGATTGAGAGTAAGACTCCTAGAGACCAGATTTCAGCGTTTGGTGCTCTGTACATTTTTCCTTGCAAGATTTCTGCAGAGGCAAAAGTCATGGTACCGAAGAATCTGTTGAAGTAAGGAGCTGGCTTTCTGACGTCGGAGATGACAGCAGATCCAAAGTCGATCAACTTGACGTTAAAGTCAGCGTCAATGACACAGTTCTCATCCTTGATGTCTCTGTGAGAGATTCCCATACGATCCAAATGGTAGACAGCTTCGACCACTTGAGCAAAGACCCAACGAGCACGAGATTCAGTTAGACGTGAATGTTGTTCGATGCATTCGAAGAGATCGCACGACAATCTACGTTGAGGCATTCCCGGACGAGATGGTGCGGTCGAAGCAACTTCAGCTCCAGTGGAAGAGACCGAGGAAGAAGAGATTGAAGATCTTGAATCGTTTCCGACGTCTGACATTTCGGAATCCGAAGTGAGAGAAGGAGTGTTGCTGTTGGGAGCGAAGACTGCCACCTTTGGACTCTCGAGAGGAGTGAGACCACCAAACGGCTTAGCTGGAGTACTTGAAGAGCCTGGAAGACTCTTTGAGCTTTGCATCATTGGTGCAGTAGGTGGTTCAGAGATTCCTTTGCCTTGAGAAGCAGCAGCGGCGGCAGCAGCAGCAGCTTTGTTCTCTTTGGTGTTTGCAACCCAAGGAGTGCCGTGATGTTCCATGACTAGATAGAACAACTCAGTGTCATCGAAAGCCTCGACAAACTTGACGACGAAAGGACAATCGACGACCTTGAGAACAAAGACTTCCATTGGTACGATGCCCAATTGTGGATCCTTGACCCAACCGTGAGAAGGAACCTTGTTCTTCCAGATGAACTTGACAGCGACTGGCATTCCATCGGTACGTCTCTTTGCAGACACGACGAATCCGAATCCTCCAGACCCTAGCTCGTCTCCTAGATCGTAAGTGGAAACGAAGTGAGGATGAAGAGTTCTGGTAGAGAGATGCTTGGCCGAGACGGTGTTTGGAATGGCTGGAGCAGTCTTGGACTTGACCATTGGAACCGAACGAAGGACTGGAAGTGCTGAGGTCTCGGTTGGTGGAGAGAGAGTCATCGAAGATACTGAAGGACTTGCATCGATGCTCGCACCGAAAGTGGTTTGAGTAGGAGGAGCACTGCTTGGCATTGGTGTAGCTTCTCCAACCTTTTCGGATGCTCCTTTGGAAGGTAGATCTAGAGATGGAGGTGAGACTGATCTAGCCTTGACCGAGATGGGAGCTACCACGCTCTTCTTTGCTCTTGTAGTCATCGAGTGAGATTGAGCGACGACGTTTGAACTTGAACCAATCAGAGCCTCCTTTGCTCTTGGCTTGTTTCCACTGCTAGTACGACGCATGTCTGCCGATGTTTGAATTGGAGAAGGAGAGCGTTGCTTTTGCTTGGTTGAAGAAGTCGAAGGTAGAGCCGAGGAGATGGTGAGTGGAGAGCATGGAGGAGTGAAGTTGCTGGTTGCAGTGGTGCTCATCGATGCAGCGCTCAGAGTTGAAGGAGAGGAGGTGGCTGATTGAGCTCCGTAGGAAGAAGCAGAGGATGAAGCAGCAGCAACGGAAGAAGAGGCTTCTTCGTTGAGTTGACGAAGTCCCATGACGACGTCGATGCTAGAACGAGTGAGCGTACGCATGTGCTCGTCTGAATCCTTTCCTGGTAGATCCTCCTCCATTGCAGCACCAGCAGTAGAATCAACGTGGACGTTGGCGAACTCTTGACGAAGAGGAGAGATTGGTACGGTTGGAGATTGTAGCTCTTGCTCGTGCTGTTGTTGATGCATGGCATGGTAAGGAGGAATGCTTCCGACAGAGTAGCTGTTTGAAGAAGAGTTTGGAGAGTAACTGGCTCTTCTGACGGCGCCCATTCCACCGAGAGCTGGAGGTAGACTTGGTCTCTTTCTCTGAAGTCTAGAGAGAGCGTGAGCGTGAGCTGACGCACTCGCACCACCTTCTCCCATCATTTGACCAGCGGTACCCATGGAACCGATCGAAGGCAACTTGGCGTAGCGATTGAGAGGGCTATCCATTGGATTCGAATCCTGTCTTCCATCTCCAGAAACCCTCTTGAGAGGAGTTGGTGGTTCAAAGGGGCTCAAAGGCTCCCCAGAAGCTGCTCCGTCTCTGGCACCGTAGAATAGAGATCCTCCAGGAGTGAAAGGTGCGTTGAATTGACCGCCTGACTTTGCGTTCTGGAAGAAGTTGAGAGGAGGTAGAGAGAGCTTTGCTGGTGGAGTTGGTCTATTCTTGGATCCAGAGTACGAGTTCGGACTGAAGATCGAGTTGACACCATTGTTTAGTGGAGAACTACCAGAGATAGACTGTTCGAGAGCGTTGAAAAGGGTGAGAAGAGGAGTGATGACGTCAGAGCTCCATTCGAAAGATAGAATGTATGCGCAACTTTCCTTCTCGTCTCCAAGTTAGCAGCCCCTAGCCACGGTTGTCTTCCGAAACGAACTGACAACAAAACTCACATTGTATTCAGCTACAGCTTGTTGCATCATTCCTGGTTGACCTCTCGAGGAGGTAGAGCTCTCAGCAGCTTGTTGACCCAAAGTCAATCCCAAAGATTCTCCCAAACTCGGGCGATGCTGATTGACTTGAGTTCCACTTGCAGCTCCGACTGGGGAAGTGTAGAGATTCGAGTTGAAGTTTCCACCCAAAGATTGAAGTTGAGAATGTTGAGAAGGAGAAGAAGTGTACGAGTTGCTACGGAGATTGGAGGAGACGTCTCTTGGAGATAGAGATACCATCGATGAAACCGATCCACGAGGTGAAGCACCTTCGACCATTCCTTCAGATCCAGCCATTCCGGTTCGTTTGTCGAAAGAGAAGTTTGGGGAAGTAGCCGTTGGGAAAGATGGAGAGTTTGAGGTTGGTGAAGTAGAGAAGGTGGAAGGTGAAGTTTGATTCATGGCGCCAGCGTCTGAATTGAATTGTGGAGAATTGGACTTCATGGAATACTGTTTGAAGAAGCTTGGAGCATCTTGGAGTTCTTGATGATGATGAAGAGAAGGTGAAGGTGAAGTAGAGGATCCATCATGGTTCATCATGCCGCTTCCGTCCAAGCTACCTCCTCTGCTTGCCACCATTCCGCTTACACCCATTGACCCGCTGGTAGTCTGACTACTGAAACTATCATCGAAATCGTGATCACCTTGACTTTCCATCTCGTCGCCATCGTAGCTCACCGAACCTCTAGAAGTGGCATCAGATGAAGCCAAGGAGCTTCCAGAAGCGGAAGGAGCGATCCCTCTCTTCATAGTCAAGTCTGACATGTAGATTCCATCCATCTTGATGAGACCGTTGGGATTGTTGGATAGTGAAGGAAGTTTGTGGAGTAGAGATTGATCTGCTTCCATGTCGTCGTTGTGGGAGGATTGATGATGATTGTGATTGTGTTGAAGTTGCATTTGGTATTCCATCTGATCCTTCTGAGCTAGCAGCTGCTGCTGATGATGATCTTGTTGAGATGATTGCATGATTCAAAGAGGAAGATGATTCGTTGGCCCGAGTAAGGATGGACGAGAGAGGATTGGAATGGAAGGGAGTAAGGAAATGAAGGGGGTAGGACAAGGTTTGGAAGAATGAATCGATGGTTGATTCCAATTGGATTGTGGGATTGAGATTTGATACCTTATCCTATTCTGCTATCCATCAATTATGAAAGGAAGGAAGGAAGGAAAGGAGGAAGAAGAAGGAGGAGCAGAGGGAAAATGCAGAAGAAGTGATGAGTAGAAAGAAGGACAAGAATTCCAAAGCTCCAACTTATTTCAAGGGATCGGCGACAGAGGGGGATAAAACAGAGATCGACAAAGGTCGTACCTAAATTGTCTGATTTTGCACCACAATCAGACGAAAGCGGACGTAGAATTTCACAAAAGGAAAAGGGGAGAGAGCGATTCTAGCCAGCCTGGCCATTGTCTCATCTCCCTGCTTGGAATGGCTCGTGGTGGAGCTTGCTTGCTTTGGTTGCTATACCCGCTCTCCTCTCTCTTTCTGTCTCTGATGATGAAAGCAAGCAAACAATCCCAACTCTATGCACGACGCAGAGACCCAATACACGAAGCTCTATTGTCCAAACTCACCCAAAAAAGAGAGAGATTTGCTTGCGGTTATCAACGCCTAATCGCTTCTTCAGCACGCGGTGGCTCCGTTTTGTCTGACTTTGAAGTTTGAACGTTTGAACCTAGATTTATTGTGGTTTTCTGCAAAGGGAAAAGAGACAGCAATTCGAGTTGAAGTACAAGTATGTAATGAGGGGAAAGAGAAAAAATAAAAGTCACATTGAATCGAAAACTCTTATAAGAGGCCTACAAACAAAGACCTTTTGTCGATCTCTACGTAATGTCAAAACAAGTTAGGTTTCGATTCCTCCAACACCCTTGAAAATAAAACAAGGTATGCAATCAAAGACGGAAATGGGCGAGGGAAAGGATTTTGAGAAGGGAAAAGCTCGTTCGGTTAGGGTCCATTCGCAGCAGTTGTTTACCCTTTTGAGACCGTTGTCGATGAGCCCACCTTTAACTCGTCATTCTCCCCCCTCTCCTCCTCGCCGATCTTTGCTTTTCTATGACGATGGATGATGCTGAAGCTTGCAGATCGTACAAATGCTGACACTCCAAAAGATCATCATTACGTATGCGAAGGTCTGAGGTGTGCAGAAAGGCAAAGTCTCTGATGTTGATGCTCGAAACGAAGTCTCTCTCTCTCTATATGCAGTCTTCGCTCCTTCTTGCATCTTAATTGATTGGAGTCAGGCTGCTTTGTTCTCGTTACGTACTTTTTACTCCGAACTCTTGTGGGCCTTTCGTCATTGAAGACTCTGCGAGAAAGGTTAGAAAGCAAAGCGTCAATCGACCGCGCCACTTGCCTCTTCATTCGGCCTTCTTCGCATCACACACTCATCTGTGATATCAAAGGGTCTTCTATACAACAACATTTACAGTTCAATTCAATATGTAGCACGCTGTGTGTATTGTACAAATGCAGCCTACCAATTTCAGGGTTCTCGAATGATAAGGTGCGTGTTGCAAAATGAAAATGCGCGCCGTGTGTAGCTCGCGTTTTTAGGTCCGGTAGGAGTAAGGCTCGCTTGCAGATCTTTTGAACCCCCTTATCCCTTGCTCTCTCATCTCTTCTTGTCGATCTTTTCCTGACATTTGACCCTTGCTCTGAACTCCATCTACACTCGCTATGCTTTCGTGCTCCATCCAATCGTCATCGAGGTGGACAGGATGGGTTGAAAGACAGACGAATCAGTGACAAAGTCTCTCTCTCATTGTGACAGAAACTCAAGATCCGATCTCGAATGGCTTTTGAAACAATCGACTGTGTATTGGCGAGCTGGAAACATATACAAATGGAGAGATACGACGAGGTAGCCTGGATGTCCTTCAATCTGTCTTTCGGAACAAATGAAGAGCTGCAGAGACGACACCAGAGACAGCCATACCACTAGAAACAGTGTTTGATAAGCCGTAAGATGCAATGAAAAGAGAGAAAAAGAGTCAGTGACGAAGCAATAGAAGGAAAGCGAGTAAGGCAAAAGATCGTGTCAACTCTCACCTTCCTACGAATAGCACAATCGGTTGGAATCCATGAGCACCATAGATTGACTCTTGAGAGATGAGATCGACCCTGTACAGTTGTGCCGCAATGAGCGGGCCTGTGATTGAGGCGAGTCCTGATAAGAGGCAAAAGAGAGAGAGAGAGAGAGAGATCAGTTCCAAGAAGACACTTCGAGGCTTCGATTCAAACCTCATCCGGAATGTCAGGCTCCTACATTGTCACAGAAAACTTCCGATAGAAAGTTTACTTTGTAACTCTCAACCGTTTGAACTCACCTCTGACAAACATGAGACTGTAAAAGACGTTGGAAGTAGGCGAATTTCGTTTACGTGCAACTAGCTGTGAAATCTTCGAGCTGGTGACAAAGTAACCACCTGCTACTGTTCCGAAGAAAACCACAAAGGTGAGGACTAGAGGTAGAGTATCTGCAAAGCCCAGAAGAAGATAGGCCATCAAGCTTGCTAGGAAAGAAGAGATCAACATGACCACTGGAAAAGCGATGATGTCGACCAAGTAACCTGTGCCCATTTGAGCCAAAATTGTAGCGGCATTGAAGATTGAGAGAACTCCTGTCGAAAGTGAAGGTCTAAAGGCGACCGCGACGAATTTGGCAAGAAAATCCAGTCAGAGAAGTGAGCTTCGTTTCTATTCACAAGGTCTCATATTGACTCTTCCAATGAGAATGACAGAGAGGTTGATCCGAAAAAGACGAACCAATAGAGGACTCACGAAGCTCCCACAGAGACGGAATAAGCGACAATATAGAGCGAGACAGCGAAATAGGAGATGGATTGGATGAACTGAATGCTGGCCTGAACGAGAAGTGGAACAGAAGAGAAGCGTCAACTTCACCTCTTAAGACGGAAAAGACGAGTCCACTCTTGGTCGGTTCGAGTATATTCTTTCTCGACCTTCAAAGAGGGAAGCTACTCACTGAGATGATGAAGTTGGCATCGAGCACGAAAGCAAACTCTCTCGCCTTTGGAAGAATGGCGAGAAACTCCTGCCAGACTCCCTTCAATCCTTCTTTAGAAAAGAAAGCTGAACCTGAAGTCTCTCTGACGGGAGCTCTGATCTGAACTCTTGGTCTTGCAAAGTAAGTTGCAGGTCCGAGAGTGAGCAAGAAGAAAAGAGAGAAGATTCTCAAAGTCCAAGCGAATCCGACCGAAGATAGTAGACCGCTTATGAAATAGGGGAAGAATACTCCTCCCATACCTGCGCCACTGAATACGATCCCTGTAAAGAAAGAGTAGTAAGAAAATCGGGTTGGAAAAGTGAGATCCTCTGCTCGTTTTCCACAGCTATGACGTTTGCTCTGTCTGAACGTCTTGTCCTCACTCACCAGTGGCAGTCCCTCTCTTTTTCGAAAACCAATCTGGAAGCCAAAGGATTACAGGAGCGAAAGTCAATCCAGCTCCTGTTCCAAATCCGATCCCTTGGAAGAGGATAAGCAGTCCAACCGAGTTTGCAAAGCTAGCAGCTAGCATGCTGAGACAGGACAAAGCCAAACCAGTGATCATGAGAGGTTTGACCCAATAAGGTCTTGTAGAGAAGACTCTGGAGAAAACCAAAGGAAGACAATAAGGAAGAGCTATTCCAAAGGTTCCGATAAGAGAGACCAAAGCACCGTTTGGAGATTTGAGAGGCGATGAAGGAGATGAAAAGTAGGACTGAAAGATTCCGTAAGAGAACACCTGCATGAAGAAATAAGAGAAAGTCAGACATGATAGGGTAAGGATTGAAGATCAGCAGAGCAGACAGGATGAGGATGAAGACTGAAGACGAAGACAGAAAGAGAAATCCTCTCTCTCGGAGACTTTCATGCTGTTTCTCTCAGCAATCCAAAGGACTCACGAATCCCCATGTACAAAGTTCAATGATGAAAGCCACCACTACAAAGGTCCAAGCATCTCTACCACCATCCACAGGTGGAAGAAAAGCTGCAGTAGAGGAAGTACGAGATGGTGCATCAGATTGATTTTCTTGATGACCATCCTCCACGCTCTGATTCGCTCCTATGCTTCTCAGTGAGATTTCTTCTCCATTATCAACGCCTTGTCGAGAGATAGAAGCAGAAGAGGCATCAGCAGCTTCTTGATTGATTGGAGGCTGAGTCATAGAAGAAGTTTTCTCTGAGACGTTGATCCTTTCTTTTGACATTGAAGGTTTGATTTCTTCTACTTTCGATGTGCTTGCGACATTTTGAGATGATTCTTCTAATGAATCTCGCATCTAGAATGGAATGATCCAGGAGCAGTTTGATGGTTGAAGGTGAAGAAAGAAGATCCAAAAGTCTTCTGCGTGACCTTCGAAAAAGTTGAGCCTATCGGACTCTTTCCTTTTCATCGTCGCATGTGACTCTTCTCTCGAATCGAACAGATAAAGATTGAAAGACTAGTACGTTTGAATTTCATTCGTATCTAGACAAAACACTTTTTTTGAGGACGAGAAGAGAGAGAACAAAGGGCGTAGCTAAACGAGATTTAAAAGACCAAACCCATGAGAGAAAACAGAAACGGTGACTCAAAATGCCTTTTGAAAAAGACTTATAGGTTGGCGATGTTATAAGAAAAGAAACAAAAAGAGAGAAAACAACAGACGACTTGCGTCAAGGATTTTTGAGAGGGAAACGGAGGGAGAGAGACAGGAACTTTTCGTAAATTCGAACAACGAGAAACGGGACACCACAACGAGAAAACAGATATCAAAACCAACCGCCACTATTTTTTGAACGTTTTTTTGAAAAAGAGAGATTAGAGAGTTGAGTTGATGAGAGATGGGGAAGACCAGAAGTTTAAAACGTAAAGATCTTTCCTTAAAATCCACCAATCCCACTTCCGAACTCTTTCTTTGAATTTTGACCTTTTTTGATAAATTTTATTGAACACTTATTCTTTTGAACTGGACTATCTTCATCATTCTTTGAACTTGAGAATGAAAACTTTTTCTTTTCTTCTGATTTGACTTGACTATTCAGAATCTCCTCCTTCCATTTCTAAATCCTCTTCCGAAACACCCTCGGCTCTAGCGCATCTCTTTTTCCACATTTCCACTTCTCCTCTTAAATTCTCAATGGTTTCATTCAACATTCTCAACTCTTCTGCCTTTCTATGACGTGAACGTCTAGCTGCCAAAGTGTTACTGAGACGTTTGGCAGCATGAGGATCAGTGAGTTTTTGAAGTTTAGCCTCTTCAATCTCTATAGCTCTAGCTTCTTCTTCTCCAGCCTTGGATCCGGCAGATGGTTTACGTGAAGTTGAAGAAGGAGTCTTGTAATGACGTGGTTGGATTGGAGCATCTAGAGGTAAGAGATCCGATGTGTCTAGACGTCTCTTCGTACCTCTACGACCAGTGTTGTTACCGTGACCTTGAGCTGGAGTTGGAGCTACTGCTTTCACTTGTGGTGCTGGAGCAGGAGTTGGAGCTGGAGCAGTAGAGGTTGAAGTTGAAGAAGAAGAGGGAACGTTGAAGTCGTTGAGGATGGTCTTTGGAGGAGAAGAGATGTTGAGTGGATTTGCAGTTGCATTCTCGATCGGTGCAGTAGCGGTGATTCCACTGTGTTGAAGACCTGTACTACTCAAAGCTCTGAAGAGAGCAAAGGTAGCATTAGATCCATCTTCGTTGGATTGAGCTCCTGACGATGGTGCAGAGTTGTCCACCAAAGATCTAGAGAAAGCCAATTGAGCTGCACGACGTGGAGATGATCCTTCACCACCGTTGGCATTTGAAGATGGTGCTTCTTGAGGAGCAGAAGAAGTAGAATCTCCAAAGAGAGGGAAGTCGTTCGAGGATTTGTTGAAATCACCACCGTAGATTTGATCCGAAGGTCCAAAGAGAGGTGCGGAAGCGAATCCATGGATACCTTCCTCGTCGTTCTCATCATAGTTGAAATCGGTCAATAGTGGACTTGGATCGCAAGATGAATCGAACTCGAAGGAGAGGGAATCGGTGAGAGCTGGGGAAGGATCGGTAATGGAAGTCCATTCTGGTGAAGAAAAGAAGTCTTCGTTTGATGAAGAAGCAGTGTGAGGTTGAAGATGGTTCGTCAAAGACTCGTAGTCTTGGTTGGAGCCTGGAGAGAGAAGCGAGGAGAGAGAGGAAGAGGAAGAAGATGGTGGTCAGAGAAGGAACGGTGAAACCGAAACGAAATCGTTCTCCCAGCACCAGCACGCTATTCATTGAACGAAACTCGATCTGATCAAACAGTAAAAGCTGTTGGAGTACCATTTCCAATGCGCAGCAGTCCCTCTTACCTCTCGATCCTTCTCCTTTGAAAACTCACCATCGACGTGCTCAATGCCCTTGTTCATTTCGGACGATGACATTCTGTTCAATAAGTTTTGGAAGTCGATATCTGTCTGTTGTTGTTGTTGCTGTTGCTGTTGTTGTGAGAATTGGAAAGGAGTAGCTGTTTGAATTGGAGCTTGAGGATGAGGATGAGAGTGAGGATGAGGAGGTTGACGGTGTCTTTGTTGTTGTTGCTGTTGATGATAAGGATGAGGATGAGATTGACGTTTACGGGAAGATTGCTGTTTTTGAGCAGCCAGAGTTCTATAGAGTAAGGATTGAAGGGATTGAACCTGTGCGCTCAAGGCGGTTAATTCAGGCTGAGTGGAAGGAGGTTGATGATGGTTTGTGCTGTGACTTGCACTTGCCGTTGCCTGGAGGTCTACGTTGGAGTTGTTGTTGTATTCCAATTGCTGGTGGGAATTGGTTGTGCTGGTTTGTTTGGAAAGCGAAGAATTGAGTTGAGGAGGCCATGTTGGCTGATTGTTGAAGGGGGAAGATGTAAAGTTAAAAGACAAGGTGGGAGATTTAGAGGGAGCAAAGGCTGAGCTAGAATCTAAAAGATCACAAAAGATGTGATTTGTTTTTAATTCTGATGTTAAGTTGTTACTGGTTGATTGTTGTTCTCTATGAAGAAAGACTGAGTCCTTTCTGGGTTGTTTAGAATGATTGTTGCATCTTGACGATTGGGAAGAGGAAGTGGGCGAGTCTGCAGAAAGAATTGAAGTGTAAAGTCGTGGAAGTACTTTCTACTGCTGCTTGACGGCTATACCGAGTCTAAAAAGGAATGGGACTGTGAATGAGAGAAGAGAGGGGAAAGAGGAAGGAAGAGGGAGAGGAGAGAAGAGGCAGGAAAGAAGGGATGCATGACAAGATGGTTAGAATGGCTCGCTCCTATCTATCTCTCTCTTTTGTTCCCCTATTGCCCTTTCCCTTTGAGTCCACAATCATTTCTGAACAGACAAGCTCTCCGATCCATTCAGAACCGAGAGCGGGATTGTCGAAAGAGTGCTCAAGAAGCAGACTTCCGACTTCTGGCGCTGCGCCTCGTTCCCATCTTCAACAATGCAGGCTTCTGTTGCGAGTGATACCTCTATTGATTCTGAACGTTCTCATCCACCTTTGCTATCAATAACTCACCAATGGGAGATTCTCTTGAAGAGGAGTGGTTGGTAGCAGGACAAGAAGTTTGAGATCATTTTGACCCAGCCAGCCCATCGACCTCGCGCCGAAAAACGAAGTCGAGTCATCTTCGAAGAACACCTCCCGTTTTCAGAGTCATTTCGCTAACAATAGGGGTTCCTACTATGTACTTGCACATACTGGAAAAGATAGACTTCCCGAATGTTGCGCAGATCACCGAGAACTGCATTGAAAGGGAGAGGTGCAGACGCAAGGGAGAACAGAGGATCTTCCAAGCCTTGCAAACCTCAACCAGATTGGAAACGTTTGCTTCAATATTCGTTTCGAACGCGATAGAAGAAGTAAAGCAAACAAAAAAGGAGACTCCAGCAGAGAGAGATAGCTTCCACCGCAGCCATAGAGACAGAGGTAGGACAGAAACAATCTCTCTCGGTATCGCTTTCGAGTGGTATTCAAATTGACAAAAAGATCATGGTAAATGAGGTCGTTACAAGATATCAGAAAATAGATCGGGAGAAGTAGAAATGGAGAAGTAAAAGTGGAAAAGTCTCCTATTGTGACACCATTAAACGCTTAAGCTCTCTGGAGTCTAGCGGCAAAGATGGAATAAGCAGGTAAAGTGAAAGTGAAGACACCATTATTGAAATCAGATTCAACCAAAGCTCTCTTGGTTGGTACGACTGCGTTCCTATTGTCTGGAGTGTTTGAAATGTAACCATTGTCGTTTGCAGTCATGAAAAGATCTCCTCCCACGGCGTACTTTCCACCATTCTCGACTTGAACCGTCACTTGAGTGGTAGTATTGACTGGATTAGAGAATTTGACGACATCGTTTCCTGAACCATCCACTCCTGCAGACCAATAAAGAGGACCGAAATCGGCTGAAGATTGGACGTCGTAAAGCTTCTCGAGAGAGTATTGACCCATGATATATTGAGCCCAATAAGAAGTTGAAGGATAAGATCCGACTTTATCAATTGATACTAGATCCGGTGCCCACTGACTGTGACCGTCTTGGGAAATCAAACTGGTTCGAGGAAAGCGAGAGAGGTTTAAGAGTCAGTTGAAATCGAGAAAAAAACCTCTCAAGTAGTGACGAGAAACGTAACCTTATACTCACGGAGCGTAGGCGTAGGCTTTGGTACGAGTTGGGTTTCTTTCTTGACCAAGCATGAAGGCCAGTTCAGCAGCAGCTCCATATTGAATTGGATAGGTTAAACGACAGTCATCGTTGTAGAGATCGCTGTCATTGCACTGTCCAGAGTTCAAGACGGCGGCCTCCAGTTCGTAGATTACGTGACCGACAGTGGAAGAAGCATTGAAGAGATTGTGATTCTCGACGAACCATTCTGGAGTCTGATAGTCGTGCTGAAGAATCAGTAGAAACGGGTGAAGAGAAGAAAAGAGATCATCAGTTCATCTTTTCTCCGTTTTTGAAGTCGCTTTCCGTCTCTCGACAATCGAACAAAGAGATGAATGTTATCTTCTTTCAGCTAGTTTTACTCACTCTGTCTTCAGCGACGATGGTGTTGTTACCGACTTGACCACTTGAGGCGATGAAAGTGATTTGAGGGAATTCAGCGGATAGAGCGTCGTAGAAAGCTCCATACCTGTAGTCGGAATAAGTGCTTTGAGCTACGGATGAAATCCAATCCTCGTTTCCAATCTCAGCCAAAGGAACGTCGATAGGTTCGGCACGACCATGAGATTCTCTAAGCTTGGCCCAATCGGAAGATCCAGTGGCGTCAGTCAAGTAGTGAAGTTCATTGATCACGGATTGGACGTAGGGTTGAAGTTGATCTTGTGCTACGGCTTTTTGATCCAGAGTATACCCTGCGAAGAGTCCTGGGATTGGTTTGGCTCCAATCGACTCGGCGAACTCAAGAGACTCGACAATGCTGTTCGGTAGAAGATGAGAGAAGAGAGACGAGAGAAGGTCAGATTCGGCTTACTTTGCTCGTGTTGCTTACTTTGCTCGTGATGATCAAGCTCCAGATCCATCTTCTGTGCAGCTATACTCACGAAAAGCCATCGGTGTCCTGCGAAGAAGTAGAGAAAGGTAGTTTTGGGGGACAGAGGTCAGCGAACTCGTTCCAAGTCAAAGTCGACAAACAGCAGAAGTCAAACCGAACTCACCCATCCAACCCATGTTCCAGCTCTTCCAGCACGGTTAGTAAGAGGTCCGATAGCCTTCTGCCAGTCGTAGTGAGAACCCAAGTTGTTTCCTTCGAGAGCATTACCTCCGATGGCTCTAAAGTACTTTGGCTTGAGCTCGTTGATAAGAGATCCGAAATCTTCTCTGACTGTCGTTCCCTTCCAAGTTTGAGATGGGAAGACACTCAACAGATTGACTTGGAAAGAGTCAGTGAAATTTGCAGGAAGATCGATTCCAAAGACGTTGTTGGCATCACTGGCGGTATCAGAGACGTTGATTGTCGTGTTGAATTGCTTCCATTCGCTTGAGATAGAAGCCTCGACCTCTGAGGTTCCAAAGGTGAAAGACTCGGCTTGGTTGTAGAGACCGACTGTAAAGGTTGTAGAGGTATTGTTGTCACTACGTGCCCAGAAAGAGACGTCGTAGGATCCGGCTTGGACTCCAATTCCAAAGAATCCTCCGTTACGAGCTCCGAAAGGTTTGGAGTTGTTTGGATTAGTGATGACCATGGATCGAGGTAGAACATCTGAAATGGCGTTGGTCGTGATGATCGAAAGGTCTGCGTTGTTGCCAGTCCAACTGCCTGAAATTCCATCGCCTTCAGAGAAAGCTCTTTTCGAGTGTGGAAAGATTACGATGAGGTATGGATGTCAGTTCAGATCCAGAAGATTACCAGAATACGAATCAACTCACCTGCTCTTGATGAGCTCTGCGTAAACTCCTCCATCAGTACCTGAGTTGATGTTGTTTTCGATGAAGCTGAAGAGTGGCGACATGAGAGCAAGAAGAGGGAATCAGATTGTCAATCAAAGTGCTTAAAGATCTCACCTGCACAGTTTATACTCACACACAGGTACCGAAATCGGCGTCTTCAGTTGTGGCAGAAGAGACTGTAAGAGTATAGGAGTCTGCGCGACGTTGGAGATTTGAAGAGGTCTGAGGAGCAGGGGCAGCGAAGGAGTAGCTGGACATTGCGAGAGCAACCAGACTGACTGAAAGTGAGAAACGCATCTTGAAAATAGAAGATTTGAAGGAGAGGTGAAGGGTCGTGAAGATGGAGGAGGAAGAAAGAGAGAAAGTGATCAAAAGAAAGGGGAGAGAGAGCGAGAGATGGGAGAGAGGGTAGGACAAACCTCACCAAGAGGGTCGAGGCCTCCCCTTTTATGTCTCTTCCAAGGTCAAGATCATCTTCGAAAGAAGATGAAAGAGAAGGTGAATCCGAATCGGATTCTCCTCCCAATCAACCCCTTCCGATCACTAGCGCCGCCGCTCTCGTTTACCGTTATCCCCACACTCTGCAACCACTCTTGAGCTTTCTTTTTGTCCTGGTTAAGGTTCGTCCCTTCTTCTTTCCCTTTTGTTCCTTTTCGAAACGTCATTCGGATCCTGAATACTCACGCCGAAAGTTGTATGCCGACAAGAAGCAGTTGAAGGTCAAATGGATCTTGTGCCGTTCTCTCGATGACGTCGAATCTTCAGGGAGCCAACTTGCCTTCTTCTCGCAACTAATATCGAATTGGTCTCTTCCTTCTCTCGCCGGTTTCCGACATATTTCGGATCAAGAAACTTCTTCTGCTTTTGATCGGACTTCTTTCGAAGCCTGTTCAAGAGAACGAAGCGAACGAAGTGTGGCAAAATGGAGTCAAAGTCGCGAAGAAATCCATCTCCATGAATTTCGACTTATACACGATCATGTCAAAGGCTTGCCTCTAATGGCTCGAGATGGTCTAGGTCGACTCAAAACGAGTCTTCGAAGGTGAGAGCGAGCCGGAAAGGAGTCCATGTCGAGCAGTAACGAGAATTCTCGAAGCTGCTCTTCACACAAACCAGCCGATTCGATGTCGTTCAAACTTGGTACCTCCAAGATCGTAGAGAATTTCCAGAGCTCACATGCTTCGTATCGGTGTAGATCGAATTTTGAGCGAAAGGATATCGGTAAGAGTCAGTGACGAGCTTTCTCCCAAGGCTTCCCAGAACCTCTCAGGGAGTTGATGGTCAGCCAGCCAAGGTCAAGCCAGAATGACCAAGAATGACCAAGCTCCAAAAGGCTCGAAATAGTCTAAATCGAATAGATTTGAGTCTTTTCCGAAGAAAGCGTGTCCGAAAGAGTCGAAGAGTCGATGGAACTTGAGCAGCTTGAGAGAAATACCACCAAGTCCCGAGAACCATGGCACTCTCCCTGACTGATCAGTACAGCGAAGCTTTCCAGCTAAAGAGATGCAGCCACACGGCTGCCCTCCAGCGTCTTGGTTGAAAGGCTTGCTTCTTTGTTTGTCAGTCATCAGCGTCCTTGACTTTTCTCATTCTCTCTCTAGGGTTGCGCCCATGAGTAGGAAGATACTCAATCAACTTGATTTTGTTAGACTGTGTTCATCTCTCTAGGGACGCCGCCCATTCAGAGATTTGCGTAGTTGATAGACTCGGTCCACCACTTTCTAGAGACGACTTAAGCTCATTCAGAGTAGCAGGCTGGTCGCTTTTTTTGATAGCAGGATAAAGACACAGCTTGGATGTAACTTGTTGTTATGATATGTTGGTATAGTTTGTCGTCATAATGTCGGTATAAGGTCGTTGTAAGGTCGTTATGTTATAGACCCGTGAGGGTCATTAGAATTGTTAAAAGAGACGATTTCTCCAATCCTTCTGATCGATTGTGAGTCGAAAAGAAGAACTAGAACAGTTAGGTTGCTCCAGAATACCAGGTCTTACGCACTAGGTGCCTCACTGCCTAGCTCATGGAAAGGTCAAACTTCATCGATGGCACAGATCAGATCTGTGCCTACATACGGTATTTAGCCGTATATCTCTTAGGGAAAGCAAAATCCGAATTAATCACTTTTACTGTCATATTAGATTGCACTTAGCCTTATCACTAATAATCAGAGTCGTCCTGAAGAACCTTCTCTCGCCTCCCTTATAGAGAAAAAGGCTCGATACAGGTCAAAGGTTTCTAACCCCCTTTTGAGGTAGAACACCTATTTACTCGAAATTTCTGGGGACAACAAGAGAATTTGCAGGGTTGAAATCGATCCAAAATTTGCTGTAGATCTCGATTCCAGAGCTCGTTCGAGGCTCAGAGAAACGTCGAGGAAATGGGAGACTAGGGGCATGTGTTTTTGGGCGACGTGAAGTGCGAACACTCTTCAAAAGCCAGTCTCACATTCGTGGTTTCCGGTTCGATTCCCGGCCAGGATCAAACTTTTAGCAAATTGTTCGGTTTCTGGGTTTTGCTTTCCGATCGCTTCCAGGTCTCTTCTCGACGCTTTTCGAGTTCTGGGCGAACGTTGGAGGATCTTTGGAGAAAGAAAGCTCGTCGTCATTGGCCACGCTCGCTTGCTCCTGACTGAGCTGTCAAGCGTATTAGCACCAGATTCTTCGAGGCGGCTCCAGAACTGAACTTTACCTCATGAACTAAATCGATCATTTGGTAATTGGAAAGAAGGAGTCAAGGAACGGAGCTCGCTTTCAAAGTCAGCTCGCCACTTCTTGCCACCAGAGACTGTTGGGAATTCGAGATGAGAGGTCAACAAGAGACTCTCTGAAAACTTCTGGGAAAGATCAAAACAAATCAAAGATCGGAATGAGAGAAGAGAAAGGATGAAAGAGCGTCATTCTTTGGGGCCTGTTTTTCAAAAAGTCCAAATCTCACGACTTGGACCTTGGCCCAGCCAAACTTCGATGTTCATTCAACTTAAGATCGGCCTTTTGACGATTATTTTCGATAAACGTCTCTCATCTACAGAGCTTGTATACCCTTGAGGTTCTTTACACTTCACAAGGCAAGCAAGTTCGAGTCAAACAGATAGCGAAGCTTGAAGCGCGGTCTAGATTAAAGAAAGTAAATGATCCAAGAAAGGATAATCGATAGCAAGAGACAAAAAGGTGACGTTGAAAGAGAGGTTGAAAAGCAACTAGTATCTATGCGGCAGAGGTATACGAAAGGAATGAACCGAAGCGAGACGAGACAAGATTGAGAACGCCGGGGAAGAAGAGTAAAGACTGTGGATGAGAAGTGCGCTTTGCAATGTTTAGTTTACGGACAATGGAGTGCAATGAGTTTGAATCAAGCCGTTTGCTTCGGCTCCTGGAGAAATGAGAAAGAGAATAGAGAGTACGAAGGTGATAGAAGTCAGAAAGGGTGATACGCTCACTCGAGTCAATCTCGTTCGAGAATAGGAATTAAGGCTCACTCACCAGTACAGGTGACAGCTGTGTCCTTACACTGGTTTTGAGCAGCTGCAGCGACTCCGATGACGTTGATTGGGACTGAGTAGAGAAAGAGAGAGAGAAATCGCGAGAGGGAAAAGAGTAGAGTGAAAAGAGGTCAGCGAGTGATACAAGCTGCTACGCTACTTAAAAGAGATCTATTGACTTACTTTGCTGACATCCGAGTCCAATAGATCCAAATGCATCGTTCAAACCAAACAAGGCTAGAGTCTTCTTAGCTTGATGACCTGACTGAACTGTAGAACAGCATTGAGCGGATCCCTTTCCTTTTCCGTTTCCCTTGCCGTGACTAGAAGCTGGAGTGTGATGTGGAGCTGAGCTAGGTGTGGAAACAGTAGGAATGGTCAAGCCAGGAGCAGAAGTCGACAGAGCTGGCAAGCTGGCAGTGGAGATTGAAGAAACCAATCCGTCGACTCCATCAGTTGGCAGACCTAAAGCCGGAATGGTGGGAGTGACAGGAGCCAAAGTTCCAGGAAGGACTGATGGAATAGTGACTGAGCTTGAGGGAAGAGAAAGACTGTTTCCTACTCCATTGAGTCCTCCTAAACCACCTCCTAGACTTTGAGTTGGAAGATTGAGAGAACCCGTTGGAGTTGGAATAGAGATGGATGGAATGCTGTGGGATGGCAAATCGATTCCGGAACCTAAACTTCCAGCATTACCAAGTCCATCGAGACCACCTTCAAGAGGTAAAGATCCAGTTGGCAGACCTCCTTGATGAGCACCATTTGGAATGGAGATTGAAGGAATCGAGGCTGAGCCTGTTGGCAGAGAGAGACCATCTCCTACTCCGTTGAGACCTCCTCCGAGACCGTGGTGAAGAGGTAGAGAAGCTGATCCAGTTGGAAGAGCAACGACTCCTCCATCGAGAGGAAGAGAAGAAATGGCACCTGTTGGTAAAGAAGCACCACCCAAGTTTCCTCCGATTGATCCTAGACCTCCATCAATGGGTAAAGATCCTTCTCCAGCTGGCAATCCACCAAGAGAAGGAGTTCCAACTTGACCGGGGTTCAAAGAAGGAATTCCAGGAATGTCGTGACCAGACAAAGGAGATGAACCTAGACCTGCACCAGAAAGACCTCCAATTACTGGAAGAGAACCTGAGGGGATAGTTCCCTCAATTCCTCCCAAACCTCCGTTGACGAATGGTAGAGAACCTTCCAATCCAGAACTTGGAACAGATCCTTGAAGTCCACCAAGGTTAGGTAAAGATCCATGCAAGTCTGGAAGAGATCCATCCAAGTTTGGTGATGGAATTTGGCCAGAAAGAGGTAGGCTTCCATCGAGAGAACCTAGAGCCAATCCAGAACTTCCTGCTACTCCAGAAACAGTGCCACCAACGACTGCAGAGGGACCAGAGATGACGTCACCACCATCGAAATTTGGTAAGTTGAGATCTGGAGAACCTAGATGAGATCCGATTCCAGAAATCGAACCTGCTGCTGAGGCTGCTGCTGAACCAGCGACACTGTGACCACCTGCTGATCCAGCCAAGGTTCCACCTAGAGCGCCTCCGAGACCGAGAGCAGCATCTGGAGCGTGAGCTGGGTTGAGAGACGCGACTGAGATAGAAAAGCGAGGCAAAGAGAGGGAACAAAGAGAGAAGAAAGACAATCAGCGTCTGAGCTTTTTAACAGGTTCCACGACGATCTTTTCTATATCTTCGTGACTATCTCTCTCTACTCACCACCACAAGATCCAAGCATACCAGAAGCAGTACCTTCGATGGAATAAGGTCCTCCAAGTGGAAGAGCCGAAACGGACATGGCAAGGGCGATGATTGAGAGATTGATCTTGACTTGCATCTTGAAGTACTTGAAGTTTTGAAGAGAAAAGAGTGTGAGAGAAAGAGAGAAAAGAGAGAGAGGGGGAACCTTGAGGAGAGATTTGAAATGAGAGAAGAGAGAGAGAAAAGGGCGAGAAGTTGAAAGAGAAAGAGGTCCATTTTATATCTCTGCTCTCTTCTTTTTGATCTCTTGGACGAGTCATATGTAGACAATCATGAAACCTTGAGAAGAAAGGAACGTTAGGTAATCGTCAAGAAGAAGGAAAACCTATCCATCCAGCAGCTAGGACGGAGAGAAGAGAGGTGAGACCAGGGGGAGGACCTAGGAGATCTTCGGCGTGATAGTCGACATCTAGGGGCAATAAAACGAAGATGATAGAAGTTAAATGAACACCAGGGCCAGGACATTGCACAAGATCTGGCGTTGAAGGCTTGACCTTCGAAGGTTGACGGAGGATTGATGTGTTCGAAGCTAAAGCCCATCTCGTCTCGAACGAAATGCCAGTTTCTGTTGATAACTTCTGACGCTGCTCGCGAAGAGAGAATCGCTTTGATTATGTACGGAATTCATCAAGGGTTCCTTAATTTGACGAGAGAGGTTCCACAAGAGAGAGAGCGAATGAGCGATGAGTTGCTGCGAGCCTTTCCATCATTTCAGAACCTTGATTCGGATGCTGAGTCCGAGTTGCATGTAAACGTAATGAAAAGAACGTTACATAACAATCATCCGAGAGTGATCGAGGAGATAAAAGGAGCTGAGATGGAAGGAAAGATGGAGAGCTTGAAGGAAGTGTTGTTGTCCTGACTTTGCTCTTCATTGTTGTTCTCTGAAGCGTCGAGCATGGATGATTGTTTGTTGATGGTGACGGATAGAAGCTGCTATTAGAAGGAGAATTCGATAACATTTCTGACAGAATGGAAGATGTTGATGGTGAAGGAAAGAAAGAAAGAGTGGAAGAAGGAGAGAAAGAGAGTCTCTCATTTTGCTCTCCACTCTCTCATCCTCGAATCACTTTCTTCAACTTTCTTTAGGATTCAAGTCAATCTGAAGCTGAACTATCGATCCGACTAATCAGCA
This sequence comes from Golubevia pallescens, assembly GCA_001599655.1. Lineage (NCBI taxonomy): Eukaryota > Fungi > Basidiomycota > Exobasidiomycetes > Golubeviales > Golubeviaceae > Golubevia > Golubevia pallescens. Next base: position 613,678 of record BCHO01000008.1, read on the forward strand.
AGTCAATCATCTCGAAGGATGGCGAGTGGAGTGTATGCTGGCCAACCTTCACAGCCTCCCCCTGGAGCAGCTATCATGAATCCTCAAATGATGCAGCAACAGCAAATGCACAGTCAACAGCAGCAGCAGCCATTCAAGGGAACTCTGGCTCCTGGTACTCGTGTTCAGGTCGGGGCGATCACTGTGACTGTAAAGAGATATCTCAGCGAAGGTCAGTAGATGGAGATAGATAGAGGATAGGACGACCAAGGGAGAAGGAACAAAGAGAGACAGAGACACAGGCAATTCCCTTCCTTCTGGATGAGTTTTGATTCTAAATAAGCAATCATTCTCGTTTCCTTCCTATTCAGGTGGCTTTGCTCATGTCTATCTAGTCACAAGTCAGCAGCCAATCCCAATGCCATCTGAAGCTGGCACCACCTCTTCCAACACTCCGAGTAGTAGAGGCGAATACACTCATGTACTCAAGAGGATGGCTGTACCAGACAAAGAGAGTCTATCGGAAGTTAGGAAAGAAGTCGAAACCCACGTAAGTAGAAAGGATGATGAAGGCAGAACAAGCTCAATCATCTCTGACCTTTGTCCTATCTCTCTCTCCCTATCTTCAGAAACTACTTCGAAATCAAGCTCACATTGTTCATTTCATAGAAGCTTCAGCAACTTCATTACCAAGAGGAGGTTATGAAATCTTCATTCTAATGGAATTCTGTGCAGGAGGTGGAATCATAGATCTAATGAATGCAAGATTAAGAGATCGATTAAGAGAAGAGGAAGTTCTGAAAATCTTTGCAGACGTCTGTGATGGTTTATCAGTCATGCATCATTTAGATCCACCAATGATGCATAGAGATTTAAAAGTCGAAAACATTCTATTAGCTCCATCTTCTACTAAAAGTGGTCCTCCAGTTTACAAGCTATGCGATTTCGGTTCGGCAAGTCCAGTACTCTCGAGGAGAGCTCCCAAATCTGTGGATGAAATCAAAAGGGTAGAAGCTGATCTAAACAAACATACTACTCTACAATATAGAGCTCCAGAAATGGTAGACCCTTATCAAAGAAGAGTCATAGATGAAAAAGCTGATATTTGGGCTTTGGGAGTCTTACTTTATAAACTTTGTTATTATACTACTCCTTTTGAGGAGAATGGAGGTGGTCCTTTGGCTATCTTGAATGCTAGGTATAGGTTCCCTCCTCATCCTCCTTACTCTCAGAGAATCAAGGATCTGATCGGTGAGTTTCTCGAGATTCGAAAGCTGAACTCTCGAAGTCATCTCGCAGTCTCTGATCGCTTTCCTTCTCGAAAATCTTCTTCACCTCCTTTTCAGCCTCTTTACTTCAAGAACAATCTTCAGCTAGACCTACCATTGACGAAGTCCTGATTCGTACTCATTCACTTCTCGGAACCAAACCACCAGCTTCGGCTCTTCATTACGCAAAGCAAGCTGCAGCCGGAAAGATTGCAACTCCTCTACCTACAGTCTCTTCCTCTTCGACTTCGACTTCTTCAGGTGCGGATCTAGAAGCAAGACGTATAGCAGCTGTCCAATCTCAATCTTCAGATTCCGATTTGATTCGATTAGGTCCTTCGGAAGCTGAAAGAGCAAAGGCAGAAGCTGAAGCTCTTCGAAAACAAAATGAAAGCATTACTCCAATGAGAAGAGGAAGACCTGGAAAGACTCCAGCAAATCCATCTTCTTCTACCAAACCAGTTGGAACAGGTCTATCGACTTCCACTTCACCTCAAGTCCCAAAGATGAAACTTCAATTGACTGGGGACAGATCTGCTTCTGATCAAGGTCAAGGAGATGCTTGGAAATCTTCCAAACCAAGTTCTGGGAGCTTCTCAAAGGTTGCTGGTTCCTTGGATTCTACAGCAGCTTCTGCTGCTCTTGGCTTTGGAGATAGTTTTCAACCTTCCCTTTCACCGAACATCACTTCTACATCACTTTCGAGAGGTCCAAGTGCTCATGGAACTCCTATCCAACACAGTCCTGCTCTTCCCGGACTCAATCCATCTCCAAGTCCAAAACCTTCACCTCTTTCTTCTCCTCCTATCCCAACCTCAACTTCACCTTCTGGTCTCTCGACTACGAAACAGACTGCTGGGAAAGAGGATCCGGAGGCTTCTTCTCGATTCCCTAGCGTTGAAGAATTGGATGCCAAATACGCTTCTCCTCCTTCAAGTTCGAAATCTCCAATCTCTATTCCAGGTTCAGAATCAAGAGCAAGTCTGAGCTCGATAGCTGGAAGATTCGAGAGACCAAGTAGTAGCAGCAACAGTGGAGAAAGTGCTTCAGTCACTCGTCGCTGGCCTCCAGTTGGTGGTACTTCAACGACTTCTTCGCTTTCGAATTCCCCTGGAGATTCTAGGTCTTCTGCTCCCTCTGCAAGAGCTCTCAGAGTAAGAGGTTCAGAGAGCAACAGGCATTCAATGTTCCCTTCGACTAGTTCTTCAAGCATTCTCTCCCCGAACATCAGCGGTCTCAAACCAGCGAGGAGTAGTGGGGCTTTACGAGATTCTATCACTGGAGATTCTCTTAGGAATGCCCCTGCTCTTCCAGAGAGACGAGAGATTCCAGCAGAGGATTGGATCATGGATGGATCAAAGGGAGTCTCGTCGAACAGGTCTGGTCTTTCACCAGAGATGGAATCTCTAGGGAAGACTTACAAGTCACCTTCAAGATACAACTCAACGTCTACCACTTCGAAATCGGAAGCTCTTCGTCCTGCTGTTGAGAAGCCGACTCGGATGGACTCGACTGCAACTTCAGATTCTAGTGGAGATGAAGGACCAGAAGAACTCGATTCGAGGAAAAGGTTCAGTCATTACTCTTCAAAACCATCTACTAATTCTACCTCTCAACCTTCGAATCAATCATCAGCTCCTGGAAAAGTCAAAGCTCCTTCTTGGGTTCTCAGTCAAGGAAACGAGAGTGCCAATCCTTCACCTTCGATTCCTGCAAGTAATAGCTTCAGCGCTTTGAGAGCTGCAAAGTTAGGCGCAGCTGAAGATATGGGAGAAGTTTCTAGAGGTCTGGAAAGAGATGCAAATGGGGAAGCTATTGCACCTTTGGCAAGCGATACTGAATCTAGTCTCGGTCAGGTCGAAGAAGATCGACAGGATCCAGAAGTTGCTGCTGATGGTCTATTAACTTCCGCTTCCAGAGCGAAAGCTAGAGCTCCTGCTTGGGATGAAGATGATGAAGAACAAGTAGCTATGAGGAATGGCAAAGTAGCTGCTCAATCTTCGAACGCAGAGGTTGGAACTTTGGTGGATCTCTCGAGCGAGTCGAGGCAAGCTTCACTTTCTCTTCCCTCTTCTGCTGCTCCAACCAAACATCTTCTGGACGAGGAGGATCCCCCGATGAGTCAAACTCAAGCTCAACAACAGACTTCAGATGACGAAGCGGAACTCGAGGTACCAGAGGACGCAGAGAGAGGTAGATTCGTTGCCTCTCCTTCTCCCACTTCACCTTCACTAGTCGCTCCCAAAGCCAAACCTCTTTCAAGCTCCAAATCCACTGTCGGAGGTATTCTTTCTAGATATGAGTCTATCAGCTCTGGCTTGAGTGAAGCACCTCCGCCACCAAGAGCCGACAAGAAACCTATCACTTCTAGGTATCAGCCGAAGGACGAAACGGATTCTTCAGAGGTGGAGAAACGATATCCGAGGATGGACATCGAGTCGAGAGAAGAGAATGCTAGTAGGAGTTTTCCTGTTCAAGACAGGATCGGATCTGCTTCTCCAATTCAATCTAGGAGAGAGGCTTCTCAATCTCCTCCGACAGAAAAGGTATCAGGAAGCGGATCAGGATTCATCAATCAGAAGCAACGTTCTCTACTCAACGACAGGAATCCAAGCTCAGTTACGAATGGAACCTCTTCTCAAATCACCACAGCAAGCACTGGAATTCAGCCAAACAATCGCAATAACTTTGGTTCAATCTCAAGAGGAGCAGGAGTAGGATCAGCGATCAGATCCGAAACGGCTCCCGTCTCGAAGCAACCTCCACCAATCGCTCCAAAGAAAGTCCTTTCGACTGCAGGTCTCAAACCTTGGGAAAGGGAAGCAGCGGAATTGGAAGAAATCAATCGTCAAGGTGGTGTAAGAAATGTCATCCGATCAGATTCAGACGAAGTTCCAACACCATCGAATCCTTCTCCAAAAAGAGAACCACAAATCATTTCCCCTGCTCCTGAGAGATCAAGACCTGGTCATTCCATTGATGGTGGGAATGAGAGATCAAGCTCTGTTGGAAATCTTATCTCTCAATGGCAGAAGAATGCAGAGTCTAACGCTCCTGGTTGGGGAAAGGTTGGTGAATCTAATGTGGGAGTTGGAGCTGGTAGGAGACCTATGAGACAGAGATTACCTGGAACTGATGTATAAAGATATCGATTTTGAATGTCACAGTATTTTTCTCACTGTGCTTGAACTATAAGATCACTCAAGATCGAGCCTCTAGGGGCTGATGCTCTGAAAGCAAATTTGGCTCAGATCCTCGAACCAAGAATTTTCGCATATGCTTCTTCTCTTCTTACCACTCACTCCTCAAATCATCGACAATGAATGAAATGAGACCTGATTCAGTCTCTAAGAAGCTCGTCAAATTCGATTCCATTCCAGAAGACGTCGCTCTGGCCATAGCAGCACAAGTGAAAAGATTTGCAGCAATGCAAGGAAGCCTGAAAGAGAAAGAAAAGGCAAGAAAGTAAGTGTTCGTTCTATAGCAAAACTGGATTCCATCTTTCTCGTCTTTCAAGCTTGCTGACTTTCTGTTCGTTGCCATTCTCTCTGACAGGGCAAGAGATTCAACTCTTTGGTCTGCAGTTCTAAGTTGTCGAGCAAACTTCTCCATCTACTTTCCTCATCTTCTTCAAAATGTAACCGTCAACTCATTCCAGGTTATTTCTTTCGCCCATTGGCTAGCCAAAGGAGGCGATGGTAGCCTGGTTAGATTCTTCTGTATCCAAGACGGATATGGTACAAGAACTCGAGATGTTTTTGCATCGACAATTCAGAGGGTTTCTAACCTTCCTTTCTACCACCCCCCAGATGATAGACATAGAGAAGGACTTTTTCACATTTCAAAGACAGTCTATGCAAGATTGCCTAAGCTGGAAACTTTGCATATCCAATTTCCTCCTCTCATCTTTGAATTTCGCAGTAGACCTCACTTGTTTATCAGCTCGTTGAAAAAGCTTTCTATAATGAGGGCTAAAACTGGACATGACAACTTGTCAGCAAGGAATGTTCTATGGATTCTATTATTCGTCCCAAAATTAGAAGAGGCTGCTTTATCTTTCGAGCTCTCCGTTTATGATTTCAAAGTTCTCGTTGATTCGGCTGATTGGTTCAAGGGCTTATCGAACGTCAACAAGCTGGCTCTGACATTCAGAACCATCTATGACGAATCAGATAGAAAGTCTTGGTGGAACAGACCTCAAGAAGTATCTCAAAAGTGGGAAGGTGGGAATAAGAAGGGAACAGCAATTTTGAATCTCTTACGCTGTACGAAGGAATTGCAGGCATTTGAACTCTCAAGCCATCAAGGGATATTTACAGCTCAAGACACTTCCCTACTTTTTTCAAATTGTCTGCTAGGTCTCGAGAGGTCGTTCAGTTCTCTTCATCATCTGAGAGTCATGAATCTGGGGATCGATCCACATTCTCTTGCTCCCACTTCTTATTCGAATTTCAAGGCATTAAGAGTTTTGACGGTCGATAGCGATACTTTGTACGACATTTACAACCACAATGATCTCAAACTTCCTTCGAATCTAGAGATCGTTAGTTTGATATACTATAGGGATCCTCCTCAGGAGGACGGTCTACTTGCTTCCTTCATCAAATCAAGATCGTCATCTTTACCCAGACTTAAAGAGGTCGCCGTCCATCTGAACTTCACGCAGGGGAACGGAGAAGACATCAAGCCTGAAGATCAAGGGCCATGGAAGAAAGATAGAAAAGGTCTAGAAGATGTGACGGGTGGAAGAATAAAGTTGAGAAAGCTGAAACAAGGAGAAGAAGGTGAGTTCGAGACTCGATCCTTGGTAAGGGAGAATGTCGAGAAGAAGCTAGACTGTCGAGAAGTCCCACTTCTTCGTCAGTTTTGACATTCAGGTTCGAACTGACGTCCTTTCCTTTTATCTTCTGTTTTCGCATCTGTTTTCAGTTGGTCAGGCTTCGAAGGGTGAGGTCTTTCTCTCCACCGTTCTTTGGGTCTCGAACTAAGGTGAGTCTCCACGAGTGAGCACAAGTTTGAGTTCGTATAATACTTTATGGAACACAATTCTTCCATTTCTCTTCGAACTCCAGCTGATCAAGTCCTTCCTCTTTTCGTCTAGTCTTTGTCTAGCGAAATCTCTGGCTGTCTCTCGTTCAAAATTCCCAAACAGCTTCTCCTTTAGCGCTTACTTTTGGTCAGATCCCCACTGATAGGTTCAAGAGCTCGAATTCCAAGCTTCAGATGTACTCTCTCTTTCTCGCTCTCCTGTTCCTCGAAATTTTTTCTCTGTACTTGGCTCGTTACGATCTCGAATCTGCTCGAGACCTTCTCTTTGTCGAGTGAATTTTCGCTCTTTTGGACCTCTCTGAGAGCAGAAAAGCTTAGACCGATTGTTGGAACGAACTGAGAGATTGCTGGAACGAAAGAGAAGAGATTTCTCCCTTCGAGAAGAAAGATGAGTGCTTCGCCTCGAACCTTTCAGGGGCTGATGCTCTGAAAGCAGGCTTGGCTCAGATCTTCGAAGCAAGAATTTTCGCATTTGCTTCTTCTCTTCTTGACCCTTCACTCCTCAAACTCACAATCATGAATCAACAACAAGAAGCAGACAAACCCACTTCTTTAGACACTATCTCGGAGGATGTGGCTGTCGCCATCGCAAGGGTCGTCCAAAGTTGGGCTGAAGAAGAACCCATGAGTTTTGAAGAGAGGGAAAAGGCAAAAAAGTAAGTTCCTCGTCTTGTATCGGCTTTGTAGCTCTCCAATCCTACCTATAAGCTCATCAATCATGATCGTTTCTCTTCCAACCTTCTCTCCATAGGACGAGAGACATGACTCTCAGAGGGATCACGTTGAGCTGCCGACAGAATCTCAACATCTTCTTACCATTTCTGATTCAAAATGTCACAATTGACGCAGTCCATTTCTTAGATTTTCACGATTTCATAATCAAAGGAAGCCATGGAGACCTGGTTAGATCGTTTCGCATCACCAAAAATCGAGGGAATAAAGGAGGGATTGACCATGAGATCAAAAAGCAAATTTACTCCGCCAGTGTCTCTAGGTCTACGCTTCCTGATTCTGCAAGCACAAACAGCAAATTTCGTCAAGGCTTCGAGGGAGCTAGAGAGAATATTTATGAAAGGATTGCTCAAGTGGAGACTTTGATCATTGAGAGCCCACCTGCTATCTTCTCTTTTCGTCACAAACCTCTTCCATTCATGGACTCTGTAAAGAAGCTCTATATAGCAGCAGAAGAGAATGATCCCAGGTTTAATTTGACGTCCAAAAATGTCCTTTGGCTTCTGATGTTCCTCCCCAGTCTCGAAGAGACTGCGTTATCGGTCGACATTCAGGTCGAGGACTTTAGGTTTATGAAAGATCACGTCCAGTATTATGAAGGTTTATCCAAAGTCAAGAAGTTATCTCTTATCATACGTTTTGTCTCAAAGAGTCAGAAATGGTGGGACACACCTCAAGAAGAGAGCCACGGAAATCGCAAGACTTCTGCAGTCTCTTTCATTCTTCTCTCTACGAATTCGCTTCAAGCACTGGAAATTGTCGGTTATGATAGTTCAACTTCTGCTCAATTGCTATATTCGGACTGTCTCCACGTGCTCCAACGATCTTTTCTGACCCTCAGACATCTTAGAGTATTTGATGTTTCTTACGATTCTCATTCAACTCGTCCAGCTCCTTACGTCTTATCAAATTTCAAGTCATTGAGAGTTCTCACCATCAATAATGAACTTCTGCTTGATCTAGAAGGAAATCAGGAGCTACTTCTTCCTCCAAGTTTGGAAATCATCTGCAGCACTCACGTTTCGGAGCATGGTGACGAGGAGATTGTACTAGCTGCAGTCATCGAGTCAAAACTGCAATCCTTACCCAGATTGGAGGAAATCGTAGTACCGAGAGATCCAATCATGGAATACGACCTACCTGACATGGAGGTAATCAACGCTTGGCTCAAGAATAGGAAATGGTTCGAACAGGAAGCTTTTTTCAAGAGTGGGAGATTGAGGATGAGAACGATTGATCGAGGCGAACCAGGTGAGCCAAAATTAAGATTGACAGACGTTTTCCTTGGGATTGACAGCGCTTTCAAAGTCGAAGATCGAGTCCCAGAGAGGATGAAGTCAATCGTCGCCATGAATTACTGATGTTGCCCGTCTTGTCTTCATTTCGTTGCAGTCGGACAGGAAGACTTCATGTCAACAAAGCGCAGGTTATCTAGTTGATAGGAATAGGCCGAAGGTGAGCTGCTTCTTCTTGGGACAGCAGCTGTTCTTTCCCAAGGAGAGAGAGAGAAGGAAAAGTTACAGGAATCGTTGGATCTCGTCAGGACATTCAGTGAAGAACAAGATCTTTATGGAAAGAATAATGATACAGGTTGAAGTCGCGTCTGTGATTGAAGAATAGTTGGTACAGATGAAATAAGAACGAGACAACAGCAGCGAGAAACCTACGATAAAACACCCCACTTTCCATCACCAGAAACCAGCCAAATCCTCCTAATCCCTCCACATCAGACTTTCTGGATCCAAGAATTCATCCTCTACATTTTCTGGATCTTCCTGACCAAAGTCAGTCCATGTCATCACCTTTCTAACTCCATTCTCAGACTTGACCGCATTTCTCCTTCCAACACTCGATTGGTCTTGAGAATCCATTTCTTCAACTTCCCGAATGACTTGAGATCTTGAAGGTGGTAGACCTTTGAAGGTATAAGTTCGATCATTGATTTCAAAGGCATGAATCTGCTCCGGATACGTTTTGCTGATCCAAAATCTTGGATCGACTTTCGAAGCGACGTTCGGTTCAGGTGTCGTCAAAGAAGAAGAAAGTGAAGGAGATTGATCTCTATTCCCGTCTCTAGAAGTCACTGGAACGACTCTGATTTCATAGACCTCTTCGATTTCCACAAATGGTAACTCATCGTAAGTAGGCTTGTTGGAGTTCCTAGGTCTTTCCTTTCTAGGCGAGACTCCAGTTTGCTGTATTGATTTGTTAGCAGTTTGAGAAGTGGGTGATGATCGGACGTCTTGATTCTGAACAGAGGCGGAAGTATTTGAGGAGTTTTGAATTGGTGAAGGAGATTGGTGAATTGAAGAAGACAGACTTTGAGACTTTTGAACTTGATCCTTCGGATCGTCGTTGTCTGAGGCTTCAGATTGGGACACTTTTTCCTTTGGTTCATCGACTTGGTTGGGTCTCTTTTGTGTCCTGATTTGATTATTAGTACCTCTTTGAGGATTTCCGCTCTTCCCAACTTGATTTACTTGTCGGAGTTCTCCAGCTCTACTCTCAATTGATTTCCCTCGAGTCAAATTTCTTCTAGAAGTCTCTCCTTTCTTCGTTTCTTGATCTTGGTCTACCACTCTCTCTTTCTCTTTCTCTTTACCTTTTCCTTTGCTATTCCCTTCCTTCGGAATCTCTCCTCTCGATCTTCTGCCAATCCTAGAACTAGATCTCAAATCCTTCTTATTAGGTAGAAGATCCAAAGGATCCATCGAATTCTCATCTACGAATTGAGAAAAGGCTTCTTCGTCCTCTGATTCAGACTCGGATTCAGAGTCAGATTCCGGTCCAGATCGAGATGGAGATGGAGAGGATTGTTTCATTGCTTCTTTTCCTTTCTCTTTCTCTTGCTTCAGCTCTGGAAGCTTGATCATTTCTTCATCTTGATCCCGAAGTCGATGTTGCCCTTGACTTGAGAATGATTGAGAGTCATCATCTGCTTCTCCAGGCATCGAATCTAGTACTATAGATTCAGGTTCCACCTCTTTGTTGACTTCTGATTGTTGAGGTCGAGACTGAGGTTCTGGAGTTTTGGTTCCTCTATTCTCTTTCCGTCGATCAGAGACGAGAGCAGTAGTGGCTCTAGAATTGATCTTCGTCTGATCTCTGACTGTAGACAGATTGACCGAATTACGAGTGTTCAAAGCTTGTCTAGTAGTTCCCACGACTTTCGGATCGACGTTGGATTGGGTTTTGCCAGTAGAAGTTGAATCTTTCTGTCGGACTCTAGAATCCGCTTCATTCTCAGGATTGGGACGATCCTCCTTCATCCTCAAAGTCTTTCCTTTGACGTTACGTTCAACTTCATCCTCTCCTTCCCTCTCCTTTCTCTTTCTCAGAGTTGCCTTCTCTTCATCCTCCTTCTTCTTCTCCGCCGCTCGATCATTGACAATCGGGGAAGAAAGAGCAGCATCTGAAGAACCGCTATTCAATCTAGCACTTGCACTTCTAGTCATTGCTCTTTCCCCTCTTTTCCTAGGTTCGTTTGGATTTTTGTATTTTCTAGTGGGTGTAGTGGAAGATTTGGAAGGTACTTTGAGATTCGAAGTGGAAGCTTTGGAAGTGGTGAGTTCATTTGTTGTTGTTCGAGGTTGAGGCTTCAGATTTGTTGAAGTGGTAGGTTTTGAAAGAGAGAGAGCTTGATTCTTTGGTTCCATGACTGGATTTTGAAGAGGATGAGAAGTAGACAGAGGCTGAAGCTTATTCTTCCTAGAAGGATCATCTACTTTAGGATTGTAATTGTTTCTCGACTTTGCAATTGGAGGTAAGACCGTTTCAGAAGGAGATGAATCGACTATTGGAGATCTTGATTTCCTAGCTGAACCACCACCAACGCCACCAGCATCATTGTCCTCGGCTTCCGATGAATCCAAAGGTATTTCAGGAGTGCTAGATTTTGAAGGACGAATCTTTCTCTTTGGAGATCTTGGAGGTCTCCTCTGTCTAGTTGGACCAGAAGGCGGAAGATGAGAAGGAGAAGAAGAGATTTGAGGTTTGGGTTTCGAGTAGAAGCTAGTGGCTGGGATTGGTTCTACTGCTTTTTCCTTTCCCTTTCCTTTATTTATGGCAGAAGTAGATTTGGAAGTAGACGTAATAGCAGCTTTTGCTGGATTTGATTCTCTTTCTTTGCCTTTGCCATTCCCATTCTCAGCTACCTTCTCCTTCTCCTTTCCCTTATGACCCTGTACAGTTGTGACCCCATTCACCACATCCCCATTACTCTTCTTTGACCCATTCTTAGATCTCAGCCTATCAGCTTTCTCCTGAGCCTTCTTCAAAGCATCCGACCTTTGTTTCTCTTGGATGTGTAACTTCTCTTGTGGATCTCTCTCCCTCTTCCTCTTGAGGTTCGGAGAATGAAGTGTAGATCTTGACGGAGAATTGGAATTGAGATTCTTGATTGGATTCATTCTTGCCACTCTTGACCCTTTGACTGGAGAGGGAGATAAAAAGGATAGAGGGGATCCATGAGCTCGACCAGCTCGTTCATCTTGATCATCGAGTCTGTTTGAAGCCATAGATTGTTGGATGATTCGACTTGATAGTCAGATTCTGATGCTTTACTGATGAATGTATGCGTCTTTGTTTGATTTCATCATCTTTGAATCCCAAAGTGTTGTTCTGGTAACAAAGAACCACAAAACTCTTTCTCTTTCCTTCCTGCTCTTGAACTCATCCACTGATTGCTCTCCTATCTTGCTTCTTCTTTGATTCTAATCCTTTCTATCAAATTGGACTCAATCAATCAAGAGTAAGTGCAAGTGAGTCTCAAGTCAACTTGCTCTGAGTCATGCCGAGTGCAGCGTCTAGGAAATGTTCAGAATGTTCTTCTGCCTCATCAAAGTACAATTGTAGGAATTGTCATCCAATCACTTCCACTTGTTCATTAGCTTGTTCAAAAAAGCACCAATCAGAGAATCACATCCAATCCAAAGACAAAAGCAAAGGCAAAGGCAAGGAAACTTCGAATGCAGCCTCAACTTCAACTTCCTTCTCTTCCACTTCGAGTCTCAATCCCAATCCAAATTCCACTTCAAGCTATGTTCCAATCAATTCATACGATTCAGATCAATTCCAGAAGGATTTCAATTATCTAAATCAAGTCGGAAGGTACGTCTCTGATCTTGGAAGAGATCTTCTTAATAAGAGAATGATTCCACAGGAAATGTTGAATAACAATTCGAACTCAAATTCAAGTGGTCAATCGAATAACATTGTTGGAGCTGCTCAGCACAAGAGAGAAACTTTGAGAAAACAATTGCACTTTAGAGGTCTCAATGTACTCCTTCTACCCGAGGGAATGGAGATGAGAAAGAAGAATGGAACAAATTGGTTACACAAGTGAGTAAAGATGACAGCTACTTTGGATACTTTATCTCGAGATTGGGATCATTACTTGACAGAGTGGCTCTTGTCTCTTCTGGTTCGAGATGAGAGACACTTTACAGAGTGATTTGCAGGCATGTATCCTTCCTTCGACCTTGACTCACGATTCTTTCTTCTCTCCCCCTCTTGTTGCCTACTTTTCCAGAGAATCGAAAATGGTCTATACAGTAGAGCTCAGGTTCCCTCTTACTTCAACAATTTCTATCGATGCTTCAGGTTCAAATTCTACTTCTACTCTTAATCCCTCTTCGAGGGCTGCTAGTTCTTCTTCTCAAGCTTCATTCTCCAACAAAGTCGTTCTATTGAACAGACAGAATGGCGACTCCATTCTTCAGAGATTGGTTCTGGAAGAGTTAGAAAGGAGGACGTTGGATTCGAATAAGAACAGCGCAGAGAAATCGAACAAGTCAGAGGTGGTTACTGAGATTCCTCAGATTCAAGAATCCATCGAACCCAACTCGAATTCTTCTGGTAATGGTCAAGGAAGCAATCTTATATCTGAAGTCTCAAATCCTCAACCTCAACATATCACAAAAGGAGGAAAGCTTTCTAGCAGAGCAAAGAAGAGATTGAAAAGGGAAGCTCTAAACAATGCTTCATCTGAAACCAAACCTGAGAATCCCTCCAATACTTCAAACGCAAATACGAATCGGGGTCAGAATCAGAAAAAGAACAATCGAAAGGGTAAAACCAATAATTCTAGAATGTCAGACATCAACTCTAAACCTGATTTCAAGATTTCAAGTACGATTTGGAAAGAAGTTGGGATTCAAGAAGGGAAAGATTCGACGACGGAATCAGAAGTCTACCAACAATTACCTGAATCTTCGATTCTCTTGTTGCCGATTTTCGAATCTAGATTGAGGAATGAAACCTCTTTGAAACATTTGGATTGGTTCGAGAGACAGAAATCTAAGGTTGGCAATGGGAGTGGAAGAGAAAATGGGGATGGACAATCTAATACGAATGGTAGAAAATACGACCGAAATCCTAGGAGCGATTTTGGTAACGGGAATGGAGATGGAAGAAACAAAGGGAAAGGAAAAGAGCAAAATAGTAATAACATTCCTCTTGGACAAAGAAATACTTCTCAATCTTCAAACTCCAATGTTCCGTCGCATCAATCTTCGACTTCTCAACCTTCAACTAGACCTTATCAGAACTCATCGACTGTTCCTCATTACACTGGACCTCCACCTTCTTTCAATCCAACATCTTCTTCAATCCCTCATTACAATGGTCCACCGCCTCCTTTCCACTCTTCTCTTCCCGCTCATCCTGGGTTCGCAAACGGATTCAATCGCAACGGCCATATTGCTTCTTCTCAAGTTCGCAATGTCTCAATGCAACCTCCAGTCGCTCAATTGGATAATCAAGAAACCTCGCAAGTGAACCCTTCTTCCCTAAAGCAAAATCCTCTCGTTTCAAATTCTCTTCTGAGCAAGTTGAGCTCTATGATCCCGAATGCTAGTAAATCGAATTCTCATTCTTCCATGGAGCCCGTTCCGATGAAACAAGATCTGAACGAGTTGACACAGTTCAATCAAGAAGGTTTGAATCATTTATCCAAATCTGCTTCAGCTTCTACTCTGTTCGAATCTCTATCTAACTCCAACTCCAACAACTCTGAAGCTCAAGTCGAATCTACCTCTCGTTCAAATTCAGATGAAGCAAATCAAATCTCTGAGAAACCAACTGTGGAGAAAGCCAAGACTCGTCCTAGAACTCTTCTCTCTTTGAAACCTACTGATTCCTTGGAACAAGTCTTGAAAAACCTTCCGGAAGGCTATGCAGTCGTGGAGTACGCGACTGTTGAACTTTGGTCCAAGGAAAGGTTTGAAGAGATGAAATCGAAAGGTGAGATTGAAGTCAAAGAATTGGAACTTTCAGCGAATCAAGTAGACAACGACACTTTCGAGAGATCGAAAGGAGAAGAAAGAAATGGCAAAAAGAGATCAAACGAAGAATTGGAGCAGAATGAATCTTCAAGTCAAGTCAAAGTGGAAAAGAAACCTAGACTTGAATCAAGCTCAGAAGAGAATGGCGACTCGAAAGGCAAGTCCGAGCCTTCCAAAGAAGCGTCAATTCCAGTCAAGAAACCTCTTTCGAATCTAGTCGCTTATGGATCCGATTCAGAAGATGAACATGATGATGAAGAAGAAACTCAAGGTCTAAACAAAGTAGCTGCTTCCGAACTTCTGACAAACCTAGAGAACGTCGATGAAGATTCAGAGATGAAAGAGAATGATGATGAAGAAGAGGAAGAAGAAGTTAATTATGGATCAGGAATAGCTGGTCTCGCAAGAGCTTTTGGAATTGCACCAGTCATTGATCACTCCAAAATCGTGGAGAAGGAGACTGCGTCGTCAAAGACTGTTCAAAGTGAGAAGGTGGAAGTTGGAGATGGAAAAGTAGAGGAGGATGTAGAAATGGTAAACTCTACTGAAGTTGGATCTTTGGGTCAAGGAGACGAAGAGGAGTTGGATTGGGGAGAGGACGAATGAAGAAGAGAGGTAAGAATCAAAGGCTCGGACTTGTCATGCTTGTACTAATGTTCACTACCTTAATCTATCATTTCAGTCGAACATCGAACCCAACAAGACTTGGTACAAGAACCGCTTCGAAAGATGAAGGCTCTCCATCACTGATTCGCGCTCATCAGCGAGCTTGGTTCTGAGATTTGAGGTGGTCTTAATTTAGATGTCAAGAGGCTTCTGTTGCTAGCATTATGGATTCCGACGAGATTTAGCATTATGAAGCTTCTTAGCTTTGCTTTCCATGACATCATCGTCAGTGTCAATCCTGCAGCGAGGAGATAGTCCACCGCCACACAGCGTTGGTTCTCCGAATGCATTCATTCGTCTCCGTCGAATGCGGGCAAGAGATGAAAAGAGAGCTATAAAAGAGGCAAAATCAAAGGTCTTGACCATTTCTACCAACTCCCTCTTCATCAAAATGTTCTCTTCGATCATCGCAGCCTCGATTCTCGCAGCTACTGCTGTCTCCGCTGTTCCACTAGAGCCTCGTTCCGGTCTCTCTTGCACCAAGAATGGCGCCACTGGTGTTTTGAAAGTCAAGGTGAGTATCGCTATAGCTCTATAAACTATACTCTCAAACGACTTTAACTCGCTTGATCCTACAGCTCTCGAAGTCCTTTCCCTGACCTCGTCTACCTTCTCTTCGCGTCTCACCTTCTCTTCTCATAACCAGCACACTCAAGGTAACCTCGAGACTCCACCTAGAGAAGAACTTCTTACCGTAGGAAAAGAGACTGATGCCCAAGCAAGGCCTTACCTCGCCTACACTGAAGATTCGACTGATCTAGCAAATGTCATTTTCGAAGTCTGCCATGGAGTCGACGGATTCGAAACCGGACCTGCTTACGGAATCCTCAAGTTGAAAGGATCAACAAACTGTTTGACTGCTGAAGATTACTCGAAACCTTTCACTCCATTAGTCGCTGATGCTTGCGGCAATGACGCTGACTCTCTCGCAAATCAATGGTTCAAGGTGAGTCGATCGGCTTGGTCTCAAAGCTCAAGGGAATGAGTTCTGCATCTCTTCAAAATTTGCTGACCGTAGAACTCGTCCACTCTGATCTCAGGTCTCGATCCAAGGAAACGACACGGTCGCCGAACTTGTAGGCAAATCCTCTGGCGATCCAAAGAGATACGTGACCACAGATGCATCAGGTCTTCCAGCAGCTTCTGGGTCACCTTACAGCATCGAATACTTCAAGTTTGTCATCGAAGATCCATCGAATTAGAAGGTTGAGCTTTCGAAACCTTTTCCTCTTCGCTCAACTGTAAAGATCTGTCCTCCGCTCTTGAATGAGATAACTTTTGAATATTTTGTTTGCTTCGCTTGGACGGCTTTGAAATTTCTAACTCTCGCTTCCTTCTCACCCTAGCCTGAGAGAAATTAGAGATAATACGATTGACGAGTGCGTATTGTCCCATCTCCCATTCGGGGAAAGGATAAAGCAGTGAAGGAACAAAGAACGAAGATTGATAGCCTGATTTCTTTGATCTTTCCAGTCAATGAGAAGAACTAATGAGAAGGACTAGCTGGTAACATAGGATCGGAAAGCAAGCCTCAGTAATTCCTCGACGAAACCCAAAGAACCGAACTCATGAAGACCTCGCCTGTTGACTTGTCGCCAACTGCAAGAGCAGAAAGATAAGGAAAGGGAGAGGAAGTGAAACAGAATCTCAGAAGTCGGCAAAACAAATCGATCTAACTTGAATTGCAGAGAAGCAATATTGATTCCCACTAGAATTCCAGCAAAGGTCCACTCTCACTCACTGACTGTTCCCTGCTTCACCTTCCTCAGCTTTACTCTTCCATTCGTGATGCCTTCGATAGCCTCGAGATGCTTCCTATCCTTCTTCCATGGAGCTTGATGTTGCGGTTTGATGTCTTCTCCAGTCATTCTTTGCATGAAGTTCAACGGAACAACCACTTCTTTCAGCCTAGGTAGAGATGAGAATCTTTGTTTCAGAATGGAAGCAAGTAAACCACCTTCTTTTGGCTTCACTCCATACTGAGCCAGAATGATGACTTCCAAAGTCGGAGGTAGAAGTAAAGGATTCTCTAGCTGAAACCGGTACTGAGGATTCCTACCCAAGCCATACATTGGATTCTCATCCAATGTGAGGATCTTCAACGACCTGAAATTTGAATAGAGTGTTGGAGAGGAATGACCGTGGTTATTTGTGATTGAAAAAATTCTCAGGTGTTGAAGAGTCTCAAAAGATCGTCTAAGACTCAATATGCAATCGGAGTATAACATAGATTCATCCCCTGGACCTAGGTGACCTTGATCACTTGCGATCTCGAAAGATAACAGCTTGTTTGTACAGCTGATGAGACGAGAAATCGCAAAGGTCTTCTTATTTCCATTCTCCCAATTTTGACTTGCTTCTTGAGGTAATCCCCACCAAGTTCTCCTGTCTGCTTGGTCGTAAACGGCTCGTACTGCTAACGACAACTTCTTAACCTTGGATAATCCCTCGAATGTATCACTAAACTCTAGGAGATATTGAAGACATAGTGTACTCAGGTCGAAAGCCAAAGCAGTTTCTTCGAGATTTGGGACAAACAATAAAAGCCACGAAACATTCCTGCCATTCAAGTTTGAAATTCGTGATTCGTTGCTCTTCATGATGTAGAGTCTTTTCAGCGAGTTGATGAAAGAATAAGGCTTCTGACGGAAACCGAAAATGAAGCTAGGTTTATAGATTGACAGCGTCTCGATGCTAGTAAGAACCTCATAGGCTTCTCCGATCCCCACTTGAAAGCCTATAGAAAACCGAAGCTGTGGGTCGTCCTGCTCTTCGGGAAGGACAAGAGCACCGATTTCTGTTGCAACCCTTACAAGCTCTGCTGTGCCTTCAGAGCCAGATCCAAGGATGCAGAGTGATTTAACCATACTACCATGCTGCCCCCCCTCAAAAAGCCGTGGAAAACGATGGAGAGGAATTGCGTTGGACTGAGAGTGATGTTTT
Source organism: Golubevia pallescens (assembly GCA_001599655.1). Classification (NCBI taxonomy): domain Eukaryota; kingdom Fungi; phylum Basidiomycota; class Exobasidiomycetes; order Golubeviales; family Golubeviaceae; genus Golubevia; species Golubevia pallescens. The sequence goes on from BCHO01000008.1 coordinate 631,598, forward strand.
CCATGAGAGAGGGGAAGAAGAGAGCGAAAGCCGATTGGGAACTCATAGCGGTAGCCAGTAGACTTGAGTCTCTTGTTCTGTAGAAGATAAAGATAGAACGTTCATAAATGCAATTCAGAAGACGAGAAAGCTAGCTTTGGGAAGCAGGATGAGCCAACTCACCTTCTTGCTTCTGCCTTCTCTTCCATACTTCCCTCGACATCGGCCCAACCTTTCATAACACTGGCTATGGATAGAGCTATCTCTCCTGGTATGGACTCCAAAGCAGCTAATTCCATGGGCTCACCGTCAATGTCTTCTTCTGATGACGTTGACATCTCACTATCAACATCTTCCCATGATGACGATGACATGATCTTGCGGAGTGAGTGTTAGAGAAGAGAAAGTTTTAATTCGGAAGGATTCGAGTTTCGATCCACGACCGACTCCTCAATCAAATCACCCGGGCCTACATGAAGTCATCTCTCGACGTTCAAAATTCAAGAAGATACTAGAACAGGATATCGTAGAAGCTCGGGACTTTGGAAGTCGCTGAGGATTCTAGTTCCCCGAAGCGCAACACGCGACATCAATCAGGAGAGATTGCGAAGTAGAAAGCTGTTTCTTTTGTTTGTTGGAATAATACATGCGTCATGAAAGAACGACCTTTTGAGAGATAGGATATGTGACAGAACCAGAGACTTGAGGAGAAGAGAAAACGAAGAGGCGATGGATTTGAGGCAATTTTGAAAGAAAGTGGAGAAAAGAAAAGGAAGAAAGAATTCTATGCGATTGGATTTGAATCTTGAACCGGGTTTATAAGAAGTAATCCACTGCATCGTGTGGCTGGCGACGAAAATGATAGAGAGAAGACAGAAAGAGAATGAAAGAATCAGATCAAGTGAACCAAGATGTGAAGAAATGCTTCAAGCGAGCAAAAGCAAAAGGTCCAAGACCCAACTAGCGTTCGCCTTTTCCTAAGTTCAACTCACTTTCTGCTGATTAGCCTGAGCCGGACCATCTCTCTCATTCTCTGGAGCAGCTTCAAAAGTATTGAAATGTTTCGTTCCACCAGGGCCTACCTCCAGAATACTAGCCATGTTACCACACCTATAACAATAATTCGGCGCAGACCAAACTGTAGATAACCTATCGTCGTAGAGTACAGAGAAACCTTCCATGCATAGTTGATGAGCTCTCAAGATATGAGACATGTTGTTTCGAGCAAGGAAATGTTTGACGACCGAGGCTCCAAATGTATAACCAGCCCCTCTGAGAAAGATGCAAGAGAAGCGAACAAGAGGAAGAGATCGTTCGATCAGCACTTCGTTACTGAGAAGAGAGAACAAGAAGTAAAGAAAGAAGGCATACATTTGCTGTTTCTCTCCAACTTACCGAGGTGAAATCGCAAACTCTTCTTTATCTGGATCCGGATCTGACCACACTAGATCAGCCATTGGACCTTCATGTGGAATTTCTGAGGGTGTCAAGTGAAAGAAAGAAAGAAGAGTCAGAAAGTGATTTGTTAGACATATCTCGAAAAGACAACCCGACTACCATCTCACTATCATTTCTGTTTAGATACTAACCTCTGAATCTATCGATGATTTTGATCTGATCAATGTAATGGACAGAAGGAGATAGACCTCCATGAACGCAAAAGATTCGATCGTCGATGACTACGGAAAGTGTCAAGAAATCGAACATGTCTGTAAAGTAATTCCAAACATTCGCACTTCCATACTTTCGTGTGCATTCAGAATAGAACCCGTACGTCTTGAAAAGAGTTTGAGAATCCGAAAGAGGTAGTGAGCAAGACGAGGAAGGAAATGAACGAAGAGAATGAGAAACGATCAGCCTCTTTGAACTTCAGATAGATCTCAAGATCTCTAGATGGAAAGATCAATGACGTGGTTCCATTTCAAGTAGCAAATTTACTTACCTGTGTTACAGCTCGACTCTCATGGTTCCCTCGGATCAACTGAACTCGGTCAGGATATCGTAATTTCAAGCAGGTGAGTAAGGAAATGGTTTCCACTGAGAATAGACCTCGATCCACGTAGTCTCCTAGAAACAAGAACGAACAAGTCCAAGATGAGAAATGAGAAGAAAGAGGAAGAGATCAAGTCAGAAGAAGGAAAGCTAGTCGGAAGGAGAAAGTTTGAATCTGGGAGAACCAATCGAGATGCTGACGTTCAACTCACCCAAGAAGAGATAATTAGTATGCGGTGAATAACCACCTATCCTGAAGATTTCGATGAGATCGTAGAATTGTCTGAGGTGGCGGAGGGGATGAAATAGATAGATGTGATTTAGTGAATGACTTCCTATGTGATTGCTCTCTCATTCGCCTTCGCACTCTCTCCTGTAAAAGCGAGGGTCCGAATCTTAAACAAGGACTTCATGATATGCTCTGAACTGCAACCGTCTCCAAAGCAATAGATCAGGAAACAGAGACTTGTCGGTTCGGCCTTCTGTTTTGAATCCTTCTCGCTTTCCAAGATCTTTGCTTCCTTCTTTCGAGAACTCGATGCTTTCTCAAATCAACAATGAGCATCGTAGATAGTTTTGAAGACAAGTTTGAGAACAGATAGCCAGGCAGAGCTATATTCCAAGATGCATTCTGATCATATCTTCCTGATCAATTGCCAGCTTGCCACTGCTCTCTCCTTTCCTCCTCGATGTTTCCTGCGATCCAGCTCAATCATGAACCTCAAATTGCCTTACTGACACTCACCCATGAATGTCACCGACGACAGTGACTGGAGCTTGAATGTGAACGACGTTGCTTTCCCTCATGAGAAGTTCCTTTGTCTTTTCACAGATTTCCCTCAGCAGAGCTTCTCCCAGAAGCTGTTTCCTTAGCAGAGTTGCTATACATGCATCCAGATCGAACGCCATTTTGGACTGTAGACTTGCGAGAGTGAAAGAGAAGCTGCTGAGCTCGCAGTAGAATGACAATGGAAGATTAGAGATTGATCGATTGATTGAATGGTGGCTAGCTCAGCAAGAGAATAGATGGCTCTGGTTCTTATGATGGATTACTTGATGATTCTATTTGATTTGATTTCTATCTTGTTATCTCCGTTCCAAGATGATTGTCGATGAAGCAGTTCGAGGTCAAGATCAAGCCAGAGCCAGTTTCATTTCTTCAGCTCACTCGCCCGCGTGATTCAGCTTTGCTTTTTCTCACCACAACTCCCAACATCAATTCTATTCCCTTTTGATGTTGACCATTTCAAAGTATCTACAGCCTCCTTTGCTCTCGCCAACAATACGAGCTTATGGGACAGTGGCCTCTGTAGCGGGTTCGTACCTCTTCTCTTCGTTGCTCACAACTTTTCTTCTTCTTTTGCTCTTCGACGACTTCGATTCAGTCCTTACTGACTTCTCTTCTTTCTTTCTCTTTGCCTTCTGAAACCTTCATATTTAAACTATCACACTATTTCTAAATCTCTGCCCTTCCAAAGGCACGACGGTGATTTCTTCCTACGTCAATGGAGCTCTGACAGTCTCTATTCCTTCAATCGCAAAATCCTTACCTCTAGCAACAAATCAACTCCAATGGCCTCTATCCATGCTGGCTCTTACCAATGGAGCTTTCTTGCTTATCGGTTCGTTGCAGTCGAAGGCGATTTCTAAGCTGCAGACTTCTCAAAGCCAATCGAGTCACATCTGAGTTCTGACAAGATCTCTTGCCTTTCCTTCTCTCAAACCTTCAGGTGGTGGTTTGGCTGACAGTTTCGGAAGGCGGAAGTGTTTCCTAGTCGGAACTACCTTTACAGGAATCGTAGGATTGATCACGGCCTTTTCCAACGAAGCGACAATCTTCATTCTCATGTGCGCTTTCTTAGGTCTAGGCGGAGCTATCCTGACTCCTTCTGGAGTTGGTATTATTGGTGCTTCTCTTCCTGATGGGAAATTCAAGAACATCAGCTTCTCTGCTCTGGGAGCTGGTCAACCTGTGAGTCTTTCGAAGAGCGATAAAGTTTCCCTTTTTTTCTTCTCTTCTTATCCTCTTGATCTTCCCTTCTTTTCTTCTCAAGGTCGGATATATTGTCGGTTTGATTCTAGGAGGTTTACTCGCTGAGAAATGGCAAACAATCTTCTTCGTCTTGACTGGTTTATCTTTTCTTTTCTCAATCCTAGCCTGGTTCACTCTTCCATTCGACGGAGAAATCATCTCACCTTATGGGATTCGATCTTCAACTTCTGCTCAAACTTCAAATCTTCACCTAACTTCTAATCTAACATCTAGAAATGCAAGTACCACAACATTACCAAACACCAACAACAATCCATCTTATGACACTCTGGAGAAAATCCCACTTTCATCTTTCGATTGGGTTGGATCTTTCCTATCCACTTCTGGACTCATCCTTTTGACTTTTGCTTTGGCAGACGCTGAGAGTGCTCCTAAAGGTTGGAAAGAACCTTATATTGGAGCTCTGTTACCTGTATCGACTATTCTGTTGGGCTTGTTCTTTTACTGGCAAACCTACTTGGAAAAAGTCAAGGAAAGAAGAGAGAATGGGGAAACTTTTGGCGGTCATTTGAAATGGTTACCCAGAGGTCCACTTTTGCCTCCATCTCTGTTCAAAGCTCCTAGATTTGGAACCGTCCTATCAAGTGAGTTATTGGTTTGAAGACCTCGAACAGCAGGACGAGGCAGAGCGTCTTTGCCTGACCTCTCTGTCGAACTTACCCCTCTTCTTTTGTTTCTTTTTCCATCCGACAGCCGTCTTCTGCGCTTGGCTTTCTTTCAACACTCTTTCCTACTTCTCGACTCTCATGTTCCAAGAAGTCCAACATCTATCACCTATCAAGACCTCACTCAGCTTCTTACCAATGATCGGAAGTGGTTTACTCCTCTACTCATTCGCAGGTATTCTCGTCGCAAGACTGTCTGCAGTCTGGATCATTATCATCGGAACTGGTGGTGGAGCTGTTGCTTGCGCACTCTTTACCATCGTAGGTCAACATACGACTTACTACCAGGGAATGTTATGGGTCATGATCCTCGTCGTGTTTACAGACTTGAGTTTCCCAGGTGAGAGAGAACGTCGCTTTTGAATTAAGCGTCTTGGTTTAAGTCAACAGAACTGACATAGCCCATCATTCTTGATTTTTCCTTCTCATCTCTTTTTGAGGACAGCTTGTCAACTCTTCGCGTGCTCTACTGTCGGAAAGGATCGAGCTGCTTTGGCAGGCTCTCTGTTCAACACAACTACTCGTTTAGGTTAGTATCCCATCTCAAAAGACTTTAAACCTCAGTTCACAAGAGAGAATTACTGAAGTACTCTACCTCCTTTTCTTCTCTACAGGAACTTCGCTAGGTCTAGCCATCACATCTTCAATCGCTTCTTCAGTGACGAAATCCTACGCTTCCAAACATTCAATCTCGATCGAATCTGAAAAGGCTCTCACAGAAGGTTATCATGCTGTCGGTTGGGTTTGTTTTGGTTTTTCGATGGCTAGTATCATCATTGCCGTCGTTTTTCTAAGAGACATCGGAGTCGTTGGAGGAGCTGAAGAGAAGATCATCTCGAATTCCACCAATGCGAACGAGAACATTGAATTGAATGGACTCAATCATGAAGTCCAGGGTCAGAATGGTTCAGTAATCGTGAATGGGAATGGAGTCAGGACCGAATTTCAAAAGAGATTAAGGTCAGAAGAGAAAGTCAAGAATAGCAGGCCTCCAAGTCCCGACAATGAGAATGGGAATTTAGAGAATGGAATAGAGTCAAACGAGACTTCAATCGCTCTCAAGAGACTTCGAAGTCAAATTCCACAAGCTGCTCATCTTAGATCTTATAGTGAAGATGAAGTGCAAAGAGCTGTAGGTTGATCGGAAAACAAGCTCTCTTCTTCATCGAATCGTTTCATTCTCCTGTCACAATTTCAAGCCTTATCCTAAACTTCCAAGAATAAATTACTAAAATATAAATCAATGGCCTCTCAACACTACTTTAATTTCAAGATGTGCTTTTTCGCTCAACCTTACTGTAGAATCAAACTTCATAGAAAATCAGCATTTCAAAATTGAATTGAGACGAGAATGTTGATACAATGCTTTGGTGTTCCCTTCGACTGTTTCTTGATTTCCTGGGTCTTTTCACTTTAACTCCAATCCCAACAAGAAATTATCGATCAACCTGACCTTCTTACCATCCTTCTCCTCCAAATCTCTAATGAAAACCGCACCACTTAAAATCAAACCTTTCTCCAAATCAATCTCCTCATCTTTCAAATTTTCAACATTTTTCAAACCAATAGGTTCATTCAAAGTGATATAATCCAGCTCCAATTCCAATCCCAATTCTTTCAACTCAACTATTCTTCGCTCAACGAAATCTCTTCCGATTTTCAAAACGTCTTGGATGAATTGCTTCTTATTTCGATCGTTTGATCCTTCTTTCCAAGTCTTCTCGCATAACTTCAAAGCTTGGATCAAGACATCTGCTTGACCTCTTGCTTTCTGAGAAAGATAGGCATTTCTTGAACTCAATGCTAAATCATCTTTCTCATCTCTGGTGGTTGGTAACACCCTGACGTGAGAAGAAGAAGCTGGATAAGTAAAGAGTAAATCAGAGACCAATCTCCGAAGTATCAAAGCTTGTTGGATGTCTTTTTGTCCGAAATAAGCTAAGGTCGGCTGCGAACGATCAAGGATATGAGAGATGATAGAGAGAGGATCAAAAATGATGTTCGAGTCGTGACGCAATGAAAAGGAACACTCTGATCCTTCACTTTTCTATGGGACTGAGGACAAGTTAGACTTTGATGAGACTCACTTGAACTACATGGAACAGTTTAGTCACAACAGTAGCTACGCCTCTGAAGAACCCAGGTCTTGACTTGCCTTCCATTTCCTTATCCAATCCTTTGATTTCCACAAAAGCACCTACTTGATCTTGAACTATCTGAGTGAAACCATTTGGATACATGTCTGATACTTTTGGTGCCCAGATTGCTGAAACCTTTCTCGAAGAAGAAGAAGACGAAGATGTTGATCTGGAGTTACTGGAAGAAGATGCAGATGCAGTTGCTGATGAAGTGGAAGACGTTGTTGTAGTTGAAGTTGCTGTTGTATTCGAAGAGGTAGTCTTTAAATCTGAATCAAAAGACAGTCTACTCAGAGCTTGAGTGTCGGAAGGTAGAGTTCTGGGATAAGAATCTAAATCTTCTGAAGGAGCAAATTGAGCTGGATTGACGAAGATCGAAACTATCGTCAAGTCATTTTCCTTCAGTGACTGACTGACTATTTTCAGAAGTTGAGGTAGAGAACCGAAAAGAGAAAATAGTTGGATGAGAAGAGAGAAGTCAGTTAGCCTTTCTGGAGACAAGGTTGGGAAAGAATTGGAACCAGCCTTCGCTACAGCGTGGTCTCTGTCTCTGCTACAAGAACGAGCTTGATTTCATCAAATCTAGAGGGATATCTTCAACTTCTTTAGTGCTTCTTTCATGTGGTACGTACTCGAGCTCAATCCAAGCTCATCTTTCACCTTTTCTGTTCTTTCACCTGTTCTTCTCTCTTTCGCCCACTTCTGAGCTCCTTTTCCGGAATTATACGAAGCTCTCATGGTCTGTGAAACTCACCTAGATCCAAATGACCTTTATGTAAAGCGCCCATTGTAGGAACAAAGCCCACCGACTGTTTCTGCATCATGGCCTTTTCTCTCCACTCTCTGACTTCTGCGACAGAAGTCAGGATTGGGATTGGAGAATCAGCTATCTGGCTGGATTGTGAGTTTGTAGTCATTGAGGAATGGAAATGCCGGCTTGAAGGAGCGAGATCGAGATTCCGAGTTGAAGCAAAGTTGAGAGTTCTTGATATCCGACTCGAACTTGACTTGAATGGAGCGTCCCAAGCAGCTGACAGGGTTGAGCGACAGTTCTTAAGACTGGATATCGATCCTCTGATCATAACTTTGAGAATGCAGTTTCCTTCTTTTGAAGGATGAGTTGTTGGGTCAGAAGACTCGAAGCTATGTGTTGTTCTTTTCAACCCTTCTTCTTCGTTCACTACCACCATCTAGACCAATCTGAGCTCTATATCTTTACATTATCATTACTTTCCTTCTCATCATGTCATCCAAAATCCCTTTCTCCTCTCCCGATTTCCGTCTAACTTCCATCCTTCCCTCTTTCAGCATCGACGAAGATTCTTCTCCTCATTCCATCTTGACCTTACAATCCGGTCCAAAGACTGATTGGTGGAGAACCGCAAAAGGTTCAGTTCCAGAATCAAATGTCAATAGAAGATCAGGTCCAGTCTTCTCTCTTCCATTGGATAGAAGCAAGGGTGCTTTCAAAGCTGGAGTTTGGATGAGAGGTGATTTGAAGGAAAGGTTTCAACAGGTTTGTCTCTTCCTTTACGCTGGAGAACATGTCATGCCTAGAAATACTAATCAAACTAATTGGTTGAAAGCTGGGGTGGAATTGGAGGATGGAAAGGAAAATGTTGGGTGAGTTAACAGTTTGTGCTTCTTCCATCTTAACATCTTCGTCTTCGTTCTTACTATACTTATCCTTTGACTCTTTTTCGTTCTTACTTTCGTCACTGACAGATGTGTCGTTACTTCACCTTTTTCAGATTGGTCAATTTCTCCAACCACATCTCCAGGAATCTCTTACTCGAATCCGAAATCAACCTCAGATCAATGGTTATACATCCAAATCTCTACTCATTCTGCAAATTCACCAGACATTTCGATTCATGCTTTTCAAGCTGAATCTTCTTCTGGGAAAGGTAAAGATTCTCTACCTCCAAATTCAAGACCTAGAGATGAAGATTTGGTTCTCATTAGGGAATGTAGAGGTTTCAATGTGCTTTTTACAAATGAAGATGGCAAGAAGGAGAATGAGAAATGGAGTATTGGAGTCATGACTTGTGGTCCTTTGACAGAAGATCATACAGAGGGGAAATTTGCTGATTTCTGGTTGGAGTATTCGTAGAAGAAAATCAACTGGAACGCTTCGGATCTTGGGATTGAAACGGGAAAGCTTTTGTTTTGGTCTTTGTCGTCCGTCAATCTGTTGGAAATTGTCTCGTAAACGCATCTAATCTGAAACCTTCTGAACAAATCATGGTCTGAACACTCGAAAGCGAGTGAGCCAAATCAAAAGAGAGTACGTCTGCTGCACTTCAACTCGATCGCAGTCTCCTTAGAATACTCATCGGCGATTACTTCTTTCGACTAACTATACAGACAGCTCTACTTTACCAAAGATCTTACTCCAGAACCGCTATCCTTCAAAGTACTCCTTTCCAATTTCCTCACTTCTCTCAGATAAACGTCAGTCTCGTCATCGTCTTCATCTCCGTCTTTCCTTCTCTTCTTGCTCGTCGACGAATCTTCATCTCCTTCTTCTTGTCCTGGTGATTGAAGCCTTTTACCTCTGTTACGCTGTTTTCGGAAAAGTAGGAGCAATAGAAAGAAGGCAAAATCAGATAGGCATTGAAAGATGAGAGAAGAGACGAGAGTTCCTTCTTGATGAACACTTACGATACGATCTTCCATTGCTTTTTTCCTGATACAAAGAAAATAAATTGGATAAGAAATACTTCAATCAGTCATATGCTTTCTAAGTAGACAATTGAGAGCCAAAGAGAGCATTGGACATACTAGCAGCAAGAGAGAAGCTGGATAGATAGGAGAAAAGGAGAAGAATGACTCGAAGTGCATGCATCAAAGCTTGTCTATTATAAAGCTTCGAGCATTATTCAATCTCGATCCAAGTTGAGCAAGTATCCATTGCCCTTTGAGGCTCGAGGATGAATGAGACTTTCTTATCCATTTGCAGATCATATCGATTGGCCTCTCATTCTGTCACAACTCACCTCTGTAAAGCCTGATTCATTTTCAACTTTCCACCCTGTTTATCTCCTCCAATTGCACCCTGTTTCATGGATTTGAATCTCTCCATGAACGAGCCATCGTTTGAGAATACATTGTGAGGTTTGTGATTCGAAGATTTGGATGATGATCCTCCTCCTCCCGTCGTCATCGTCGATGTGGATGACTTTTCTGGAGCTGGAGACGCAGATTTGGAAGTCGAAGTGGAAGGTTTAGAAGACATGCTTGATGATTAGAAGAATTTGCTCTGATTGATGCAATGGTTGCAGTCCAAGATTCAGAAGTCGTTTCTTTCTTTCTCCCCTTTCCCCACTCCTTTCTTCTTCGATACTTCTCCTTCTTCTCAAATCTCCTGAAGTCAGCATACTGGCATAGAAGTAGAAAGGATCGAAAGCAGAGCAGATCTGATCATCCCTTGATCATGTCCAGGCTCGCTTCTTCTTCCAATCCCACTTCGTCATCCACATCCAATCCTCAATCCTCAACTCTAATCCCTTATCATCTAGAACCTCCATCATGGAGACCTCGATTACAAGAAAGTTCCTCATCCCTAGGAGTTCCAGATTTCTATCCTCCTTCTTCAGGTCAAGCAGAAGATGACATGTCTGAACCAACCGTTCGATCCGGAATCTCTTCCAAACCAATAGTTGGCAACGAAACTTTCTCTGCTCATGACATGATTTATGATCGATTAAAGACGGGAGGAATCACTAATCTTTTGGGAAATCTATTCACTGAAATCGTAAATAGAAGGGAGGATTTACTATCTTCATCATCTCCCAATGGATCTATAGCTGCATTCGATCATCGTTTACCTCCAAGAGTCACTCTGAATGATTTCAAATTGAACTCTTACATCAAAGATTTAGCTGATCCGGAAGTACCTCTGAATAGGTTGTCGAAGAGCGTCCCTCATGGTTATAGAGGAGAGAAAATGTTGGACATGCTGTGGGGAACTACCAATAGCAATACGAGTAACAGCAATACTTCCAATCAATCCTCCTCTAATCCTGGTCAAACAAAACTTAGTGCTGCTATCAACGCTCCTAGACCTAGCGTGGAGATCTCCAGAGCTGTTTGGTTCATAAGAGTGGTAGGAGCCAGTGAATTGGTGAGTGGACTCGCCCCGAGGGGCTCGCGAGAAGGTATGGTCCCATACTATGAGTGGACTTTGTCTTTCATTTCTCATCCTTCTGCGAGTACAAACTGACTCTTCTCTTTGTATCATGATTCATTTGGTTCTCACTAGCAATCAGCTCGATCTAGGCCGAATACCAACTACACAGCAGAATGGACTTCGGTGGTGACTGGCTGGTTGAGGAAACAATTGAACGAGCTCACTGTTTCCACTTCTACTCTTTCGGGATTGAACTCAGCAGTCATTCAAGATTCCTACTACAATCAGCAAGTTTCTTCGCCTTCTCTTTCTAGAGGACCTCCCACTCCTTCCAGAAGAGCAATTCAATCGGGATCCAATGCCTTCAATTCATCATCTTCGTCTTCTTCTTCAAGAGATTCAAATCCTCTTCTAGACGTGGAAAACGAGAAGAGGTGGATTTCAAAATGGAGCTACTCGTTGTCTCTAGTCAGGAGTCTACTTCAACAATCTTTAATGGATCAGAGAGTTTTTCTACGTTGGACTATTGAAATGTTGTCGTCAGCAAACATTTCTCAGCTTCCTTTCGTCCTCTCTATAGTTCAAGAGGATTCTAAGGTTTATGCCGACTCTTCCATGCTTACTAGATCTTTGGCCGAGAGCATTTGTTCCAAATTGAGAGATCTGGAGAACGCTAGAGAGAATGAAACCTTTGCTACGAGACTTTTCGACGAATTGAGTGGTTTATTGAAAGAACTCTTTCAGTTGAACCCGGAGGCTTTCATCAGTCCTAGATTGTGGAAGAATTTCAGAAAGGCTTTGAAATCTCTTCTTGGTGATGAAAACTTAGATTCAAATCCTAAAAGAAGACAGTCGGATTTCGAAATGGTCAAGTCGAGAGTGGAATCTCTTCTACTTCTGGATGTCGACATCAATAGGAATCTTTCGACTTGTTCGGAAGCCAAGATCATCAATGTGAGTTGAAAGTGTTTATTCAAGTCGTGATAAGTCGACTTTGCGAGGTGATTTGCTGACGCTGCTGTGATGATCTTTGTTCTTGTCTTGACAGGCCCTGGATCAAATCACTGCATCTTCAGATCTATCTTTGATCGTGCAAGATCTCTTTCAAGACGACGACTGCTCTGACTTCGACAAGATCGATTCGATCCTGAACTGGTCATGTACGAACCCTCGTGTGGGGAGTCATCGACCCTATGCAGCAGCTCGAATACTACAAATTACTTTCGAACGAGGAGCAGCAGCTCGCCGGGGCAAGAGATCTGGTAGTCTAGGATTCGATCCTCAGCAAATTCTAATGAGATGGCTCGGAGAAGTCGATAGTGCTCTCGCACCTGATCCTCAATCGACTTCGGAGAGAGACGAAGATAGAATAGAGCTTCTATCGACCTTGGAATTTCCTTGCATTGCAACCTTGTTCGGAGAGTTGGTCAGGTTGGGTCTCTTCGCTTTTCCCAAATATCTTCAACGTCTCTCTGCAAGAGGTTTGACTTCAGCTTCCGATTCTAGCTCTTCTTCCTCAAGCCGCAATTCTTCAAGCAATGCAACGACTTCCATTCATACACGTCTACTCCGATCAATTCCAACCTATCATTCCACGTCAGTCATTCAACAACAAAGAAGAACTGCAATCTATGGATCGAGAGCAAAGGAATCTTGGGAAGAGGCAACAGAACGTCGAGCTATCAGAGAACTCCATCTGATCTTGCCTTGGCTCTATCGATCGGAAGCTATCGATACAGACATGGAATTAGGAACGATTTCATCTGGTGCAATTGGTTCTCGAGAGGAAATGATGGCAGCTCTTCCACATCTTTGGTCCGGATCTCGATTCATTCGAATCAAGGTCATCTCTGAGCAACTTCTCGCGCCGATCTTGGCAAGACCTCATCTAATAGACTCGACTCGTCTATCTCTGGTGATCTCCATCATGGTCGAAGTGGAAGACTTCGCTTCTCTTTCGGAATTGGTCCTCTCTCTTCTTCAACTTCCAGTCGATGCTTCTACGCTTTCACTCTTATGCTCCACCATTCTACAACATTCGACAGTCTGGACCTGTATCGGATCTTCTAGTCTGATGTTCGGATATCTGGTTCAACTTTATCAACTCTCTTTCTCAGCCGAGAACTCGTCAACCGAAGCAAGTAGAACGCTAGGCTCAACTTTGAAGAGTTTGGCAAGCTCTGGACTGTTGGGAAAAGAAGAACAGAATCAAGTGGCAAAACAGCAAGCTGAGTTCACCGAGATTGAACAACAACTTTATAATGGAGATCTCAATCAAATCCTAGCTATGGTCAATCATCTGATTTCCTCGCCTCAAGACTTGGAGAACACGATTCACTCTCTGACTCAACAACAATCCGTCACTATCCCTTTGACACAAGCCGTTTTCGAATCAATTCTTTCGATCGAAGAAGATTCAAATTTTGATTCAGAAGTCTTGATCCGTCTTCTGGATTGGCTCTGCATTCAGAGTTCCTGCTCTTTGGAGGTCGGTCTGAAACGATGGACTCAAAAGCAATTACGAAGAGAAGGTGGAGTCAACGTAGACTCGGCTTCTCAATCAAATCGAATTTCTACAATCCTGGTCGAAATGATCTGCAGGAGTCATCTCACATGTCAAAATGTCATTCTTCATCTGATCGAACCATCTTTGACAAAGATTCTCAGCAACGTAGTAGGATTGACAAGATTCTCTTCATCAACTCTCAGACTTATTTCATTGAGCTTTTCGTCCCTCAGAGCTGTACTACTCTGTCAGTCATCAACTACTTCAAATCTCTCGCTTATGCAGGAAATCAAGCTCGGTGGATCTAGGAGCGAGTTCCTAGCAGGTCAAAGTGACAATCTGGAGATTTTGGCTCGACTTCTCATCAACCTCTCCTCATTGGAATCAGCCACAAATCAAACAATCGACGCATCTCCATCATCTCACTCTGGATTATCATCAACTGCTTCAAATCTACGCTCATCCATTTCGTCACTATCGGAGGTCAGAAGTCTAGTTCTCAGCCGCTTCTCTTCTTTCATCCTTTGCTTGAAGAATTCTACCAAGGATCTTTGGGGCATGGATGTCCAGTCTCTGCTCAACAAAGTTGTTTTTTCTTTCGATCAAACCTCTTTGCTACTTCAACCTGCACTAGAACTCAATTCGGAGATGCTTTTGAAGAGATTCAATCCTTGGAGACAACGACAGACGATCAGTGAGATCGACATCTTGGCTGAGAGGCTTCTTTCTTTGGACCCAAGTTTCAGTAACAAGGGTTCAATGAAGGTTACTGAAATTGCAGAGACGTTGTATCAAGTTCTATTTCTGGTCAACGGAAGTTCAGACTCGGTGGAAAAGCAATCGCTTCAAAAGGTCTCAAGTCGACTGGATGATTTGCTGGGAGAGCAACTGCTGCAAAGTCTTTCATCTCAACAATTGCTTTCCAAACTAGTCGAAACTTCTCTCAAGGATACTCTGGCTTCGTTCAAATCTGGGAAAGCGGACGAGCCTTCTTCCATGAGTTCGCTCGTTAGAATCCAAAGGCTCTCTTCGATTCAACCTCTTCCAATCCAACCTTCAGAGAGTCTCATTCAGTCTTTGATGCGCGTCTCCTCATATCTTTCAGATCTTCCAGCAGTAGTATCTAGTCGTCAACAAGATGGACAAGTCAAGGATTTCGAATCGACACTGCTAGCTCATCTAAGGCTGTTATCTTTTCTCCTCAGCCTCAACGTGGCTTGGAATCAGCAGTGCAAGAATCTGTTTCCCCAGATCCTGTGTAAACTATCTGACCTCAGTCGTATCTTCGCCGTCCAGGAAGAAGACGAAGGGACTTTCAGGTGGTTGATTGATCTCAATGGATTCGCTCAGGAAGAGCTGCCTCAAGATATCCAAGCTAATGCTATCTCAACTTTTACAACCCATCTAGAATCGATTATGAAAGATGATTCGAACTTCGGATCAAAAGCTTATGGGGTTACAGCCAGAGAAGATGGTCCGATTCTCTCGTCGAACTCAATCAGACTGAGACGTTTAGCTCTTCCTTCAACTCAGAACACCGTCTTTGGAGACCTTATTCTTTCTAGATCCATGTCAGCAGCATCAAAGTCAGACTTCGTCAGCGCTCCCAGCAGGCCATGGAATCTGATGGAACCCGTTCAAATGCAATCTCACCCTTCGCAAATAGAATCAACCTCGAACTCTATCTCATCAACTACGACTTCTCCAGATGGTCCTTACATCTCTTTGCCGATCTCGAACAAGGCTTC
Organism: Golubevia pallescens; assembly: GCA_001599655.1. Lineage (NCBI taxonomy): Eukaryota > Fungi > Basidiomycota > Exobasidiomycetes > Golubeviales > Golubeviaceae > Golubevia > Golubevia pallescens. The sequence continues at coordinate 646,811 of BCHO01000008.1, forward strand.
GCTTTCTCTCTCGTCCTTCTCAGGTCAAGCAACAAGAGACAATCTACCTTCACCACCATCCGAATCTCATGAAGTTGAATGTCTTCTCACTTCTTATCGACACGTTACGATTCCAATCTCAAGTTCAAACGAAGACGAACCCAGGATTGAACCTTCAAATCTCAACAAGGAACTTCCAGCTCTTAACCCAAAGATTGGTTACAGATTCTTTGAAAGTGAAAGGAGTTATGGAAATTGGAAAGGTGGAGAACCGATTTATGCAAGAGATGCAAGAAGAGGAATGGTTTGGAAACGTAAAGACGAGGTCGAGATCAAGTTGAAAGAGATTTCTGAAGAGGAGAAGAAGGTGAAGGAAGAAGAAGAGAATAGAAAAACAATGGAGAAAGAAAGGTTGGAAAACGAAGCTAAGAAATCTAGGCAGTCGATTTCTACCTCGAATAATTCAATGCAAAAGTCAAATGTCTCTTCCACTTCAAAGGTTGGGCCAGCTTCTCTTAACGAGAATGGCAAACCAGTCAGTAGGAGACCGAAACCGAGATCCTCTGCTGGTGCAAAAGCGGCTCAAAAGCTGAAGGATGAAGAACAACGAAGACTTCAAGAGCAAGGGCAGGGTCACATGGAAGTAGATGCTGATGGAAATGGATCAAAGGGTGATAGTGCAGGGGGAAAGAAGAGGAAATCGAGAGGTGATTCGGATACTGAGGATGATTGAACGTTGAAGAGATGGAGGCATGTGGGTATGAAAGAAAGACTAAACCTCAAGAAACTTTCCTACTTTTCTATCTCCTGTTACTTCGATACTTCGAGTGAAAGAAGACTCCAAACTTTCCAGATCCCATAGGTGCGATGTTTGAGAAGCTCGGCTCCTTCGCTGATCGCGAGAATGTCCAAGCCAAACGAAGGAAGGTGGCACAGACAGACATCAGAAAGAGAGGAAAAAAGTATCCCTTGGACGACGAAAAGGTAAAGAAAGAATGAACAAGAATACAAAAAAGAGAGAGAGAGAACAAAGGTTTGAAACCACCCTCTAATTGAATTTGAATCCACCAGATTTCTGGAAAAACTGTTGATGACCACCTCCTCCCTGTTGGAATTGGAAACCTCCTTGTTGGAAGTTGAAGCCTCCTTGTTGGAAGAATGGGTGACCACCTTGAGCGAAAGGATTTCCATGACCACCTTGTTGACCTTGAGGATCGTTCGGATCATCTCCATTATCAAACCTTTGTTTCAATTCTGCATTTCCCAAGACTCCGAAAGCTTCATTGACTTGAGCCATTTTTTCTTGATCTCCACCTTTGTCTGGATGATGAAGTCTTGCTAGTCGTCGACTGATGGAAGAAAGAGACAGAGAGACAAGAGAGATAGGTCAGAAGGCATGTCACAGAGCGGCGAATGAGATTGATCAAAGACTTTAATCCAACGAAACCTTCTATCAATGGTCAAAGTCACTACTCACTAAGCTTTCTTTATCTCCTTATCAGTAGCACTTCTAGGAACTTCCAAGACTTTATAATAATCTTTAGATTTCGATTGTTTCAATCTACCCTGAGCTTTAAGTAATCTCTGTTGAATTTTCCTATCAGATCTACCAGATTTCTCAAAGGCATTATTCAATTCTCTTACAGCCTCTTCATATTTCTCTTGAACCAATAAATCTTCACCTCTAGCAATCAAAGCTGGAATGAAATCTTCATCTCTTTCCAAAACTTCATTACAAAAAGGCATAGCTTTTTTCAATTCATTCAATTCCATGAAAGCTTGACAATGTAAACCTTTCAATTCCAATAATAAATCTGATCTTTTCAAAGCTTCTTCATAAGTTAAAGTCGAAGGTTTCAAAATCGCTTCCACTTCTTCTTCACCTTCGTTTGGATTTGGAGTTGGAGTTAAATCATCTTTGATTGCATTCTCTACTTCTTGAATGATGTCTGGTCCTCCTACTTTCTTTCCTTTTAATGAAGAAATCACTGGTCTCCAACTGTTTGCATCTGAATAATTTCTTGCTTTCTTTAGAGCTTTTTCTACGTTCTTGCCTCGACGATGAGCTTTGAGACATAGTTTGTTGTCTGGATCCGATGTGAGACAGGATTTTAGGTGAAGGATACCTGCTTCTCGGGAGGTTTGATCTCCTAAGACGTAGAAAGAGAGTGAGGAGAGTAGGAGGTAGAGTGGAGGAGAAGGAGCTAGAGCTAGTACTCGACTGTGAAGTGAGTGAAGGGAGGAAATAGAGATGTTATGAGATGGGATAATTACAAAGAAGAAGAGAGAGGCGTGTCAGAAAGTCGTACAGTCGAAAGAGAGGGCAAACATTCTGCATTGGAATGGCGATAAGAGTGAAAGGAGCTTCCCTCTCGTCTTCGACGATGATCTACGAGAGTGTGATTCTCTTATCACGATTGATTAGCACAATGATATCAAAAAATCGAAACATCATTCTGCTCTCTATCCTTGTATCTATCCGTCTCCACGTCACTGCCGCCACTTGCAGGATTGACCACCTTCTCTCTCCAATCGGAACACTCACCTCCAATCTCCCACTGCATTCTCCAATTGATCATCTACAGCTCTACATTCTGCTCTTATCCTTCTAGCCTCTAGATGATTAGGAGCCAGGTCCAGAACCACAGTAGATTCCGTCTCACAATCCCCAACCAATTTCTTGAGATTAGAATCATCTTTACTCTTCTTTCCCTTCCCCACAAGTTTTCTAACATCTCCCAATGTTTTCCTAACCTTTTTCAAACTCTTTTCAGCATTTCCAATTTTGCCCTTCAATTCCAAACCTTCCTTGTCATCCTTTTTGAGTTTCAGATAACTATCTATAGCCTGAATGGCATTCTCCAATTGACCTTCTTTTGACAAGACTTTTGATTTCTGTAAATGAGCTTTTGCGAATTTAGGATTCAAAGAGATTAAAGTGTCTAGATCTGATAAAGCAGAAGAAGTTCTACCTAGAGATAGGGAAGCGGTTGCTCTTCGATAATAAGTCAACCAAGCGGTTGGATCGATTGCGATTGCTTGATCGAAAGAAGAGAGAGCTTGAAGATATTTTCCAGTGGATAAGGCAGCGTTTGCTTGATTTACATGTTCTGAATAAGTGAGTGGTTTGGATGAAGAGGGATCAGAGGATGGATCTGAAGATGATTCTTGAGCTGAGACTGCTTGCAGGTTCAGGTTGAGTGCCAGCGATAAAACGAGAGCAAACGTTACAAACGAGAATAAACTCGATGCCGTCCTCATCTTGATCTGAATGGATTGTAAATTGACTAGAAGTAGAGCTTGGAGGAGGAGAGATGGTGATGGTTGAGAGTCAAAATCGAAATCTGTGCTGGCAAAGCTGGCAACGAGTTGCTGGAAATGATCCGAACACCTTTGACCTTTACCACATTCATCCAAAATCAACCAAATGTCGTATACTCAAGCGCCACCAAACTACGCTGGTCCCAAAGGCTATCAAGCAGTCAACCAGAACGATGATATCTCGACTTCAGGTCCTTCGATCCCTTACGATGCTGCTGAGCCCAGAGAAGAGGGAGATGCTGATCCAGAGGTAAGTAATCATCGGATTGCAATGTCGTAGCTAGCAAATATAGAGTCAAATCTCAAATATAGAGGCAAGACTTAGTAGGAATCGAGGTAGCAAAGGAGAAGTGGAACAGAGATGACATGAGAATTGGAGATAGAGATAGAGGTAGAGGTAGAGGCAGTCAGTCAATCGACGAGATCCCTTCCAAATCCAGTCTGCTTTCGGATTCTCGATTCTGATACTTTCATCTGATCTGAGCAACTCCCATTGTGAGAACTGAGGAATCAGTCATCTCAGCCAACCGATTCAGATCCAAGATTCGAAAGTTGGTGGCACTCAACTGCGCCACTCTTCTCAGTCTATCCCTTCAACTTGCAAGATGCAAGCTTTCAATCTTCATCCCAACTAGCTTCATGGAACGTTTTCGATTTCCAAACAAAGTGATTCCAAGTGGTTTCGCCAGATACTTGAGGAATGAGATCTTCTAACCCTTCCACGTTCCTCTCTCCTCTACTCCTTATCATCTCCAAATCCACCTCCTGACAGGACTTCAAATTCGGTGTGACAGTCGAACAGGCTTCTGTAGAGATTCGTCAAATGTTCCTTCGCAAAGTCTACACAGGTGAGCATCTCTCTTACCAATCAAAAGATCCAAGTTCCATCTCCTCACTTTTACTTAATTGTCCAACTCCTTCTCTTCTCTTCCTCTCTTCAGTCCTTTTCATTCAACTCCTAGGAACTACCATAGTTGGAGGATTGATGTCTACCAAATCCATCTCTACTTGGGTCCAAGCAAATCAATGGGCTTTCATCGTCCCTCTCATTGGTTCTCTCGTCTCGATGGGCTTCCTTTATTGGAAGAGACATTCTCATCCTACCAATTTGATCCTTTTGGGTACCTTCACTTTGTTGGAGTCGGTGAGTAGAAAAGAGAGAGGTCATCGCATCAATTTCGATCCGCTTCCCTCCAAAGTTGCTCATCCCTTTCTATTTCTGCCTCTCTTTCCATTTTCTAGCTCTCCATCGGAGCCGTCATTTCCTATGTAGATCAAACAGTAGTTCTCCAAGCAGCTATCATCACAACTTTCACTTTCCTAGGTCTAACTCTATTCACTTTACAATCAAAGATGGATTTCTTTTCCATGGGTCCTTTCTTATTCGCAGGTTTGATGACTTTGGTAGGAGCTGGTTTCATTCAGATGTTCTTGCCCTTCTCTCAAACTATGGATCTGGTCTTTGCCGGAGCTGGTTGCGTCATTTTCTCTGGTTACATCGTTTATGATACTCATATGATTCAGAAGAGATTAAGTCCTGATGAATGGATCTTGGCTACCGTCAGTCTTTATTTGGACGTCTTGAACTTGTTCTTGAACATTGTTAGGTGAGTGAATCGAAGGTAGGATGTACAAGAGGGAATCGATTCGTAAGAAGGAAAAGAGAGAAAGGGAATCTTTCGTTCGAGTTGGAGATATTGGGAGAGATTTCAGTGTGATGCTTCTTATTCTGACATTTGTTGCTTCGTTTCTCTCATTCTTGCGACAGAGTTCTAAACGGTGTTCACAGAGACTAAGCAAATCGAAAGCCAATACACTGGTCTCTCGATTTTCTCTCGGTAGGCTCAGCCCTCTCTTGTTAATAATCATTTTCTGTTTTTCTCTTCTCGAAAGGAACTTTGCTTCCTTGTTCATTCTCATAATCCCTTGTTATGTCTCCCCTTTCTGTCGATACATTTGTAATCTTAATCCTCCTTTTTCGTCACGCTCTTAACTTTGATGAATCGGAACTTGATCTCCCCTCTGCACTGTGATTCGCTTGCTATCCTTCAAACTCTCATTTGAGGAACCGTTCTCGTCTATGCAGATCTTCTCTCGACATTGGGTCTGCTTCGGAAGGACTGATCTGAACCTCTAGCTTTGCAAACGCGTAAAAAGAACTTGAGAAATTTGACTATCGAAGTGTACGGGTAGATTCCTCTTTGGATGGAAGGGAGGTGGAGTCTTCTACGATTTGTGTGAGAACAGAACAAAAGTAAAACATACAAGAACCAAACTGACACTAAGCGGCAAAAAGAGAAAGAGAGAGAGAGCGCGCGCTAGAGCACAGAAAGTGCATCAACTAGAGTCGAAGATCTAAACCGAAGTGTCCTCGCCATCAACGCATCTGGAGAACTAAAAGAGTTGTCTGAGGGAGATAGAAAGAAGTCGAAGCAGGATAAGAGAGCTCATCACTATTACTTCTTGTCCATCGAGCAAGGAAATTGGAGAAGATGAAGAAAACCTGAGTCTCACCAACAAAGTCCAGAAAGCTAATGATACAGCCATCTCAGCGTTGACATGAAGACCTCTCCTTTAGAGTCGTCCCCAACTGAATTGGATGAGAGAGCGAAGCAGGAGGTAATGAGGTTTAGAGAAAAGATGGCTGTTGTGGCTCTCGCAAGTCTCTTTTGATCAAACTTTCTCTAGTCTCACTCACCGGTTTCCCCTCTCCCAATCTTTCTCAACTTTGTTCTTCCACTTGTGAATCTCGAATCTGTCTCCACTCGTCTTCTGTGTTTCAGCCAGAGCTCCCTACTATGTTCAGAGCTCGGTTCGCCATTGCTTGCGACAGGCTCCAAAGGAATGATTACTTCTTTTAACGTAGAGAACGTCCTTGATTGAATTGCAGTAATGACTACAGCCTCATCTTCGGCTTTTTCTGTATGATAAGGAAGGAACAGAGTCTCTAGTGCTGGAGGCAGAAGTAGACTTTTGATTGACTTTAAAGCTAAAAAGACATTGACGTCTGCTGTAAGCACTCTCATCCCTTTAAAGTTGGAGTAGCAGGCTGGAGCGGGTTCGTCTTCATTGTAAACAATTCCCATAATTCGTAAATGTCGAAGCTAGTCAAAGGATCGATAGAGACACAAAAGACAAGACAATTCGAGAGTAAATATGTAGAACGTAAACCATATAAATCAGCAGCGTTGAAGAGTTCTAAGGATTGGATTTGGTTCGTGCAGGTAAGCAGACGAGAGACTACTGAAGACTCTGAGTTATGCTTACTCCACGATGTTTTCTTTGATACCTCATCAGAACCAAATGCAAGCTTCAAAGCTAACTTTTTGACGGAAGATTTACCAGCAATAGTCTCCCTAAATTCCACAAGATAACTTAAATCTGAGGGTTTCATTTCAATGGCCATACACGCCTCGTCTAACTTTGGACAGAATAGTAAAAGCCAAACAGCATTCTTGGTAGAGAGATTCCAATCCTTGTCGTCTGCTTCACCAAAGAAGAGTCTCTTGAGGGACTTGACGAGAAACAGATGAGGTACCTGGCGAAAGCCGAAACTGAGCCTAGGAGCTTCTATAATCAACGTTTCGATACCGATGAGACGATCGTAGACTTGACTCATCACCATATTAACTCCTTGAAGGAATCGAGCTAGACTCTCCGCAGTTTTGGGGAGGGTAGATAATGAGACTGCCTTCGCATAAAAGGAAAGCGTCTTGGGATTTTGGAGGAGACTGTCTGAAACTACAGTTCCTTTGAGGCGAAGTGATCGGACCTGATCTCCATACATTCCTCTCTGTACAGACCCCAGAAAGTTGAAGAGATCCAACTGGGCGATTGAGACGTCCTGAATGAGAATTGGGAAGTAGAGCGAGTGGTTTCTTCTGCAACTCAAAGCTGCTGCTCTAAGAGTAGCGTCCCTTGCTCTGTTAAAGAGAGAAGGATAGAAGGTCCTGAGCTTCTCAAATTTTTGAATAAGAGACTTGGCTTCGAGAACTGAATAACACTACTTACCTTCTTGCCTTTTCCTTTTCTTCCAAACTTCCTTCGATGACCGCCCAGCCTTTTACAACATTTGCTATGACCAAAGCGCAATCTCCTGGAATAGAATCCAGAGTGATCGGTTTCTTGATCTCCCCAGTATCATTGGTCTGTCTATTATCTCGACTCATTATGTAGTTGGAGGAGTGAGTGGTAAGAAGAGAAGAAGCATATGCGAAAATTTTGCTTCGAAGATCTGAGCCAAGCCTGCTTTCATAGCATCAGCCCCTGAGAGGTTCGAGGCGAAGCACTCATCTTTCTTCTCGAAGGGAGAAATCTCTTCTCTTTCGTTCCAGCAATCTCTCAGTTCGTTCCAACAATCGGTCTAAGCTTTTCTGCTCTCAGAGAGGTCCAAAAGAGCGAAAGTTCATTCAACACAGAGAAGGTCTTGAGCAGATTCGAGATCGTAACGAGCCAAGTACAGAGAAAAAGTTTCGAGGAACAGGAGAGCGAGAAAGAGAGAGTACATCTGAAGCTTGGAATTGGAGCTCTTGAACCTATCAGTAGGTGAGATTTGACAAACCGTAGGCGCCAAAGGAGCAAAGAAGAAGCTGTTTGGGAATTTTGATCGAGAGACAGCCAGAGATTTCGCTAGACACAGACTAGACGAAATGATGAAGGACTTGATCAGCTGGAGTTCGAAGAGAAATGGATGAATAGTATCAGGTACATTATTGATTAATCTCCAATTTTCGCTCACTTTGGATGCTCACCTTAGTTCGAGACCCAAAGAACGGTGGAGAGAAAAACTTCACCCTTCAGGTCATCACCGACTGAAAGCAGACGCGAAAGCAAACGCGAAAAGAAAAGAACGTCAGAGATCTGCGACATTACCCCTTCCAAATTTTGGAGCTGAATGCCAAAGCTGTCGAAGAAGTGCGGCTTCTCGACATTCCAGATTCATGTCGACATTCTCGCTCGACCGAAGATCAAGTATCGAACTCACCTTCTTCTCCTTGCTTCACCTTTCTTAGCTGTAGACCTTTTCCACTTGTAACGTACTCCAAGCTCTCTCTATCATTCTTCCATGGCCCTTGATCCTCAGGCTTGATGTCTTCTCTGTTGGCCTGCATAAAGTTCAAAGGAACGACGACCTCTTTGAGTCTGGGTAGAGATGACGATCTTGATTGGATGAAGGAAGCAAGTAGTCTGTCCTCCTGAGGTCGATCCCTATACTTATAGTATACCAGGCCAACCGCCTCTAAGCTCCGAGGGAATTTGAGATCCTCGTGACTGCAAAAGTCGTACAAGGTATCACCATCGACTGTCAAAATTCTTAATGCCTTGAATTCTGAATAAGAAGTGGAGGCAAGAGATTCATCATCGATTGCCATGTTCATGACTCTCAGATGTTGAAGAGAGTTGAACGACATTGCTAGACCTAGAAGAGAACTTGAAAAAAGCGGAGAAGTGTGTTGAGGTATCAACTGTTCTTGATCGCTTGAGAGTTCGAATGAGAGCAATTTCTTGGTGCAGCGTAAAAGATTCAGAATCGCTGTGCTTTTCTTACTCCCACCTTCCCACATTTGAGACATTTCCTCAGGTAGACCCCACCAAGTCTTTCTATCTTCTTTGTCGTAGATGGCTGTGAATGCCACAGCCAGCTTTTTCACGTTCGACAAGCCCTTGAACCAATCAGCCGATTCGACCAGGACTTTGAAGTCGTGAACTGACAGCTCGAAAGATAAAGCGGCTTCTTCTAATTTTGGGACGAATAATAAGATCCACAGAACATTCCTTCCTGTTAGGTTCTGGTAGCTTTCTGTAATCTTCAGTATACAAAGCTTCTTCAACGAGTTGATAAACGAGTGAGGTCTACTACGAAAGGTAAAGATGAAAGTAGGAAACTGGATGTGCAAAGTTTCAATCTTGGGTAGCTTTGCATAGAGTGTATCTATAACTCTGAGGATACCTATCTCGAGTTTTTCCCCTGGAAGAGCGTCAGAGGAAAGACCAGAAGCGTCCATGATGATCGAGATGAAAATTTCTTCATTTCTCAGACCAATCCCGTTTTGGATGCAAAGAGATCGAACCTGACTTCCGTCACCCCCTGACATTAGCCAGTGATAGAAAAGTAGAGCTTGAAACGAATCAAGGGTTACGTTCTGAAGGAGTTGAGGAAAATAGAGAGAGAAGTTTGCTCTACAACTTAGAGCTGCAGACCAAAGAGTCGAATCTCTTTCTCTGTCAGAGGGAAATGCCACGAGCAGAAAGTCAGCAAGCACATAATACGAGAAAAATGCAAGTCAGTTCTTGCTATAGCACGAGCAACTCACTTTCTTGCCTTTTCCTTCTCTTCCAAGGTTCCTTCGACTGCTGCAAAACCTTCCACTTCTGCTGCTATAACCAGAGCGACGTCTTCTGGAATGGAATCGAATTTGACTGGCTCTATAGAGACTGATTTTGCTTTTAATCGATTCATGTTCTTGAGAGGAGTGAGTGTTAGAAGGAGAAGAAGTGAAAGTCGAAAACTTCCATCGACTTTCGAATCTCGATCTCTTCTGGAGCAGCTCGCGTCAAATTGAGCGAGCCCCACCTCTTCTCCTTCAATTCTCTAACACGATACAGTCTCCAGATAGAAAGTGTAAGTATCAAGAATCGAAAGTAGAAGTACCAGTACAACATAAGAGAGAATTAAAAGTGGGTGACATGTGAGTGTAGAAAGTTCGCATCTGAAATCTGGGACCAAGTAAGACGAGAGCAGAGAATGATTGGCGTTGATACAGATTGATAGAGAAATGACACGAAAAGATGATTCTCATATATCAACAAAGAAGAAGAAGTAGAAAGAAGGGAAGAGAAGACAAGGTGGTGATGGTGATAGAATGAAAAGAGAAAAGAGAAGTCGACAAGAAGACGTTGTCGACGTCTCAAAGACTAGTCTTCGAAAACTCTTCCCCAGTCTTGATAATATCCTCTCTCAAACTCAATTCCTTCTTTCTAATTAAAGCCCCAATGACGATACTCCAAGCCTTGTCCAAAGTATCCCAATAACCACCGTTGACCAACCCAATCGCGACACCATTAGCCCAAACCGAATGAATATCCTTTGCATGTTTGAGTAGATCCTTACTAGATTGATGAGATAAAGCCTCAATAGCAGCCAAAGAAGGATTTGGTAAATCATTCCTATTCTCAATCGTTCTTTCCAAATGATTCCAATGTCTAGTAATGACTCCCATTGGAATGACAGCAGCTAATAAAGAAGCTGGATCTCTAGTATAAAGATAAGTATGAGTGGTTGGGAATGCAGCTGGTTTTGGAACTCTTAAAGGAATGATTGGTAAAGTGGTTAAACCAGTTAGAAGTTTGGATGAAGTCAAAGAAGTTTCAGTTGCAGAGATTGAACCGGTCAAAGATGGTAATGAAATGCATTGTAATGCATAAGGTAAAGAATGAATTGGTAAAAGTAAACCATCGTTGAAATCATTTGTTGAACTTGTAGAAGAAGAACAAACTGCTAAAACGTGAGATGGAGTTGGATTGCCGTTGATTTCAGATTCCAACTTGAGTTCCAATCTATCTGGTAAACCTCCATTCGGAATCGATGACAGTTGTTTCCTAGTTTCAACTTCTTGAGGATAGAATAGAGTAGTAGTTCTATCCAAAAGACCGATTGGACCTCCAGCAGCTTGAGAGAAGAATGCAGAACAAGCATAGTCGATTGGAACATTTGCTTCGGTCAACTCTCTTGCCAACAAGTCTAAACCATGATAACTCAAATGACCATTCAAATCCAAATAAGGATTAGTGATTGGTGTTAGAGTTGGTTGAGGTAACTTCAGAGGTAATCTGAACTTCGAAGATGATGAAGAGGTCGAAGATTCAGGAGGTGAAGATTTTTTCGAACTAGAGGTATTTGCTCTTAGGTTCGAACTTCTCAATTTGGTTTGGAGTGAAGAAGAAGAAGGAGAAGAAGAAGAAGAAGTAGATGGACTTTGATGACGATTTGAACTTGATCTAGTGGTCCTCTTTTGAGATGGAAAGGATTTGGAAACGGTTTCAGAAGAAGGTTTGATTGGACTTGAACTTCTTGACCTATGCTCTACAATGATGCTCGTTTGACGATTGTCCTTGCTGGCAGAAAAGACTGGAGTGGTTTCATTTGAGTTGGATGATGATGATGAGGAGGTGATGATGGATTCAGCTGCTGCTCGGATTGAAGGTAGAGGAGCATTGTTTGAAGGCGATGAAGAGGAAGAGGTAGGAGATGATGGAGAAGAAGTAGAGATGTTCTCCTTGTCTCTTAGGATTGATAGGATTGGTAGTTGAGTTGGTTGACTCATGAAGGTTGTCATTGTATAATCTGTAGAGAAGAAGAGGTCATGGGGTCAATGCTAGAACAGTGGGAAAAGTGAAGATGACTGAGAGAAGGAGTAGAGAGGGTACGAGCTTCAGTGCTGTCGACTCACCTGAAGAAGTTAAGAGTAGATGAAATAGTATTGAAGTTCTTGAAAGTTGAAACAGAAGAGAATGTGGTTGAAAGAGAGAAAGGGAGAAGAGAGAAGAGCATCTTTTTATAAAGCTTGGAAAGAAAGGACGGAAAATTTGGATGAGTGAGTGATTCGAAGAGGAGATGAAGTCGATCAGATGAGATGCTGAAGTGATTCGCTTCCTTCGCATTGGCCCCTATTCTCCTTCTTTCTCTTACAATCTGCAGCTTCGAACACGATTTCGAAATGAAGGCAAAATGAAGTCAGCTTCTAGTCTTCTTTTCCAGTACCCAAAGGTTGCGAGACTGTGAAGCGATGTGGCAGCGACCGACTGGCAGAACTCGTCTTGGGATCGAATGCTGAAGTTGCTTTTGAGTGTTGAGAATTGGAAATCCTCTAATGAGAGAAAACAAAGTGAAAAAGAACATTGAGGAAGAAGAGAAGAGATTCTAGGTGACGGAGCAGTAGCCATCTAGACCAGATGCTGTGGATCTCACTTCTCTCTCCCTTCCTTTCTTCCTCTGCTTGATCCAGCATCTGATCTCTACTCAAATGGCCAAAGGTGGTGGATCGAATTCATCGAACCATTCCAGCAATCACAATCAGAACCATGGCAACGCAAGTGCAACTCAGAAGTCATCTTCCAACTCTTCCACTTCCACTTCCACTTCCACTTTGACGGATGGTGAACTTGCAAAAGCAGCTTATCTATCCATCGGCCACACTGGATCCGATCAACAATTAGCCAAAACCTTTGAATCATTCCAATCTCATCTTTCTTCCAGACCAGAAATCTATTTCACCGCACGATTGGATCTCATTCTACCTGCTTTCCATCTACTGCTTTTCTCTTCTCAACCACTTTCTGATCTTCCTCAAGGGTCTAGTCAGGCTGCCATCGTCTCAGCATTCATTCTGCACTACCCCTATGCAAATCATCAACCCCATCTACAACCTTTCCGTCAAGTCATCATCAAAGCTAAGAATTCAATCAAGTCGAAATCAAAGGATAAAGACGATCTCGTTTCTTTGGCCATCAATCTTCCTCTTCTCGTCACTTTGGAAGCCCTGCTGGACGGTCATGAAGCTTTGGTGAGTTGAGATCTTGGATGGGTTAGTCAGATGAGATGAGTGCCCTTTGCAGAGGAATGAAGTGCTCTTCGAAGGAAGATAGAGGCATACACTCTCAATTGTAGTCGAGAAGCGTCTCTGAACCAGATCCAATACTCAGATTTCTGAAACAAAACTCGATCATTTCTATTCTTCAACTTCCCAGGCGTGGCTATCCCAGAGATCTCCTACAGATTTGCTCGCTGGAAGATTCCCTTCCGCTCCAGCTCCTCTGTTGGAATCCACTGCCTCTCTTCAATCCAACCTGGTTCGCCAGAAAATGGAAAGACTGAATGCTCTAGCTCAAACTGAAGCAGCCCAATCTTCGAGCTCAGTCGAACCCACCGCTGACTCTGTCGAAAGAGGTAGATCAAGGACTCAAACGCATACAGTCGACGGCATCGAATCTGCCTTTCCTTCTAGCAGATCTCCTTCACCTCAACCAGATGAACCTCTTTCCTCGATCAGCGAAGATTTTCAAGTGGAGCCCTCCTCGGACTCGGCTTCGAGAGACGTCGAATCGACTGTCAGCAAAGGAAAGGAGAAAGCTTCTTCCTCGAACCCAACTTCTACCAATCTTACCTCTACTTCGACAAATACAACTACTACCAATCCAATCTCTACAAACCCTTCTGCCTCCAACAATACTTCTACCAGTCCAACTTCGACAACTCAAATCGAAGCAGCTTCACCACCAGTCACTTCTCAAGTCGTTTCTCCTCCATCGGAAACTCCTCCATCTTCAAAGCCGATCTCTGCTGCTGCAGCTGCAATCATTGCAGCCAGATCTTCTGGAGCCAAAGCAGCAGTTGTAGCAGGTGGGGTTCGAAGAGCAAGACCTCGTCAAAAAGTCAAGAAACCATCCGCTGAAGCTTTACCTCAATCACAAGATCACGATCACGATCATTCCGATTCGGAAGGAGGAGGAGGAGGAAGTGATGACAGTGATGGTCCAACGAACTGCACATGTTGTCATGGTGAAAAAGTCGGACCAGGTTTCCATTCACCAGAGAGTAGTATGAAGATGTTTTCAGCTCTGAGTGGTAGAGTTAGGGATTGGTTCATGGATTCATTAAGAAGGTTCCCATCTCATCTAGATGATATAGGAGTGGTAGTTTTAGAAAGTGAGGCATTGGAAGCTTCTGGAGTACCAGCTTCAGATCCAGTTTGGTTGGAATGGGGAACAAGGACTGCGAGAGCCATGAATGAAAGTACTTTATCTTCCAAGACTGAATTGACTACTATTCTCAATGGTTTACCAGAATGTCCAAGGGAAAAGAACAGTATCAAGACTGATGTTATACCTTCTGTTCCTGATGGTTTATCCGATGCTGAAGCTTGGAATTCTCTTGGATCTCTCAAACATTTCAGACCTCTTATGAGAGCTCTTTCCTCTCTTTCCGAAATGCATGAATCCAAGATATCTGCTGAATTCAAGAATGTCGATTTTGCTCCAGGCAAATCAAAGAAATCTACTTCGACTAACAACAATCCTGAACAAATGGCCAAGATCAAAGCTGCAAGAACCGAGACTTTTCTGAAGGACATGAAGAAGAAAGAAATCACTTCTCAACAAACTTCAACGGAAGGTGATTCGAGTGTTTCGACTAATGAGACGACAACGACCAAGATCAAAGAGGTTACGACCAAAAGACCTTCACCTCCTTGGGCTAGAAGGATTTCTCATACAACTTCGAAAAATGCTACTCGCATAGCTTACCTCAGTAGTGACGAAGAAGATGAAGACGATGGCAAGGAGAATGCTCGGAAGTCTGCTAGATCAACTCATCTAATAGGGTTACTTCAAGAAGGAACCAAGAGAGCTTTGTCTATGAGAGAACAAGCAGTGAGTAAAAGTGAACCTCGTTCGACCAAAGGTTAGATCGAGAGCCTTGTCGGTCTCTGATCGGCTTCTTCTTTCCTTCTCTTTTTTCAATCTTCCAGGAACTACGCTCTCTCAACATGGTCTCTCTTGGAACTCTTCAATTATCCATCACGCCTTCACAAGTCAGGATTCTAAGCGAAAGAAATCCAATAGTCAGTCATGAAGTCTTGACTTGTCTATGTAAGGAATCAACCCAAAGTGATGTCAAAGTTTTCCAACTATTCAAAACTCGTCAAACTCAAGCCACTCAAGAATTAATCGATCTTTTGAAATCTTCTTCGGTCAATTTGGTAGATTACCTTTCTCCTTTGGCTTCTTTACCTCCAAGTCTTAGAACTTTCGATCTGTTGACGAGACTTTTAGGTGACAAGACTCAAACTGTCTTTAGATCCAAACCTTTGGAAATACCTCAAGTCGATCCTGAAAAGAGGGTTGCTTTGAGAGCTCCGGCTTGTAGAGCTACTTTGGGTGGATTAGCTAGAACTTATTGTTTACCAGAATTCTTGTCTAGGCAGGTCGACCAGATAGAGAAGAGTAAGAGAGAAGGAGAAAATGTCGATAAGGCTATTGGATTGGTGAGTCGTCAAATCTACGAGCGCATGATCGTTCGAGATCGGCTTCTCGAGCAAGCAAACTTTGAGGCTCGTCAACTGATCTCTTCTCATTTTTTCTTCACTCTCCTAACTTTCATCCTTTTAAAGCTATGTCAATTCGTCGGATCGCTTCTAACTTCAGGTCTACTCTCTGTCGATCAACCTACAGCTGGAGCAGCAATCGATGCAGCTTCATCAGAGAAAGCTACGTACGGAGCTTCGAAGAATGCAAACTCAACTGCAAACGCCAAATCTGAAAAGTCAGACACATCTGACACTCGAACGAGCAAGACTTTCACACAGGAATCAACCGGTGTAGAGACTGAAAACGAGAGAAAAGTCTTTTTTGAATCTGCTCATCAAAGTGAAAATGATGCAAATGATGCCAATGAAGAAGAAGCAACTGCTGTCGATATCATGTTGACTGAATTGAAACATTTCGCTATCAGATTCACTCAGAGATCAGATTGTGCGGAATTGTTCAAGAAGATCGTGGAGAGAGAGAGGGAAGGGTGAGAAAGTAGTCGAGAAGCTTTGGGATTCTAGTTTGACCCTCGAAGCTTTCTGTTCGTTTCTGTAGTTTCTTTCATCTGCATATTGTATTCTTTTCAATGCCCCCTTAGAAGAAGCTTCCGAAACGAGAGTTGCGAATACTTCAAAGGCCTCCTAGTTTTGTTGACAACTTTGCGCGACGACCGCCCTTTCTGCGGTGTTCGACGCTTTGATTGAACGGATATCAATCCCCCGTTGACGGTTTTTGAAGTAGACATTGAGAGCAAGAAGCACGAAAGGGAATCGCTTTTTGGTCATCAGGTCGTCGTTTTGCTCGAACCTCAAAGTCACACGACATCATTCGCTCATCGAAAGGGCTATAAAGAAGCCAATTTTCTCAAACCTGATATTTCTTCCTTCCCTGCTCAAAAGGCTCTCCTTCAATCTCCCCCATCTTTCTGACTCTCTTCAACGAAACAAACAATGGGATTCACTGGTGGTGAGTACCGATCTTCTTAAGCTCCTTCTCCAGTCGACTCGCTTCATCGACTTCTTTCGTCTCGATGATTACCACAGGCTGCCTATGTGGCTCTGTCCGCTATCAATATGATGGAGAGATGGGAGATGCATCAGTGTGAGTGAAGTTGTAAGAAGGATGGAGTCGCTCAGACTCAATTCTTCCCTAGCTGAGATTCTCGAATCGACTCATTTCCTATGCAGTATCTGTCACTGCACTCATTGCAGACGTTATACAGGAGGTCACGGTAGCTTAAATCTAGGTCTAGAATCTGGGAAGCTCACCTACATCAAGAAAGATTCTCTCACTCGTTACGAAGATACTTCGGATCGAGGTCAAGGACCATTCAGATGGTTCTGCAATCGCTGTGGAAGTCCAATAGGTACAACTTTGGAATACGCTCCAGAAGCTTTGTTCATCAAAGCAGGGTCTATTGATAATTTTGAGGCTTTGCCAGCAGTCGGATTGCATCTCTTCAGTGGAGAAATCTCTCCATCTTTCAAAAAGGGATGGAACTTCGACGGTCAAAAGTGCCTGGTAGGAATGCCTGGTTCTCAAGAAGCTAAGTGAGAATCCCAATCTTGTCCCTGTATGTAGCCTTTGAATGTCAGTTAGCTTTTGGTTTGACTCTTCTCTCTGAGTGTGACAGAGAGATTGTGATTGAAAAAGGCTGGAGAGGCAGAGGATAACAAAGATCTCGACGTTGAAACCTTTTTGAGCGGCCAAAGATCTTCCAGTCGAAAGATCTCATTCTCAACTTGATAATCTGAAGCATCTAGTGAACCAGCATCGAGATCGACGACATCAAGAGACAATCTTCACTCCACAATTCTGAGAAATGAAGCCATGAAGGGACGAGAGAAATGTTCAATTTCTGTTCTTTTGGGATGTGGTGTACATATAAGTTTGCAATGTGTCAAGTTTGAAAAATGATAACAGGAAAAGAAACAGAAAAGTCGTAGAAAGTGGAAAAGATAGAGAGGGAAGAGGGAAGCATCTACGAACGAGGCTTCTCCTTCTTTTCTCTGAAAAGTGCCATGAGACCGACTCCAGAGACCTTGACGACCTTGAAACGAACTCCTGGAATATCTCCCTTGGCTTTACCCTTACGTCCGAAACCAGAGATGAGCACCTCGTCGTTCTCTGTAGAAGATGATGAGAGAAGGAGTAAATCGTCAGTCGTGGGTTACAGGAGTGATGTATGCCTTCAATTTGAGTTTGATAGATAGATCTGAGACCAGTCTGGTAGATCTCGAGTTGCGAGAATTCGAGTTGATGAAAGTAGGTTGCAGCTTGGTAGATCGAAATGATCTTGCTTGACTCGCAAGCCATCTCTCAATTCCCTCAAATAACAATTCCGACTATCTCTTGCCCATCTTGAAACTTGATGCAATCGTAATGCTATTTCACTTCTATCTCCTGCCAATACTCCTACTATCTCTCCATTCTATATCTCAACTTCTCTCCTCTAACATTTGTCCCTGAAACTCACCATCGACAAAGTTCAAACAACCATCGTTTGGAACGAAGGCAGAGACCTTCTTTCCGTTCTTGATCAATTGGACTCTGACACACTTTCTAATGGCAGAGTTAGGTTGCTTTGCTTCCACACCAATCTTTTCCAAGACGATTCCCTTTGCTTGGGAAGAACCTGCAGTTGGGGAGGACTTGTAGAAGTTACCTAGGGCACGCTTCTTGTATGACTTGTCGGCCTGTTGAATTGGTGGTTTGATGAAGATATGATGAAGAAGAGGTCGTCAGAAGTTGGAGTCTTGGATCGCTTGATGAGGAAGGAAGGAAGCTTGAGGAAGGATCATTGGCAGAGAGATTCGATAACGAATTCGAGATCGAAGATTGAATTTGACTGATTGATGGTGATGGCAGATTAGAAATCAATCGAGACCTATGATCGATTTATCGAGATCAGATTGATGAGAGAGGAGGATGGTTCTTCTACCTTACTCATCCTCATCGTTCTGAAGATCACCACCACCATCAGCAATCAATTCACATCGTTCTCGTCCCTTTCCCACTGCAATCAGATTAGAATCTGAACATGCTCAATTCATTGTCAACTCAGCTAAAAGAGTCGTCTTTAGACCGAGCGAACTGGTTTTCCCATTTCTGCTGTGCCGTCCTGCCCGCCACCAGTTTCCACTCTGCCATCACCATCTCCTGAGTCGACTTGAAGTTGGGACTTGAACAGCCGTAAAGACTCATTTCATAGTAATTCAAAGTTGCGGAGCTCATTGGGTTTGATCTTGAATGCTTGAGGAGTAGAGGTGAAATTTGTTGTCCTCTCTGCTAGAATCTTCACATCTCGAATTCTGTCTTGATCTTGTCATCTTCTTCTACATTCTGATCTGACTTTGATACTGACCCAACGGTTGATCCTTCTGGTATCACGCTGCTTTCTAGCGGTGTTAAGTCCACGAGGTTCTGTTGAGAAGGAGTGAGAGGAAGGTTAGACATTGGATCAAGATTGGAGTCCTCGGTTGTGAGCAACTCACTGGCCATGTTGCTGGTTAATGATTTGAAGTTGTAATAGAAAGAGAAGAGATTAAATGTGAGCTGATTGAAGAGAATTCGAGTTGCTGGCTTTGGAATCGGATACGCACAAGAAGTGATGTTTTGAGACGAAAGGAAAGAGAAAATTGCACCTAGGATGGAGTCAAACTTTGTCTTCTGTTCCCTGCCTCCTCTTTTCGGTCTGTCATCCTTAAAATTACTTCAGTTGAAGTTTTGGATGATTTGAGAGGCAGTCTACCCACCAAGAAGGAGAATGGCTCGAATTTGGCTGTGACTTCGATGCTGCGGTGCATTCACAATGACGTGGGAAAGAAGAGACATTTCGATTTGATTGTGGGGTTATTAAGAATCTAGAATATTAAAGACAGATTCTTTTTGAAAATCGATTCCTTCTGAATTAGAAGAGAGACTTGAGCGAGAGAGAGAGAAGTTGAAATTTCTTCAGTGCCAGACGAGAAAAGATCCCTCAAGCTGCAAGAGTCAGTCCTTCGCCCTTCACCATCAACCCCTCTTCAAGATGCCAAAGATTTACAAGCCAGGAAAGGTCGGAGTCGTTCTTCAAGGTCGTCATGCCGGAAAGAAGGTGGGTGTCCATGTTTGATTAACGAGAATACAAAGTTCTTCAAGAGGAAGAAGTAAGAGAGAAGAAGTTCGAACTTCGAAGCAACATTCAATCGAGCCCATCAACTCGAATCTTCTTCAAGTCGAAATCTGAAATGGTTGAACAGTTCTCGTTTGACACAAAGAGATCGAAATTTGGATGCTGCAGAATGGAGGAATGAAGGAGAGGTAGAGGACAGTGCTGGTGATCCAGGCAGAGAGCTCCTCTGGATCCTTCAGACTCCAGAATTGTCACTCATTGCAGAACGAATTTATGAATCTCGAAGCATCAAGAGCATCACAAGTCAACTCGTTTCTCTAGAAGTGCTGATCCTAGATTGCACCTCAAGCCAGCCAGCCAGTCTTCTCGAATCTCCAAATTGAATTTCAATCAATCAACTCACACCTCCTCCCCCTCTTTCTCTTTTTTCATTAGATCGTCGTCATCAAGCAATACGATGATGGTACCAAGGAGCGTGCCTACCCATACGTCTTGGCTGCAGGTATCGAACGTTACCCATTGAAGGTCACAAAGTCTATGGGCTCAAAGAAGTTGGCAAAGAGAAGCAAGGTCAAGCCTTTCATCAAGGTGAGTTGTGATATGGATGAATTTGGTACATTGAGATCGAGATTGGGTTGTTAATCGCAGATGGGGTCACTGGGGACGGGAAAGGAGTCATTTGCAGGAAGGATTCGAAAGTAGGAAGGAAGAGAGAAGGGGAAGATGAGCTCCATCAACGAATTCGGTCAAGTGTTCCGCAATTCATAATCATTTGAAAATAGTCAAGATTTCAAGACGCATTAAGCCCAAGCATGGAGAGATCACCTCTCAGGCAAGCCAGAAGCAGATGCCATTCCGTCAGAGCAAATTCTTCTAAAGTTCATCTCTCGCTTCAGATTGCGATTCAACTTCAAGTTTAACTTCAAGTTTCAAGAAGTCGAATTCAATCGATGTTTTGAATCAGAGGATCAGAGTTGGGATATGATAGGACAGCTCTGGAGAGTCGGAGGAGTACTACTGGTTCTCCAAGGTTTCTCTCCTTCCTTGTCAAAGCTGAAAAGAAGCTGAACATGCTCTCATCACTTCGGAGCAACTAGAATAGACCAGATCAGCTGTTACACAAAGATTGCATTTCACCAGAGAAGCTGGGACACGATTTGAGAGAGCATACATTCGACTCGAGAAGGATTTCAGAAGATTGGATCTGTCTTGCCCTCAAACTCTCTAGGAAGTCTCAAACCACTTTGATTGCACGACAAGAAACTAACATCTTATCGTTCCTCCTCATCTTCATCCTCTTCACCAGGTCATCAACACCAACCACATCATGCCAACTCGTTACAACCTAGAGCTCGAAGGATTGAAGGGAGCCGTCTCCAACGACACTTTCAAGGAGCCATCCCAGCGTGAAGATGCCAAGAAGGTCGTCAAGAGCTTATTCGAGGAACGTTACAAGTCTGGAAAGAACAGATGGTTCTTCACTCCTCTAAGATTCTAGATGAAACGTCCCCCTCCTTCTTTTCAGCTCTCGTCTTTCTCTTTCTTTCTTTTGTAATCTTCATTCTCAATCTCTCTCTCTTTACATTTGGTCTTATAAGCAACATCATTCATGCCACTTTACTTTTCTCTCTCTGTATGCACATTTCATTATACGCATCACATCTACTCACACTACCACACACCCAAAAAGAAACGATTGTAGCCGTTTTTGATGGTTCCAACAAAAGAACTCTGAATATTCAGTTTTAGCTACTTACACTTTATTTTCTTGCAATGGTGTGAAGCAAAATGTTCTCAACTGATTAAATCAGCCGTGGGATTCTTGGATCTCGAAGGTCTTGATCCAGAGACGTTTCCAATTGTTCTTCTTTAACTTCGACCACCATCACCCCATATTCTTCACTTCTGAAGATGACCAATTCAAGCTCACTTGACATTCAGATGCCTCAAAACATCGAGAGAACCTCAACATCAAATGATAGGCAATCTCTCTCTATACGAGCAGCGGAGAAGAGTCCAATGACTCATTCTGTTTCGACTCAGGAAAATGGTGTCTCTTCCTCTTCCTCTCCCGAACGAAACATGGAGGATGATATACAGTTACAGACGTTCAAGGCAGATCAAGGTCTGGAAGACGGGCAGATTCATCCAGAGTCGATTCGAGATCAAAGTCAATCCAATCTTCCATCTCGAGCTTCAACTCTCAACACATCCCTACCTCCTGTCGATGGAGGCGTCCAAGCTTGGATCTTTGTAGCATCTGCATTCGTCATTGAGTTCTGTGCTTGGGGCTTCGTGAGTGAAAGTGAGAGAGAGGACTTCCAGGCGTCTTCGTACTCACACGCTCGTCCGATTCATCTCGCTTTCTACAGGGATTCTCCTTCGGAGTGTTTCAGAGTCACTACACCAGCTCAGAGTCACCTTTTATGACCTCTTTAGGTCCTCCAAGTCCAGCAATCATCTCAATCATAGGAACATTCGGTATCGCTTTCCCCCATTGCCTTCCAGTCCTCTTCTCCAAGCTCTTCGCATCGAGACCTTACTGGGTCAAACCTTTGATGATTCTAGGACTATCACTGGCTTGTATCAGTCTGTTTGCTGCTAGTTTCTGCAAATCAGTGGGCCCTCTACTCTTAACTCAAGGCATTGGATTCGGAATCGGATCTGGTCTCTTTTTCGCTCCAGTTATGCTTTGGCTTCCTGAATGGTTTTTCCAGAGGAGAGGTCTAGCTACAGGTAAGATAGAGGGAATAGAAGGAAAGCTTCAGTGATGTAGAGACGTAAAGAGTGCTGAGGTGACCTTTTGAAGTCGGCAAAGACTAAAGAGGGTCTCTAACTTTTCAACTTGTTCTCTCTCCTATCTCATCTGAACAGGGATCGTATTTGCTGGAGCTGGAGTAGGAGGAGTTACATTCCCCTTGGTCATCAATGGTCTCCTCACCTCGGTAGGCTTCGGCTGGACCTTGAGATTCTTCTCACTCTTCTTCTTGATTGTCCCTGGCGCTGCAACTTATTTCGCAAGACCAAGAGTGCAGATCAGAGCGCCAGCAAGAGACCCCTCAGAACCCAGATTGCTTACAAGAGAAGGTTTCAAAGGAGTTTGGAGAGAGTTCCTGTCCTTGCTTCCGTCGAGGAAGGATTTCGCTTTCATCGTCGATAAGACTTGGATCACTGTCGTGAGTTTGAACGCTTCGGAGCTTCTGTGTTACGTCTCGCTGAAACTCCTCTCGCACTTCTTTTCGACTTCCGAAGGCTACAATTCAGTTTATTCAGTCAATCTCGTGGTTTGCCGTGTCTCTTTACATCGTCGACTACTCTGTTTCGGTCGGTGCTTCGTGAGTCTTCAAATGTTACTCAATTATCTCTCGTTTTCCACGCTGATTTGCTTTCTTCTCATCTCTGTAGATCATCGCTCTCAACTGGAATCCTTTCTACATTCAATGCAGCTACTATCCTAGCCCAGACTGGGACGGGCTGGCTGGTAGACAGGATGCCCTTCCCCATCGTCATGTTCATATCTTGCATCTTGGCCTCAGCGATGTCTTACCTTCTCCTAGGCTTCGCAACCGCCTTACCGCTGGTATTGACTTTTGTGGTCTTCTTTGGATCGGTCGCAGGTGGTTTCTTCACTACTTCTGCTCGAGTTTCGTCAGAGTTGGCTCGGGACCGCAACGTTCAAGCTTCCATTGTCGTCTATTCTCTGATGTTTGTTCGAGGATTGGCAAGTATCGCTGGACCTCTGATTGCTGCTAGTCTTTACAGAACCGATCTTGTATCCGAAAAGGCATCATATGGTGCTTACGGCTTCCAGCCGATCGTGCTCTTCGTTGGGAGGTGAGTCCACGAATTCTTACAAGCATTTGCGCTTAAGTGTTGATCAATTTCTTCCTATTGCTGATCTGTTTCCCTTCTTTGATTCATTTGGTTTCTTCGATCTATCTCACACTGATTTGATGGTAGTGGTATGGCTGCCTCGAGTATTCTCGCTGCCTGTTTTCAATACTTTCGAACGAAGGTGCAGTCATGAAACGCTTGTGCCCTACTTCGAACATCAATCAGTTGTAAATGTTGGCAAGTAAGGTCTCAATCCCCCCTTTCTCTTTTGTATCTAGTCTTTCACTCCCGCTTGTAGTCTGATTGACAAAGTGAGCCGCGAGAGGACAAAAAGTCGCGCTAGACTCGGTTGTCGACATGAAACGATTTTCATTCGCTCCTGCTCCGCGATTCTATCGAAGTCAGATCTGAATTTAGCTGTCACATGCATCACTCGAGCGTTAGAAGATTGACGATCTGAAGAAACGCTGAAAAGACAAGATCGAGAGTAGAAGAATCGTTGAAGTCCAAGAAGCCTCAGCTCTCAAAAGTCACATTCATTAAACCTGCAAGGAACTGGATTACATTCTCCTCTTCCCACTTCCAGCACTTTGCATCATAGCTTTCTTTACAGGTTCCAACTCATTTAAGACCTCCACTGCAGTACTTCTTCCCCAAACCCAAAGATTTCCCAATTTCTCCTCTACCTCCTCTCTAATTCCGACCTGTTCTCCTTCTAATCTCTTTTTTGGAGCTCCATACTTATAGATCCAATGTAAATGATCAGTTCCAGACATGATAGCTTGATTCTTTACATATCGATCTCTAGCATAAGGAGTCAAAGAATGATGAGCTCCTAAATCAGCTCCATTTTCGACAGCTTCTTCCAAAGTTTTACAAAGAGATCTAGCATCTGCTAGACCTAGATTCAGACCTTGACCTGCTAAAGGATGGATTGTATGAGCTGCATCTCCTACTAGAACTGTTCTTCCTCTTCCCGGTGAAAGTGAAGCTTCTTTCTCATCGAGAGAGCTTTCTGGAGTTGAGGTTGGCGGTTTGAATCCAAACATTGTTAAACCGAAGTCTAGAATTCTAGAGGGAGCTATTGGTAAGCGAGATTCAACGTGAGCATTGAGCGATGATCCGAGGTAGGAATCAGCGTGAGAAAGTTGAAGTGGGAAAGAAGCTACCGATTTTGAATCTAAAGAAAGTACGACTGGTGGATGAGATGAACTAGATTCAGCTTCTTCCCAGCCCGCTTGGAAATTTGAAGATTCATCTGTGCTTCCCGTTGGAGAAGAGAGTCCGTTTCTGAAGTAGGCGGAAGAAATGTCACTGGTGAGAAAAGACCAATCCTTAGATGTTGAAGTTGAGGTCGAATTTGAGGTTGAAGGTGAAGGATCGATTTCGATGAATTGACCGACCCTCTCCAAAAGTTCTTCAATCTCTGCCCAAGGTAGACGATAGGCAGCATTGATCAACTGAGCAAGAGGTTGGGCTTGAGGTTGTTGACCAGCTTCAACTCTAGGAAGCTGAGAGGAAGAAGTCTCTCGATGAAGCGTCGTTAGAGCTTGAGCGAATCGAGGTGGTAATGTCCAGACCAAGGAGCCTGTCGAAGCAGATAGCTGAGAGAAGTGGAAGTAAAGAGAAATGAAGAAGATCCAGTTCAGCGTCGATGTTCGGTGGCTCAAGATATCTTCGAAAGTTCATCAATGTGCCACACAAGACTCACAGGTAGCCAGGCGATGGGACCAGTAGGTAAGAACCTCTGCCAAGCAGTGTGACCTTCTTCTTCCATTCCCATTGAGAAAGGATTCGATTCTTGACATCTCATTGTCCCTACCAGACCTTTTCTATCATAACTCCAGCCATAAGTTCCGATCCTGGCATAAGATCTGACAGGAGAGTTCTTGCCATCAGCTCCAATCAAAAGTCGAGCTCTGAAAGGTTTGGTAGATGTCTCAGGAGTTGTAGATTTGGAGGAAGAAGAGAGATGAACTATGGGCCATGGGTCTCTTTCTACCTTTCCTTCGCCAACTTCTGAGCCAGGTGAGATCTCCTGTACTAGTTTCTCTTCTAGGATTTCGACTTGGAATGATGTAGAAGAAGATTGAGAAGTTCGAGAATCTAGAAAGGATAACATAGCTTGTTGAAGATTGTTCAATTCTACCATTGTCGAAAGTGGTTCCGAAGAAGAAGAGGATGGAATAGCACTTGAAGGAATGATGGATGAGTTGTTTTCGGAATCGAAATTAATTTCAGCTCCTGATAATCCATCCCATACTTTCATTGAATGTACTGCTCGTAGACGAGAGGGTATGAGATGTTCATAGACTCCAATGTCTGAAAGGATAGAACAGATGGAAGGGAACAGATGTGTCAGTCTAACCACGTCTCACCGAATCTCCAAAAGCTAGTCAAGCTCAACATCAATTCGAGTGACTCACCTTTCAACCATTGAAGGTTCTCCTGGCTCAAACTGATGACTCTGTTTTCCCAATCTTGTCGATCTTGGGAAGATGTCTGTGAAGCTTGAGCTTTCTTCTGCCTTCCCCATTCCCTTATTCGTGATAGTGAGGATGAATCAATGATGATTAAACGGAAGGGATTGGAAGGATGTCTTGAAGAGAGAGTAGTGGAGGCAGCTAGTGGAAGGAAGTGGGATAAGATGGGAACAAGTCGAATGAGAAGATCGATCA
This sequence comes from Golubevia pallescens, assembly GCA_001599655.1. Taxonomy (NCBI): domain Eukaryota; kingdom Fungi; phylum Basidiomycota; class Exobasidiomycetes; order Golubeviales; family Golubeviaceae; genus Golubevia; species Golubevia pallescens. The sequence continues at coordinate 672,821 of BCHO01000008.1, forward strand.
GAGCTCGTTCTCAGTTGAAGCACTGCCTGTCTCTGATCAGAAACAGGCTGTTTTAAAGTAAGAATTCAATCAAAAGATAAGACGAACTGAAAACATGCTGCTACACAGAGCCTTGAATCGAATAAGCTGAATCTGCTATGGATTGCTTCAAAGCTCTCTCTTTTACTTCCTCTTGAGAAACTCTTCTCTATTACGAAGCTGCCTATGACGGTTACTCACCCATTGAACAAGCCAAAGCCAATCCGACTACACCAGCCCCAACGATGACAGCGTCTACATCTTGCACTTGTTGAAGATGAGAAGATTGTATTTTGGATTGAGTAGCCAATCCTCTCGTCTGACCAAGAGATGGTCTGTGAGACTTGAGCTTGGGAAGATGAGAAGTATTTCTTTCTGGCTTGTCGATTCTAGATGCAGTCTGTGTTGATGATGAGACAGATTGAAGTGAGAATTGACGATTGCTTGCTAATCCTAATCTGCAAGATGGACATGGATTGCTCGTCGATTTAATCGCTGCCCTTCTTCCAATTGAACTGGCTTTGATCATCTGCGATCAATAAAGGGGAGTTTGATGCAGTTCAACTCGCAAGTGGCTTCTTGGGGTTGTTGTTATTGAGGTTCAAAGTGAAAGGCGATAAGAAGTTAAGAACTTCTCAACTTTTTCTTCGAGCTCTCGAACTAATCTTGCTTTCCCTCCGCCCACAAGCACTTGATTCCATAGCCAAAAGAGAGAGAAGTAATTTAATTTCGAGGAAAAACAAGCCCTGAATGGTGGGAAATCATTGACGTAAAGAAAGTACAAAGGTAACGTATGAAAAACGGAGAACGAAGCTCAGCTCGGCAGTCGAGGGTACAAGGACAAAAAGAAACAATATTCACAATGAAAGAATCTGAGGAAAATCAACTACTTTCTCAAATCCTGTCGATTTTGGAGTTGAGCAGGATTATGATGAGCTCCAAAGCCATGACAAGAACGGATGGGATGTAATCCTCTAGCTCTTCTCCAGAAATTCGTCCTCTTCAAAATGTCGTTGTCGAAAAGGATGAACCACTTCTTGTAGAAATCCTCTCCCAATTCCCAGGCTTCCGGATCCATCGTCGAGTCGTCTCCCCAGATCCTAAAGGCTGGTTCGCTGAAGGGACCTGCGGACCTGAAAGAGAGACGAAAAAAAGTAAGACAAGAGAGAGAAAAATCTTTCATTAGATAGGTGTCTTCGATCCTTAGGACATTCTCCTTAAATCGGGCGAGAGGAGATTATTGCCATTGGATCATTCCGAAACTCACTGGCTAGATAAGAAAATGTCACTGCAAAGATCATCTTCGTCGATCACCCCTTTGGCATCCAAGAAAATGACCGCCTCTCTAACGCTTGGCCAAGGGAAACCGCAGTCTACCCAAGGATGATGTCTGAGATACCAAGAGAGAGAGAGATGATTGTTGAAGGGAGAGACGAGTGTCAAAACTAAGCTGTTTCGCTGTCCAATCAATTTCCCATCACTTTTGTTTTTCAACTCTGATTCCCAGCCTAAGTTTTCCCTCTGCGATACTCACTCTATCAAGATTTGACTTCTAGTAGGATACATATTAGAAGGGACCAAATCCCATCTCAATTCCTTTTTAGTAGTCGAAATCTTTTCCAAATCCTCATCAGTAGCGTTCTTTAACAATTCTTCTCTTTTCCTATTAGCTTCTTGAATCTTGAAATCTCTTTCATCCTTCTCTACTACTTCGAAGATGCTAGGTGATTCTCCTTGACCATAAGTATAAGGACCAATTCCACCAGTGACTGAATTTCCAAACCTTTCCCTAACTTTCATCATTGAACAACCACCTTCACCTTGACCGTCTTTAGGAGGCCAACTAGAACTAATTCTATCACTTGAAATCCCAGTACAATCATCCAATTCTGATCTACTAAAACCTAAAGATAAAGCATTAGTATAGAGTGCAGCATGGAAATTTCTTTCTGGGAAATTAAATCTAGATTTAGTAGGATCATCTAAAGATGAAGAAGTTAAAGGTCTAATTAATTCTCTTAAAGTTGTACCTTTGACTTTTAAATAAGTGATTTCAGTTTGTTCATCTTGTGGAAGTTCTGGGAAAACTATTCCTTGATCAGTTAGATATCTTTGGAAAGCAGTTTGAAAGATTTCAGATTCAGTAATGGAACTTGCAATTGCATTCGAAGTATCTTGATGTAGGATTTGTTCCAACATGTTTGAGAAATCACTATTCCTCCTACCATTGGTTCCATGGTAATTCTTAGCATTGTATTGAGATTGAGGATGATGAGAAGAAGGTTGATTAAACGTTAAATCCGTACAACTGCTACTACTACCTATCACTTCGAAATCCTTTTCGGGTGAATTGGATTCCAATACTGGAGGTGAATTCGAATCCGATTTGTTAGAGCTTGAACTATTTGAAGAATGAGAACCGGAAGAAGTAGAAGATTGATTTGAATTGAAGGAGGTCTTGGTTGAATTGGATAGTAGACTGGAAGAACTGGTTGAATGTTCGATACCCATTGCACTCTTCCATAGTTCAGTGATACGATCTTGAGTTGGTGCTGGAGGTTTCCTCCAAGCTTCGGGATCGATTGGTAAAGATAACATTTGACTTGTTGATTGGATTGATGCAACGTTGTTACCCTGAGAAGTGAGACCGCCTGCATTCTCGTTCCTTCCTCCTTCGATGGTATTCCCTGCCGTCTGATTTGAATCGAGACCTACTGAAGAGTTGAGATTCATAGATACGTCTCCATCGAACATCTGAATGTCTCCTGTACTCTGAATCCCTTCCCAAGGCAGAGGTAGAGGTTGTAGAGGTTGCTGCATGACAGATTGCTGCCATAGATTCTGCTGCTGTTGCTGTTGATTGGATTGGAAAGGGCCATTGATGATTTGTGGATTGGATTGGGATTGCAGATTGAATAGATTGGAATCGAGATTAGAAGTCGAAGGAATGGAAGTAGAATTGCTAGAAGTAGAAGTTGCAGGTGGATTCGGAGCATTGACAGTGGGAGCATGTGCTGCTGTATTTGATCCACTACTTCCACTTTGTTGTTGCTGTTGTTGCTGCTGTTGTTTCTGTAATTTTAATTGTTTATTCTTTTCACGATATCTTCTCTGAGCCAGCATATTCTGAGCTCTACGTCTGTCAAGTAATTCTTGGGCAGAGAGCTCCTCGGTTCCTCTTGAGGTTGAAGTTGAGGCTGAATCTGCTTCTGTTGCTCTTTTCTTTGGCATCTTGGATGTTGATTAGTGGTTTGAAGGCTTAAAGTAAGAGGGTTTTGCCAGGAAGGTATTTGGACAGAAGGAACTTGGGCAAGATGATAAGCTGACTTCTGCAAATCTTAAGTCCCATATCAACACCGAATCGCCCGTTGATAGTGATCTGCTGCGCAAATCAGAGTCATTGGATTCCAAGTTTAATTCTGTTCCCACCTGAAAGCCATTCTATTCCACCAGACGTTGAGATCTCGAGGTGGGAGGATCCCTCTCTGGTATCGCCACTATCCAGCTTGTCTCTCTTTGCCCTCGACAAACAGCATCATTCTCCCCCATCTTTGAATATGCTCAGCAAGCCCGTCTCCAATTTGGTACGAGGCAATCCATCAACTTCATCTCTTCTTCGATCCAACATCAAACTCAACACCAACGTCAATCGATCTGTCTCTTCATCTTCTCCAAGGTTCTTCTCTTCTTCAGCTTCTTCTAGATTCATGTCTTCCCCTTCAATCTCTTCCTCCCTACCTCCTGTGGCTCAAGCTCATCTCAAACCTGTAAATGGTTTCGTAGGCGCAATCGGAAACACTCCTTTGGTAAGGATCAATTCCCTCTCGGAAATGAGTGGAAGTGAAATCTACGCAAAGGCTGAATGGGTTCAACCTGGTGGAAGTGTAAAGGATAGAGCAGCTCTATTCGTCATTCAGGATGCAGAGAGAAAAGGTTAGTAAAATTATAAGTTGCCTTGTTGGTTGGAAGGTGGTTGTTTCTCTGGGGAAAGTCTAGACGGATCTAAAGGAGATATCAAAGCAAGAGAAGAGAACTACAAGATGGATTCTGCACTCTTGCTGCAGCTAGTTCTACAAAGATAGATTCGATATCAGAATAACCTGTGTGGAAAGAAGTGACAAGGTCGAGAAGGCTGGATTGAATGTATGCCTTACTCCACTGTCGATAGCATCTTCGCTTTCTATCTCGTCTCTGACTTTTCCTTATCCTAACTCTATTCCTCATTTCTCTCTTTTCACAAGGTCTTCTCACAAATGGAGGAACTGTAGTCGAAGGCACAGCAGGAAACACTGGAATCGGTCTGGCTCACGTCTGCAGAGCCAAGGGATACAAGTGCGTCATCTACATGCCAAACACGCAATCTCAGGAAAAGATCGATCTCTTGAGAATGCTGGGAGCAGAAGTGTATCCAGTACCAGGTGAGTTTCGAGGGGTGAGAGAGAGAGAGAGAGAGAGAGAGAGAGCAGAGAGAGAGAGCAGAGTGAATAGATTTTTACAACAATCTGACGTTCTTATCCTCACCTCTTTGCTTCTCTCTCTAGCCGTCGCCTTTGATAACCCAGAAAACTACAACCATCAAGCAGCTCGACATGCTGAAAGACTTGACAATGCAGTCTGGACGAATCAATTCGACAATGTAGCCAATCGTCAAGCTCACATTGAAACTACAGGACCAGAGATTTGGGATCAAACCAATGGAGGAGAATTTGATGGATTCATTTGTGCAACTGGAACAGGAGGAACCTTAGCTGGTACTACAAGATTTTTAAAAGAGAAATCCAATGGTAGAATTCAATGTTGGTTAGCCGATCCACCAGGTTCAGTTCTTCATGGTTACATTCAATCCGGATTTAAAGAATTGAAGAGAACTGGAGATGGTTCTATAACTGAAGGGATAGGTCAAGGTAGAGTCACGGAGAATTTGAAACCTGATATAGGATTGTTGGATGATTCTTTACATATTTCGGATGAGAAATCCATTCAAATGGTTTATAATCTTCTGGATAAAGAGGGTTTATACGTTGGTGCTAGTTCGGCCTTGAATGTCGTTGCGGCTTATGAAATGGCTTTGAAACTTGGGAAAGGAAAGAAAGTGGTGACTATTCTTTGTGATGGTGCTTATAGGTGAGTACGAGATGGATGAGAGAGGGGTAAAGCTTTCAAGCTCTGTGGAAATCTATCGATTTGTATTATCATTTCGTTTTACTTTTCTGACTCTGCTACTTTTGCTTTCTCATGAACACTTTCTTGAACGTTTCCTCGTCGCTTCATTCAGATATCAAAATCGATTGTTCTCTCGCAAGTGGTTGGAGTCGAAGAAGTTGGATACTGCGATCCCAGACCACCTCCAAAAGTACATTGTTCTCGAGTGAAGATGATCGAATCTTTCACTAGTATTCTATTCAGCAATGCAAAACAACTTAGAGATCAATCTTTACAATCATTATTCTGCTTTGTGATGTGTGTGAGAGAGGATTGATCGGAGCTGGCAATCTCTCCCGACTGATCTCTGCTCGAGTTGGTCCTTCGGATCTTTTTCGATTGTTGAGAAAGCATGAAAATCCGAGCTACTGAAAAGGGAAGGAAGTGTTGAAAACGGAAATTGGAAAGCTCTCCCGAGCGCAGTCCAATTCTGGCAAGGGCAAAGACGATCAGAGATCAACCACATTCCCTTGCCACCTTCTCAACACCTTCTCATGATGCCTCTTTCAACTGGAATCAAAGCCTGATTGAATTCAAAATGGTCGCAGATTGACTCAAACTATCAAATTCAAGACGTCAATTCCGGGCTTTACTTTGCAGAAAGTGCCAGAAGTTCTCACTGAGCTTTACACAGAAGCTGAGCAACATCCATTAGGAATTCTCCTTCCTTTCTTCTTCTCTTCTTCTTCAACCTTATATCCGATTTCATTGAATCTTCAAATTCAACATCAACACATCCATCATGCCACAAGAGTATTCCTCGACGATGGTGGCAGAATCGGCACCAACCAATTTGAATGCATCTCCTCCAAGGAAACCAGCAAATCATCATTCGAAACCGGCTTCCACCTCATCCGATCTTCATTCCAGAATCATCGCCCAGAAGAGAGAAAAGGCAAGAGTGGCCAATCAGGAGATGGAAACTGGAAGCAGTTCTGGTAGAAGAGGAGCAGGTGGTGGCAGTCGATCAAGTCATCAACATCCTAATCCTCATCATCACCATCACCATCATCATCACTCGAGATCAAACTATCGAGGGAATCAACAAGATGACAATGCATCCATCTCTGACGCAGGGAACTCCACTTCCAACTCTGCAAGACGAAGCAATCATCCCACTCAATCCTCATCCAGACTCAATTCCACAACTGCAAGCCCAATCCTAAACCAGGAACCTCCAAAGGCTCCAAAAGCTTCTCTCAGAGCTATTCAGAGAGGTCCAGGAATGGAAGCTAGGAGAGTCATTGATCCAGAGGCAGCAAGTGTCGCTAGTGGAGAGGCGAGTACTTCTGCAGCTCAAAGACATGATTCTCACAGAGGTACAGGTGGAAAGGGAAATTCTCATCGGATTTACAATCAAGATGAAACTGAATCTCAAACTGCTTCTGGAGGTAGAGAATTATTCGATCCGAGGAAGCATGATCCGATCAGTTTCCAAAAGAGAGGAGGAGGAGGAGGTGGATCTATCTTCCCTTCTGGATCTACCACTTCTGATGCTAGATCTTATGGTGCTTCAACTTCAAACACTTTTGCTACGAATAGTGTCACTTCTGCTTCTGCTCCCTCTGTCACTTCTAGTGATGCAAGTAGAGAGAGGCGGCAGCGCAGAAGACCTGGTCAAAGTGATAATGGATCCGAAGGAAAGGCAAGCGCTTCGAAAGATGGAGGAGCGAATAAAGAAGGAAGTAGTAGAGCTAGAGGAGAAGGTGGGGAAACTAATAGTTACGTTTTGGAAATCAAAAAGACTTATAGAGAGATTTCGGCTTTGGAAACCAAATTACAGGAAGAAAATCGAACTTTTGTAGAAAGAGGAAGAGGTAGAGGAGCTGGAGTTGCAGGGAAAACTTTATTAGCAAAAGATTCTACAGGTTCTGCTTCTTCAAGTTCAGAGATTGATCATGATTTCTGGTTGGAGTTGGCAGGGAAACATAAGAAACTGGCAGAGACTCACGTAACTTTTATGGAATTGGCCTTGAGACCTGGTTTACCTGCTTCACTTCATTCTCTTCCTCAAACCTACAATATTCCAACGAGGTTATGGCAGACTGCTTTCCATACCATGTTGGAAAGGCTTAGGCATAGTTTACCTCTATCTCAATCAAACACAGTTCCAACTCCAGCTCTAATCTCTCAACAAACTGCTCTACTGGATCACTTGACAGAATTCATCTATTTTGCTTATTCTTTCTATTCCAACCTTCACGAATCCGAATTATTCCGAACTTTCAGAAGTTCATGGATCGAAAGTTTAGGAGATTTAGCAAGGTATAGAATGGCAGTTGCAGGTTTGAGTGCTAGTTTGAATGCTCAAGTCGAAAGGATGAAAGGTGGAAAAGATCCAAACAAATCTAAGTCGGAAAGATTTGCTAGGATAGATGATGATGATGAAGATCAAGAACAACAAGATCAAGAAAGAAGAGTCAGAGGCGCAGATGAAGCTAGTATCGGTTTGGCAGCTTTGGACGATTGGGATTTGGAAGAAAAGGAAACTTGGAGAGTCACTGCTAGAGATTGGTACGCTACTGGTTTGGCTGAAATGCCTGGAACTGGAAGATTACATCATCATTTGGGAATCATGACTAGGATGTTGGACGAGTTGAGAGCTTTGCATCACTTTTGCAAGAGGTGAGTATTCTTTGATGATACTTGTTCGAGACGAAGCTCTACTCTTGGCCTTCTTTCTACTCGCTTTCTGACTCTGACTCTTTTCTCTCACCTTTCTTCGATTTTAGTCTCACCACTTCTCATCCTTACTTGGCTGCAAGGGAATCGATTCTTCCTCTCTTCGATCGAGAGCTTCAACTCCGAAGAACTCAACCTGAAGCTTCAGTGACGGATCTCTTTGTCCATCTACATGGAATGCTCTTCACCAGGATCCAACTAGATGACTTTGACGACGTCTTCGCCAGGTTCAAGGAACGTCTCAGCAGTTCATCTGATCAACCTTCTGAACTCGATGGAAGAGTCTCTCCTTCTCGAGCTGGAGCCGGAGGTCTTTCTCAAGCAACTTGGATGATGATGGCTACGATCAACATCGCTTCTCTTCTTCAATATGGAGCTGATAACGCTTTACTGGCTCCTCCTTCTCCTCCTGCTCCTTCGGCTGGGAACAACGAATCTCGATCTAGGAGAACTGATAGGGTAGCGGCCAAGGTCGCTCCTACTGCCATTATGCTCAATCAAGCTTCTTCTACTGCACCAGCTCCAATCTCTGAAAACGGAGGAGATGGATCCGATGAGCATTCAGATGGAAACGAAGGAGATCAAGCAGCCTCAAAGAGTGCTACTTCTGGAAGCACAGCGAAAGGAGACGCCAACATCGTTTCTTTGTCTACTAATCTGGATGAAGATTCCATGCCGGAACAGTTACGATACGCCATCAAGCTCACTTTTTTCCTCTTAGAATTCGTACTACCAAACTCCAATTCAAGAAGTCACTTCAACGAACCCAAGCTTCTTTGTCCTTACCTCACAATGCTTCTGACTTTCTTGACTACAGTTCTCAAGGAACCTGCAGCTCTACGTCTTTTGGAAAAGTTCGTTCCTTGGAAAAAGCTATCTGGTCTATCTTCATTGTCTCCCAAAGACGTTCAGCTAGTCCTACCTCCTCCAACAAAGATCAATGCTGAATCTCCACTACCGGAAGATTGGTCCTTACGTGGAATGGCTTGGCTTGGAAGAAGAGTCTACGAAAGAGGATTCTGGAAACGTCTCTCAAATGCTCCTGCTCATCTTCAATTTGAATCCGAAGTCGATGTTCTAACTAGAGATATGGATCCAGATCCATTGGAAGATGGAGAAGACGAAACGGCTTCTGACGCAGATGCTGGAAATAACAAGGATTCTCATCTTCAATCGAGGTTTCCAACTCTTTCTTGTCTTAGATGGAAGAGAACTCTTTTCTGCATTTCAACACTTTGTGCAAAACACGTTCCTGGTTTGGATTTGGATCCGAGCTCGAAAACCATCGTCATTGTTGAACCTCTCAAGACTAAAATGCAAAGATGGAAGGAAGAAGAAGAACAATTGGTCTTGGCAGAGAGAATCGAAAGGACAAAGATTCTGGATGATGACGATGAAGAGGTCGAGAAAGCTGATGATGGCCTTAGTGAAAGTGAGGATGAAGAAGAGGTGGAGGATGACGAAGGCGATTCGGAAGAAGTCAAAGAACTCAAGGTGAGTATCGTTTGTGAAGGTCTTAATTCACATCTCGATTCGGAAAAACTTTTTTTTTTACTAATCCTATTCCTTCTTCTCAAACTCTCACAGGCACGTCGTCGTTACCTTCGAGGAATTCTCAGAGCTGCAAAGACTGCTGTCGCACCTCTCTCTCCCACTAGAAGTCGTGCTCCTGGATCTCTTCGCAAAGCATCAAAGGTCTCGAAGGTCTCAGTCAAGGCTGTGGCTGGATACACTATTCTGGTTCTCGATACCAACATTCTGGTCGGACCTGGAGATCTCTTGCAACAACTCGTCGAATCTCGAAAGTGGACTGTCGTCATTCCTTTGGCAGGTGAGTAGCAATCGAGTCTTCTATCATCTATCTTTCCAATGTTTTTCTGACTACCTTTTTTCTTCTTTGATTCCCACTTGCAGTCATTACCGAATTGGACGGTCTCAAGCACAACGGAAACGATTTAGCAGAGGCTGCGATTCGATCGATATCCTACTTAGAAGCCAATATCAAACCAATGTCCAAATGGTTGAAAGTTCAAACCTCTAGAGGAAACTATCTATCAGATCTGAGAATTCGTAGAGAAGAGATTGATTTCAGTGGAGCTTCAACTGACGAGACTCAAATGGCAAGAAATCTAGACGAAGTCATTCTCAGAGCTGCTTCTTGGCAAGATAGTCATTTCGTAGATCGTTTGAATCTCATTTCTGATGATATGAAAGCTTCAAGACAACAAGTCAAGATTGATACTCCTAAAGTAGTTTTGATCACCTTGGATAGGAATTTGAGATTGAAAGCTAAGATTAAAGGTTTGACTGCTTTCGCTTCTCAAGAGTTGACTGAATTGCTCATTGGAACTTCACAGAAGAAGAAACCAGTTTAATAAAGGTCAAGGTTTATCTTTTGATTATTATTTATTTTGCCTCTCAATTCTACTTTTGAGAGATCTTCTTCGGAGACCATGAGAATAATGACTAAGGTTGTAAAAATCGATGTCTTTATCTCTCAGCTGGTGGCTCTTCGTTAGTCGTCAACGTTGGTTTTGGATTGAAATGTTGGGATACACTCCGAGTCTAGGGATTTGATAGAATCCGACTCGAAGAAGGAATTGGATGATAGAGCTCTACGAGACTTATTACGTCCTTTTCCATCCTCTACTTTTCAAGCCATTCTTCAAACAACTTTTTAGATACCTTCGATCTCTCCTCCCCTTATCTGCTTCAACTCTTCAAGACGTAGACTCTTTTGGAAGGAAGACAAGCCTCGCCCTCTTCCTTAAACCTCTCTGCCTTCGTTTCTTCCCCTTCCTCAATTAGTGCTTTTGGTGTCCATTTTTACTTCTTCTCTACCAATTCTGAACAGTGATGAATTTCGCTCTTATTGTTTCTTCTTTGCTACAGGTCCTCTCTTTGCGATTTGCTCGTCTGCTCTTTCTTATTTTCTTATCACTGTAAAGCTTACCTCATTGATGTGAAATTGATTGTGTCAACTTCTTGTGGATTTCATCGGGTGCATAAGTTTTGAATGACAGTACGAATCATCTTACGAGGGTCGACGACGAGGACAAGAAAAAGGGAAATGGAAATGGTAGTGATGGTACCTTTCGAAACACTCACCACGACACATTGCCATATCGCAGCTTCTCAGTTCTCACTCAAGGGATTCTTCAGTGAGAAGATCTTTCGTTAGGATTCGATTCCAGGACTCGAAGACTCTAGTAGAGACATAAGGAACGTCTTCTTGCTGGTCAGTTTCATCGCAAGTTCTCTGCTTTCGGTTTCGTTCGAGCTCGCAAGAAGGTTGTTCTGCAGGTACTACAACCTTCTTCTTTCTCCTTCATTTCTACTCACTTTGACACTATCCTCTTCAATCCTTGCTCTCAAACAGGTCAATCATGGAGAGAGCAAGAGTCCTAGGTAGGCAGAAGATTCGATATCTTCCACAGCCGCCGCAAGCAGCAGGAGAAGAACGAGTTCTTCCTGTTGAAGAATCGCCTGGATCTACCGATCTGAAGAGCGAATTAGTCACTTCAGAAGAAACAGCCTCCTTAGTAGATGTCAAGATCAGCCTCAAAGCAGCTCCTTTGTCGCCTTTGACGAAGCAGAACTTGCTCTCGCCAGAAGTTAGCGGATCTCCAGAAGTAACTTTTCCGACGAAGTCTACCTCAATTCCAGAGTATCAAGTATACAAGAACAAGAAGAGAAAGCTAGAGGAGAAAAAGGTGGACAAGTATACTCTGATTCAAAGAGAGCTCAACTTTCTCACTTCTTCAGTGATGGACCTTTCTTCCGATTCCTCCTCGGAGTCTTACTACGAGCAGAACGATAGCACCAAGCTTTCAAGATATGTTCCGGTACTAACAGCTCGAGATCCATCAGAAGCTGTGGGCATCGAACTCGATTCACCCTCGGAATGGGATCATCCTCCTTCTCTGACTGGTCCATTCAAACGGCTGAAGACTGCAAGTGGTAGATCGGTCTCTCGACATTACGGATTCAATGCGGCAAGTTTCTCTAGAAATACAAGAGTAGATGCAGGTCCTATCCTTCCAGTCCATCACGGTCATCTGAGTTCCAGTGAGAAGAAAGAACAGATAGATTTAGTCAAGAGGCTCTGCTCTGAAACGAGAGGTCATGAGGATCTTCGAATTGGATCAAGTTCTAATCTGATTGAGAATGAGACAGAAGAAGCTAGCTTTGATAGAGAACAGACTTTCAGGTCTATGAGAGTTCCAGGTTTGGATCTAGGGAAATTGAAGTCTGGTTTAGTGAAGCTGAGATCTCTGGATAGTTACGATCGATATGAATCTGTCAGAATCTCCGAGATGGAAGCAGATAGAGACTTACCTCGAGATCAACGAACTTGGAAGATCTTGAAACCAAAAACAGACAAGCATTTGTACACTTCTATCAGAGATGAGAATGGAGTGGCTGTAGCTTTGGTTCGGTGGGGAGCTTCGATGAAAGCAAGACCTGATCTAGCTAGGAAGGAGAAGGAGATCATGATGAAGGTAGACGAAGCTTTCCAAGAGTTCTGTGATAATGTCAAGGGTGAAAAGTTGGATTTGATTGGAAGTCGCGGGGTCCATCTTACACATCACTGCTATTCGAGAGGTTTATCTGCCATTCAATACGATTTTGAAGGCTGTTCAAGTCGATGTTGGGATGAGAGGTGAGTTCTAGGAGCTTGTCAAACGGGAGCTTTGCTTGAGTTATGTTTGCTGAATTCAAACTCGACACTTTCCAGTCCTTTCATCGTCAGCGGTCCAACCTACAATCACCACTTCGTTAAGAATCTTCGTCATTGGCTGTGGTTTCTGAAGACGTGAGTCAGAAGAGACGTCTACGCTTACTCTTCGCAATTTACTTCAATACTAACATCAAATCGATACTATACCTTCTCTCTCGAATCCTTCGCGGACAGCATCGAGCCTTTACGAGAGCGTATGCACAAAGAAGTTTACGCTTTCTTCCCTTCTTTCACAAACTACGTAGAAGGTCTCTGGGATCACGAAGCTTTCCAGTTGACTCACGCTCCACTATTCTATCCCTGGACTGGTAGGTCTTTAGAGATTGACAAGGTCTCTTCATCGTCGTCTACTTGATGTCAGTTGATTGATCACTTCCACTCCTATGTTCCACAATCTCATCTTCAGGACTGGCATTCAACGTTGGAAACTCCAACACTGAGTCTTCAGCCGTGACGGATCGTCACGTCGATAGTAAGGACGATCCAAACGGAATTTGCGGAGTCTATTGTTGGGGGAAGTGGAACTGGAAAAAAGGAAGGGGCGCTTTGATATTGCCCGAGTGTAAGACTCAAGTCAATCTCCGACCTGGTGATACTATCTACTTCTACTCTGGAAGATTGGTACATTACAATCGTGAGTGTGAAGTCCGAGCTTCGTTGCTTGAGGCTTATCAGTTGTAAGACTTCCAAAGTTGCAATCTCAACCTCTTTTGACTCGTCTTTCTTTCCGCTTCTCCGTCTTTCCTCTTCAACAGTCCCGGTACGCAAAGATGCTGGAGAATATCGTTCTTCTTTCGTCGCCAACGTTTCCAACACTCTCTTGAGCTGGTTTGAAGCTGGACAACAGAAGATCGGTGACAACAAGGCGCTAGCTTTGATGACTGAAGAGGCTAGAAAGGCTAGAATGGAAGAGAACTTGAGAGGAACTTTTCACGAGAACTGTTAAATAGGAATTCGCTTGAGAGCGATGGATGAGATAGCACTTACTCATTTCGTCGCCACCTCTTGGCTGGCCTCGACCGCGCAATCTCGTGCTAATCTTCGGTATATTTCTCTTGTTCCATGTTTGATCTAACTTTGAAATGAAATTTATCATTATATTTAGCAAAATATGTACGCGGCAAGCTCGACGAAAAGGCCAGGTTTTCGCCTTGAAGCGACCACGCGGTCTTCGTAGTAACACAGTAGACTTCCTTTGTGTTGATCTTTCCTTTCTCCAACACTCTCTGTCTTTGACACTTCAACGTTCAACTTCAAGCACCAATCTTACACTAATTGAGATGTCTTCAACCTCGACCCAAGATCCCTCTCAAGCTCTACCTCCCGAAACCTTCTTGGAGGTGCTCTCTGCCTCTCACGATCCAGCAACGATGGCGAGGTCAAGCGGCGTCAACAGAAGATGGAGAGAGATCATCCTATCAAGCATATCCAAATATCAAGATTTGAGTGTAGAATTTGACTTAGAGAGAGACTTCGACCTCTATGAGGAAGAACAGAAACAAGGTCTAGGCCATAAAGGAAAAGCAGAGAGAGAAGAGAAGGAGTTCGAGAGGTGCTCTACGTTAATGAGAGACCTCTCAGATCGGTCATTAAACAAGCTTATCAGTGTCGACCTGAGGTTAGATTCGCTATTCTGGTACAAGTTCGATCTCCAATTTCATCAAGGAAGTCATCTGGAAAAGATCTTCAATACCCTTCTTCTTTCCAAAGTAACTCTTCAAACACTCTCGATTCACTTCAAGGAGGAGTATGAATGGGAACAGTACGGAGATGAAGAATGGATTTTCCTCATAGATTTTCTAGAGAACTTCCCCAACCTCAAGTCCGCTACTCTCAAAGCTCCATCACCGCTCATCCTCAAGTCTCAACGTTTGACAATCGAACCCACTACTAACGAATTTGCATGGGATCCAGAAGACATCCTTCCAATCTTCAAGAGAGCAGCCAAGTATGCAGGAGCCGTCCAGGAGTTCTCACTTTGGACTGAAACGGGTAACTCCAACGCAAAACAAGAGCTCGAGTTTCTTCAAGAACTAATGCTTTATAAGGATACTTTGGAGGTTCTCGACTTGGTTTCCTTACAGCACTATGAGTTCCAAAAATCTCTAGAGCTCATCGTGAACTGCCCAAAGCTCAAGAGTCTCAGCTTTCCTCAATCTGGTTGTGCTGAGTTTCCCGTCAAGTTCGAAGTCATGGATCGCGATCTTGCGACTCCTCCCCTTACCAAATTCCACTTCAAAGTTGAATTGAGAGATGTCAAGATTCTTTGGAATGCACCGCTTGTCAAGTGGCCTGGGCAGAAAGTAGAGATACTTCATCTGAAGAACTCCAGCTCTGACAGCAAAATCCCATTTATGCCTTCAGATTCGCTCTTCACGATACTCAAGAACAACAGTCACTGCTTGAAGGAACTATCATTGGACTATTTCTTTCTAGAAGGAACAGAAGAAGCTGAAGTGATGACGGTAGACTCTCCTGTTTCTTTCCCAAATCTCAAATCTCTCTCAATCGTGGGAGCTCATGAACCAAGGATTTTTTCGTTCTTCTCTCACAGCAAGCTTCCATCGATCTCAAAAATTTGGATTCTGGATTACACAATGTCTCGTTCCGTCAACACGAGCGTGAATGACCTCAGTGTTCTCCTGAGACTGTTGCAATCATCAAGCTCAACACTTCAACAAGTGTGCCTCACAGAAGTTCAAGTCATCCAGTCTTCAAGTCTGCCATTCCAAAGCATCTTCTTCCCGAAGTTGACGAGTTTGAACATTCAAGCCTGCTCAGAAGGAGTGTTTCAAGCCGCTCTCTCGTTTCGATGTCCTCAACTTTGTGAATGGTATTTCATCAACAACAGGTTTGGTTACGTACCGAAGGAACGACAAACTCTGTCGACATTCACCGTTTCAGGTGAAAGGGTTTCTTTTTTTCTTTCTTCATCTCAATCATCAATCAAGAAGATCAATGTGCAAGGCGTCAGCTTGGAAGACTCGAATTCTCAGCAACTGTTTACGTTCACTTCACTCGAATCTTTGGATTTCGAAAAAGTCAATGATCCTCTAGTCAAATTCTTCTCTGTTCACTCTTATCCGGCTCTTTCGAAGCTCAAAGAAAAGCAAAAATATGAGACTTTCACCTCAATCTTCACTCCAAAGGTGGAACAGGATCCTCGTCGGAATTGAAACTTCGGAGAAAAGAAAAGAAGGGGGTAGGATTGGCTCGTCGAGAGAGGCGGGGAAAAGACTTTCTTGAGCTGCTTGATCTCTATCGTGAGTCTACTTAAGCCCCGCTGTTCAAGAATCGTTTTTTCAAGATGTTAGATGCCGAGTCGATCGATCAACTTCTGACTCTCTCTCTCTCTCTGTGTTGCCTCGGCTTGCCGATTCTCTATGAAGGTCAAGATAAAGAGTCGTTCAATGTATTCACAGCCAATTCTCGAACCTCAACGAGAATCTATCATGATCAGCATCAGTTGGAATCTATCTATTCGATAATTTCATAAGACTTCAATTTTCAAAGGCGTACATTCGAAAGACTTCAATACGACCTCTTCTCCCCTTTTGTCTTCATCACCACACGAAAGAATGACTTAACAAACCAGCAACTCAATAAATCTAACTCCTTCCCTCCTCTGAATCTTCGATGTACTCAAGTGTAAATCCGCACTTCTTGATAGTCTTCAACAAGTCATTTCTATTCTCTTGGTAATCTCTCAATTCTCTACCCTTTGGTTTGACTTGTTGACCATGAACGTTACTCCAAGTCCTCCAAATTCTAATGATCTTCAAAGATTCCGGGAATTCTTTAACCTTAAGATAATCACCCAGTACGATTCTAAACCAAAGTTCTGACCAAAAATGAGAAGACTCGTTTAACTCCAAAATCCTCATCTTATTTGACATCATTGGTAAAATCCCTCCCATTCCCGAAAACATATCTGTGCGATTCTTTAGATTCCCAATATCTCTCCAATAGTCTCCAGAAGCTGCAAAATGGGTTATGTTTTGAGGAGTAATACTGAAAGGCATCGCTGATCCGAAAGTTGAGATTGAAAGATGAGTCAAAGTTTCCGTTGATGGTTTGAGGCAGCCTGTGAATGAAATGTATTGAGGAACACTTCCACTGTCTACAAATGGATAGAACGCTTTCACAGATTCAAGACTGTGCGAAAGCGAGAGAAGTGAACTGAAAGGATCTTTACCGAGCTCTAAACTATAACCTGAGATAAACGTCAACTCCAACTCTATCTTTCTGATCTTTGACTTCCCAAAGACTCCGACTTCTTCCAAACCATCTACGAACTTCAAACCTTTGGCATCTAGAAAGACCTTTAGCTTGGCCTCTCTCAAGTTCTCTAGAAACAGCATGATGAAAGCTGCAATCTTCATATTAATGTTGGATAGGACTGAAATTTTCGATAGACGATTGGATAAACCTTTCAGAACTACGGTTCGGCCTCTTGGAGAATCAATCTTAGCCAAGTGGAAGGCCGTTGCAGAAGTAGCTTCCAAGTCCAGTAAGTTTGGGAGAGAATCGATCAGAAGAGCTCTTGCTGAACGGAGTTGATCAGTGACGTTGCGTCTTTCGATTTCAGCTGGAGAACGAGAATCGACGATGGGAGATCCGTCTTCGTCTTCTTGAATCTCAGCTTGTTTGATCGAAAGTAATGAAGGTGCAAGTCTGAAACATTCTTCTGCTGCTTTGGCTTGAGTCTTGAAGTCGTATCTCTCCATGTACTTGGAATTAGGTTTGTACTTTTCTGCTGGACCGTCGAGGAAACGAAGGCTCCTGACTGCCTCTGCGACGTTTGGATTTCTGAGAATGAGACCGAGGACTGAAGGTAGATGGATTGTTCCGAGAGTGATTTCTTGGTACAGTGAGCCGACAAAGAGCTCGTAGCAATCTTTGGAAGTCTGAGTCAGAGCATTGAGTGGTGCACTACGATTTCTAAGAGAGCGAAGAAGTTAGAGCGAGAGTGGGACAAGGGGAGTTTTTCGTCAGACTGAAGGCTCCCAGAACGACATCATCCCTATTCTGTCTTCTCTCGAATTGAATTCGCTAGAAATAGCAGAGTTCATCTTCCGCTGTCATCTCTCTTGCCTCCATCGTCGCTCTGAGCATCGTTTGTCCTCTCTTCCCTCGCTCAGCATCTCGCTCTTTTGAGCCCAACCCTACGACTGATGAGAACATTCAATCAGTTCTATTTCATGATGATGACGACTTTCTACTCACCTGAAAGCAACGTATTCAGCAATTGGCTCTGTCGACTCTGGATCCCAACTTTCTCTTGATCCATCTTGGACTGCAAATTTTGAGAATTCAGCTGCAATCAGCTTCGCCACGTCTGAAGGAATGTCGCTCAATTCTGGCATTGGCTTGAGATGCTATCTGGCTGTAGAGCTTCTTTTAGAATGCCTGCTTTGATTCCGATCCAGCAAGAGGTGGAACAAAGATGGTGAAGAAGAGAAGAAAGTTCGTCGGCCAGCCAAAAAAGTTGATCAGAGGTTGACAGCTCTCGACTTCTCTGCACTCACCCCAAGCTCTTCTTGTACCTTTCAACTTGAATTCGGTTTTGAAAGTTTTGATACTTTTATGAGAATGTAAGCGTAACAGGAAAGGATCAAGGGGCTCGAGCTCTGTCACGCGAGAAGCTTTGAAACAGCTGTTTACGATGGAAGTTTCTTCACACTTCCTTCTTCTCTTCTTACCACTCACTATTCAGCCTGCAGATCATGAGCCTGATTCAGAAAGAGGAGGAGCTAGACAATGATATCAAGAAACCAACCACTCTGGATTCGATCCCAGAAGAGCTCGCTCTAGCCATCGCAAACGAAGTCGAAACTTGGGCAAAAGTTCCCCGAACCTTTCAAGCAAGGGACGAGGCAAGAAAGTGAGTATCTCTGTTCTCAGACCAAATCACACTCTTCTCACTTTAGGTCGTAGTATCTGATAATCATTCTCTCTATAACATCCTTCTTACTCGCTCAGGGAAAGAGACTCAACTCTTAGAACTGCAATCTTGAGCTGCAGAACGAATTATGATCGATATCTACCAGCCTTACTCGAAAATGTTACAATCAGCCAAATGGACCTCTTCAAGCTTCGAAGGTCGGTAGAAAGAGAGGGGGTTGGAGAGCTGGTAAAGTCACTCCATTTCAAGGGTCTTCCGACACAAGCAGAACTGCACGAGCAAGTCAGCTATGAAGATCAAAAGGCCTTCGTCTCTCTAGCCATCTTGGAAGCCTCCTCCTCCTCTTCCTCAAAAAGCTCTAAACATCTATACAAAGAAGGTCTGGAAGCAGTGAAAGAGGATATCTATAGTCATCTCATCAAGCTTGACACTCTGATAATTGATCTGTCCCTCTTTATCTTCAGATTTCACCAAAAACCTCATCTCTTCACCCAATCGCTCAAGAAGCTTTACATCACAACAGACTCGTATGGGCTGAATCTTTCTGGAAGAAATGTCGTGTGGCTTCTACTCTTCCTTCCACTCCTGGATGAGGTCTTTTTAGGGTTCGAATTGAGATTGGTGGACTTCGAATTTCTTCAAGAGTTCCAAGCCACATTCGAAGGTACATCTCGCGTTAGGAAGCTTGCACTAAGGGTCACGTTCTTCCCTGAAGGTCCCAACAAATCATCCTGGTGGCGCTTAGCAGGAGAGGACTTCCATCATGGCAACAAAGAAAGTATGGCCGTCTCTCTCCTACTTAGCTGCACGAGCAGACTTCTGGCATTGGAACTCAGCTGCAAACACCCTGCTGAAGGTCAAGATTCTGGAAACTCTTCCTTTCTGTTGTTGAGCTGCCTCTCAAGTCTTCATCGATCACACCATACTGTTCAGCATCTGAGGTTATTCGGTATGAGCATCACCCCTCACCCACTTTCGACTTCTCTTTGGAATTTCAACTCGCTCAGAGTCTTGACAATCGACAACAATCTACTGGGAATCTTGGAGTCCTACCGTAATATACTTCTTCCTCTAAGTCTGGAGATCCTTTGTTTACCATTCTATCTGACCGAACCACTTTTTGAAGAAGAGTCGTCTTTGGTTTCCATCATCACATCAAGATCTCTACCTAGATTGAAAGAAGTAGTAGTCCCAAAGGACCCTATCAATCCTCCAGGAGACCTCTTTGCTGTGGAAGAACGAGAGAATTGGATCAGAGAGAGAATACGATTAGAAAACTCGGAGGTGTTTGGAACAGGGCAAGTAAAGTTGAGGAAGATAAGCCCGGGCGAAGTGGGTGAGTAAGAGAACAACCAGTTCGAGCAACTTTTGAAAGAACCTTAAAATCTTCTATGTTGTCTCAAGGGAAGGCGACTGAGAGGGTATTGATCTCTTTCAATGTCTTATTTCTCTTGTTCTTGCCTTGCAGTTGGCGACGAAGCGAAGGGCGAACTTTTTATGTCGTCTCAGCGATCGCTATCCGACGGTCTTTAATCACCTTTTCTGCTACGAGTATCAAGATCAGATCAACATTCGAAAAGAAATACGGAACTGATGTAGGAGAGGTCCAGAAGGAAAGGTGAAAGGGGAAGGGCTCTAATCTGTTTCGCACTCGTTGTCTCAAGAATCCGTCACTAAGGTTTTCTTTATCAAGCGTTCTCGTATGTAACGTTTCGAGTATAGCTTGTTACTGACAGTGTTACCACCGCATTTGAATCGATTTTGAGACTCAGTTCGCTTTTTGGAGAACAAGCGAGCGTTCTGCGAGACATTATCATAATCTCATTCTTTTCAGCAACTTCCATTCCTCTACTTTCGCATTACAGTCCCACAATTGCACCTCTTCCAGATGCACCTTATCGAATCTGTCGTCCTTGGATCCAAACCAACAGCCTTGATCCGATTTCCTTTCCCAAACTCCATCTTTCTCCATTCGATCTATGATCTTCTGAGCTTCTTCCCCCGAAAGATCAGAGTAGAGCAGAGACAAATGAGGGAAGTATTCAGGTTGATGATCTTGATCAAATGCTTTTCGAAAGGCTTCATTGAGAGAAAGTAGACGTTTCGTTGGATCTAGCGAGATCAAGACATTCTGTTTCGTTGGAGATGAAAACAAGTATCCTCTTCATTTCAGTCACTGTAAAGACAAATTGGATAATTACTCAAGCTTCGACTCACTTGAAAGTACCACCCTCTTGTACAGACTTCTTTCAAATCGACTTGGACACCTTCGCTCTCGGGCTGCTCGAAAGTCTTTCTCCAGTCTTGTACGAGCTGCTGAGCTTTGTTCCAATATTGATCTCTGTTCCATTGTCCATCTTCTTTGAGAGAAGCTAGCAAAGTAGCATGAGGTTCGAAAGGAGCTGAAGAGGATTCGACTCGAGAACGAAGAGAGTGCATCTCTCTCTTTAAGACTGGGATGCAAGGATCATCTTGCGAGGGAGTGAACCAGAAAGCCAGACCTGCTGTGGATAGGATAGAATTGTCA
This sequence comes from Golubevia pallescens, assembly GCA_001599655.1. NCBI lineage: Eukaryota > Fungi > Basidiomycota > Exobasidiomycetes > Golubeviales > Golubeviaceae > Golubevia > Golubevia pallescens. Next base: position 693,896 of record BCHO01000008.1, read on the forward strand.
GTTTATGAAACGATCATTGCTAGAGAAGGAGAAAAATTCTTACCCATTAGATAGAGTTCTAGCTTAATAGTGGAGCAGAGTGAGAACTTTTGGCTTTGACTTCAACCATCAGCACCAAATCCAAGCGTTCAATTCAACAGCAGATATAGACTGAAATCAGCAGTAGAACTTACTCCAGAACAGTCTAAAAGTATAGCAACACACTCCTTTCATCTCGAACCATGTCCGAAGTCACTCCAGATACAAAGTGAGTCGTTAGTCCATCTCAAAGTCATCAAATCTCGTTCCACCAAACCTTGTATTGCTTCTATTGACTCATTTTGCTCATCATCATTCTGCTATACTATTATCTGCCCACCATCTGCTATCGTCCCAGGCTATCTGATCTCACTGACGCTCAGAGAGCAGAGCTAGGAGCAAAGCTTCGTGATGAAGAACAATCCTCTCAACCTCTTTTGGGTCAACAGGAACCAATCGATGCTCTGGAAAAGGAGTACGAGGGTGGTGATCAAGGCTTCGTCAATAGCATCAAGTGGTTGAAACAGGAGGCTGGTTTCATTGGTGAGTTAGCAAGACAGTCATCCAAGGTCAGGTCAGCCACCTCAGCAACGTCTAGAGTCATCTCGCACACGACAGCTCTGGCTTCTATCCTGATCGACTTGCTTAGTACTTCAAAAGAATAAGTGATTCATCTGCCACATCGAAGTCTAGAGCAAGTTGATCGAAGGGATGAGCAATTCACTCTGCTTCCTATCTTTCACACACTCGAGAAGTGAGCTTGCATTCTCATTCAGAGTGTATGCGCCTGTTATGATCTATTGGACTAGAAGATCATTATTTCTGGACATCCAATTTAAATTGACTCGAGTCTCAATCAACCTCTGGCACTGCTGCTTACATTTCTCCACTCCTTCACCACCTCTTCTTCCTCATCATTTCTCACTACTTCTCCCTCCTCCTCCTCCTTCTCAGGTTTCCGTCGAGCACGTCGTGATGGTTCCTGTTTCTACCGATGTTTTGCATTTGCTTTCATTCAGAAGATCCTTCATTTCAACGATCGTCCTCTACATCATTTCGTAGTCAAGCATTTGGAATCCACCCTAGATCTATTGAAATCAGTTGGATTCCAAGAGGATGTCTATTTGGATTTCTATCAACCTTTGAAGACTCTTTTGGGAAGGATCCATTCTACTGATCCAGAAGTGGTGGAGTTGGACGATAATGGTTTGATCTCTGCTTTCAATGATGAGGAGATCTCCAATTCTATCGTAGTCTTCTTTAGATTGGTCGTTAGTGCTTATTTGAAGGTGAGTCTCTCTACAGAATGTTGCGATCGGAGATCAATGAGGTGAATCACAGATCTTCGAGGTTTGGAAGAGAGAAGAGTGGAAATTGTTGCAATTCTAGAAGAAGTAGATTGGGTTGTCACTCCACCTCATTAAGCTTTGATGAAGAATTATCAGAGCTTTGAGTGCAAGATCGACCACTTCATAAAGTCTGAGCTGAGTTTTTCTTTCTCTTTTCTGATCTCTGCCTTTCACCACTCAGCAAAACAAAGAGGAATTCGAGCCTTTCCTCTTCTCTTTGGAGGAAGACTTCTCGAGCGGTGGTCCACCAACGATGGAGTCCTTCTGTTCCAACCAGGTAGAGGCCATGGGAAAGGAGGCTGATCACCTCCAGATCACTGCATTGACTCGATGCTTAAAGGTGAGTGATTAGGGAAGATTCAGAGGCATTTATCCTACTATCGAAGGAGATTCCTTCCCACTGATTTGATTTCTCATACTCTCTCTTCTTCTTCCTTGCTCTGACCTATCCTCAATTTCTTATTCGATTGAATTAAATCCTTTTTTTGGTCTTTGTCTCTTTCCTCTCTCAACAGGTCTCTATCGACGTCGCCTATCTTTCACGAGGTTCAGCTCCTCCAGAGACGCCTTCTTACGAACAAGAGAATCCAGGACTCACAGTTCCAGTCCCAGGTGAAGAAGCAGGGGCTCGCAGAGCTGCAAAGGATCATCCAGATAGATGCGACATCGTCTCTTTCGAAGTCGAAGGGGGTCAGATGTTGGATCTCAACCAAACCCTCTTGTTGAGACCTGGTCATTACGATCTTTTGATCAGTGCTCCTCCCCCTGCTTCTCCAGAGGTTGAAATTCCAAGGATGAACTTCAAGTAACATCATCAAATTAAGTGAATCCTTTTCCACCCTTCAAGTCCCCTCTTCTCTCTGTTTCTCGCATCTTTCCCTCTTTTTTTCTTTCTTTTTGGTTGGGCTTGAATTTCTGTCTTTCTTCTCGTATCTTAAAACCCAAGTGAAATCAATCAATGTTCAAACTCCAATTTGAATGTCTGTTGTGTTGCTGTGAAGTACAAGCTGTTGTGTGTAAAATGACAAGAAAAGCGAATGAGAAGCAAAAAACACAACCACGATGAAATGAAAAAAGAAAGCGAATGACGAGAAAGAAACTGTAACAAGAAGAGAAAACGAATGCACAAAGATTGTTCGTTGATTGGTAAAGAGAGAATGTAGGATTGCAAGGATGTCACTCAAAGAGAGTAGAATATAAATAATAATAAGGTTCTATCTAATGATGAGATGAGGGAAGGAAACAGTAAGATGCAAGTGACGCTTAGAAGCTTAAAATCTCAATTTCGGATGGTAGAAGAAGAGTTATAAGAGTTCCATGAATTCCTGAGAGCTCTTCCTTCCACAGAATTGGGACTCATCGATTCGGCGAGGTCTTGATCTTCTTCCAGAATTTCGGCTTCATGACTTGCCTCTTCCTCTTCTACTTGACGTGCTTCAGCAAGGAGTGAAACCATCGAGGATCTATCGCAAGCATTGAAAGGGAATTCGGTCTGGAGAAAGAGCAAAGAGAGGGATGAGGAGAAGGGTCAGAGATCGAGATTACAACAGATGGAAGTGCTCAACTCAAGTCGTACTTCTTAAAAGAACTCACTTGGGAAAGCATCTCAGCACTTGGTCTCTTCTCTGGATCCATCTCGGTAGCCCAAGCTAGGAATTGCTTGAGTTCTCGAGACCATTTCTCAGGTGAAGAAAGCGGAGGAAGACCGAGCTTGGCAGTCAAAGTGATAGCCTAAAGAAGAAAAGAGAAGAAGTGAAAGATTGATAAGAGAAAGACCGACGAGAGAAGACACAAAGAATTCATCCTGGGATATTTCAAAATACTCACTCTCAAAGGTGGGAAATCTACTCGAGGCGGATCTCCTTCTATGCATTCGAAGAGAACCACTCCCAAAGACCAAATATCAGCTCTCACATCGTAAGCCTCCGCCTTTACGACTTCTGGAGACATCCAATAAGCAGTCCCTACCACACTGGTTCTCTTTTCAGTGATGACTACTCCTTGACTTTGTCTCTTTCCATCTTGACCAGGAGGGGCCAATTGAGCAGCGTGAGTGAAATCCGAAAGTTTGGCGATCCCATCAAAAGTCAACATAACAATGTCACTTCTACAATCCCGATGGACGATGTTTCTTGAATGTAAGAATTCCAAAGCTCCCAGCATGTCCGACATGATCAGAGCCATATGAGATTCGGTGATTTCCACTCCAGAAGTTCTTAGAGGAATCAAATCCGCTAGAGATCTCTCTGCAAGCTCTTGACAGACCCAGATTCCTCTTGGAATGGAAGGAGAAGGAGATCCATCGTTTGAAGAATGACCCCCAGGATCGTAGAAAGCAGAGAAGAAGCTAAGGACATTGTCACTGAGAGAGCATTGTTCCCAAAACTTGAGCTCTTTTCGAAGACCAGCGACTCTAGCAATTGCTTCTGCATCCTCTTCAGATGGGATCCGAATCACCTTGACAGCTACTCTGCTTTCTTGACCTCCTGGAATCTTGGAGTCGACGAGCTCCATTCGGATAGAGGCTGAGGCAGCAGAGGGAGAACAATAAGCAGAATAGACGTTTCCACTTTCTCCTTCTCCTAAGATGGTCATCTCGATCAAAGCGCTGGATCCAGGCTCAGGTCTGAGAATGTGATCTGTTGAAACCAAGAATGAGAAAGGAGAGAAATGAGGTCAGTCAGGCAACCAGAGAAGAGAGAAATTGCACGAACTTGAGTCAATCAATAAACTCACCTAGATGAGCAATTTCTTCCGGCAAGATCTGAGCAGGACTTCCACTTCCTTGGCTTCTACGCAAACCATTCCGGCGATCATCCAGCTTAGCACTCGACCCATTGAGTTGAAGATCCGGACGTGAGAGTTGAGTAGGAGATTCCGAAGATGAAGGCGTAGGAGAATCCAGAGCAGGTTGTCTTTGTTGATCTTGTTGAGATTTCTTCATCATCAAAGAATGAGGCATTGGAGGGAGAGGAGGAACCACTTCGTGCTGATTCATATGAGGAGGTAAGACGTCATCCAAATCCAAGCTTTGATGTTGTCTAGATCTAGAAGCCGCTCTCCTTGCACTTTGAGATCCATTCCCTCCTTCTTCTTCGTCTGAATCTTCCTCTTCGTATTCCCAATCTTCATAATCATCTCCAAGATCCAAACCATCAGTTGTAGAGAAAGCCATTGAAACTGGAAATCTTTTAGCATCTGTACTTCTTCTTGGAGTCTTGGTGTTTCTTCTTTTGACACTTCTAACACTATGTCTGCTTGAACGAGAAGATGGTCTATTGACTGCAAAAGACGATGGAGGCCTTTCAGGTCGATCATCGGAAGAACTTCTAGCATGTAAAGAAACGTTTGCAGTGGTTGGACTTGGACTTGGAGAAGGTGAAGATCGATTTGGGAATCCAGAACGACTTCCAACCAAAGGAGCAGTCTTCGGAACATTGTTGAGATAGTCTGACCTTTCCTTTTGTCTTGCTCTTCTTTGAGACATGGCCGACTTTGGCCTGAACTCCGTTGGAGAATTGAGAGGAGAGAAACCTCGGCGACTGATTGGAGAGTCTTTGGGAGGCAAAGCTGGAGGAAGATCTTCTTCATCTTCTTCGTCGATGTAATCCTCGTCGTTGTCTTCTTCCATCAAAACAGCCGAACGACCACCAGGACTATTTCCAGCGCTTCCACCTCTGTTCCAGCCCGTTCCAGGTGAAGAACTTCCATCATCGTCTGGTTGTCGAGGACTTAGACTTCTGAGACTCGTCTTGGCTGACATTGGACTTGCTGAAAGATGTCTTCCGAATCCACCTTGTCCACCAGGGCTATTTCTAGCTCCAAAGTCCTCTCTTGTCCAGATTTCATCGTTGCTATCGACGACAGCACCACCTCTCCCTCCACTACTTGCAGTTCTAGAAGACATTCGAGTGCTATCACTGAAGCGAGAATGAGAAGGTGAAGGGGGAGCCAGATCGTGAGAATTCTCTCTTGCTGGAACATTGGGAAAGTTCAGAGGTTCAGATCTTTCGCTAGATGGAGACGTTCGATTGGAATCTTGAGCTCCTGGACGAGAAGATGACCTGATGACTGGAGGAGCTTGATAGAATCCATTTGGACCTGGAGAAATGATCGGTACGGCTCTCTTTTGAGATTGAGGAGGATTCTGATTCGAAAAGTTTCCAGGACCTGGAGAGTTGAATCGAGTGCTAGTGGAATAACTAGTGACGCTTCCAATGCTCGTCCTGGCTTCCGGAGAGGTAGCAGCTCTAGAATTGAGATCCCTTCTCGAAGATCCACTGATTGAAGCGCTGCCAGGATTGGTAGCAGCAGTGTAATCCGAATTCTGAGAGCTCTTGGAACCTCTCCTTGCAGGTCTGGGATGTAGTCCTCCTCCTGGCGATCGAAGTCCACCTTGAGAATAGATGGATTCATATTCGGAAGAATGCGAATTGAGGGAAGAAGTGATCGATCCTCTCTTATTGATGGCTCCTACACTAGCAGCATAAGCCAATTGATCACTTGGAGAAGGTAATCGATCGATAGAACTTTGCTCAGAGCTCGATGGACCACTACTCTCTCTTGCCTGAGCTCTCTTGAATTCCATCGAGTAGGGACTCAAAGGTTGATTGTTATCTGAAGAGTTGGAATGAGTAGAGCCTCTTTTGTGAAGAGCTGAATTCGAAGAGGCCGAAGCAGCAGAGGGAGGATAAATTCTCGGAGGGACCTTTCTTCTATCTCTCAGACCAAGACCTGGGATTCCTGGTAGCGAGGTCTTCTCCAGAGGTAGATTCTTTGTTGAAGAAGCCGAATCTCTTCGATCCGAGTGACTAGATGGAGCTCGATCAGAAGTCACTTCGATCGCATCTGCAGATGAATTGCTCTCGAATCGAGAACCTGGGGAGTGTCTGAATGTGAGAGGAGAAGCTGGACTTGGAGGTAAGAAAGGAGAAGCCGTCGAATTGGAGAGGGCCAATGAAGGAGTTGATCTTGAAGCTGAATTGTTCAGAGTCTTGAGGGTGGAAGAAGAAGAAGTAGGCGGAGGAAGTCCCATTTGTTGATTCGTTCCAGAGTTTCTAGCAGAATGATAATTGGATTCCGAATTGGCACTGAAGGAGCTAGCCACTGGAGAAGTCGGAGATTGAAGCATCAGAGAATTCTGAGAATCTCTATGCCTAGAAGAGTTCAGAGGTGATCCTCCACGATCTATCCCAGTTGCGATTCCAAGACCATGAGAATGTCCATCTGAAGATCCAGCTGGCGAACTGCTTTGGAAGCGTTGCTTTGAGCTGCTAGTCGAAAGATCGCTTGCTCTCCAAGGTTTGGGTTTTCCTCCTTGTTGAACAGTCACCGATGAGATGACATGAACCAATTCTTCCTCTCCATCCCGATCGCCACTTCCATCACTCTCGAAAGAAGCATTGCTCTTCCGCCTCCTTCTTGAAGATGGTTTCCGGAAAGTTGAATCTGAAGTATTTGATAGATCCACACTTCTAGATCTCCTTCTGTCCTTCTTCTTTTCCAACTCATCTCTTTTCCTCTCAGCTATCCTCTTGGCAGCTGCCAAAGCAGTAGAAGAGACTCCAGATTTAGACTTGATCTTTTGGTTTTCATCGATAGTTTCTTTTCGATCTAAATCCTCGACTTTTTGAGATGAAGAAGAAGCAATTGCTGATGATGATGATCCTTCCAAGGGTAAAGAAAGCAACAGACTTGAAGCCCAATCATCATCTGCTCTCAAATCCGGAAGCAAAGGAGAAGCGTCGACTTTCTTGAATTGAGGATCTCCACTCAAGAAATCCAAAGATTTGAAGCTAGCTTGAGTAGGAAGAGGAGGGATGGCATAGGAAGAACCAGAAGAAGGCGGCCTTGAAGAAGCTCTACTTTGACTACGACTAAGTGGAAGAGGATGTTTGGTCGAAGTTGGAGAAGGAGGAAAATGAGCATTGGTCCAAGTTGGAGAAGGCCAACCTTGATTGAGAACTGAAGAATAAGAAGTACTTGCAATTGAAGCTCTATAATCTTGATCTTTTTCTCCAGAAGAAGTGGTTCTAAAAGACTTCCCATTGGTAGATTTGAAACTCTTGTCTCTATCCAAATTTGTATCTCTAGATCTAGGAGATTTCTGTCTTGTTGTTGATTTCGAGATTGTGCTTCTGTTTCCTAGAGTCGATCTCCTACCTATACTCGTAGCTCCAGATCCGACAGAACTATCATCTTCCCAAGTCGATTTCCCTCCACCTTGAGATCTCATTTCTCTATTCCATTCCTCTTCTCTTTCCTCCTCTCCTTGTACGTATTCTTCGGATTCAATTGCTTCTTCATTTCTACTACTACTATTGCTAGGCGAAGTTGCTTTCCTATCCACGTAATCTAATTCGTCTCTTCCTTGAGATTGTGAATCAGCAGTCAAAGCTTTTGCCCAACTGGAAGGTAAACCAGTGAAACCATAAGGACCAACATCTACATGGACGTTATGTTGAACTGCAAAAGGCATACCAATCCTAGGATCAGGAATCGATTCCACAGTTTCTCCTCCTCCTAGAGCTCCGAGAGATGAAGTCCTCGTGTGAGAATTCGAGTTCATAGAGACTGGAGAATCAGATCCATAATGAGAAGGAATCAAAGGAACTGGAGGAGTTTCTCTTTCCTTTCCATTTGAAGATAAACCCAAACCGACTGTTCCATCTCTAGACATCCCTCCATCCTTCCCACTGCCACTCATGGCTCTCTGTCTCAATTTCCCAGCCGAGTTTCCCAACTTCCTCAGACCTGCACCTGCACTCTGACCTGCAGCTCTCATTCCAGAAGCGAATTGAGATGAAGTACTCTTGGAAGAGGTGGTTGTGGAAGGATTGAATTCATCGGTTGGACTTGATCTCTGACTTGAACCACCTTTGACTCCACCCCAAGCAGCTTTCGCGTACCTTGCAGAGATTGAATTGTTTGGAGGAGGTGAATTCTCCACATCGAATGAACTAGTGGTTATGGTTTGATCATGGATAGAGCTGCTACTGCTGCTGCTACTCGCGCCTAGAAAAGCAGGCCATTTGATTCTTGGAGAAGGAGTAGGAGCAGCCTGTTGATGATTCTGTTGTTGAACATAAGGGGCTAGTGCTGGATGATTAGAAGGATGTTCAAAGTCTTCATCTGGAGGGATTTCAGGGAGAGGTCTTTGATATGCAGAAGAAAGAGGAGAAGATGAATTGAATTGATTGAAGTTGTGAGTAGAAGTTGAGGAAGTGCTGATTGGGTATAAGGATGGTGAGATGGATGAACTTGGAGAAGATGACCAAGGTTGATGTTGAGGATGTTGATTTGAAGAAGAAGAATGAGAATAAGTTGAAGCGGGGTAATGAGAAGTAGAAGTAGAATGAGAATTAGAGTTGGAGTTGTCGGTTGCAGGATACATTGCTAGATTTGTGCTGCTATGATTCCCATTCGTCGTTCTCTCTTTGTTCTTGTGGCTGCTTCCAATTGTGAATCTCAGTCTCGAAAATCGAGATCCACCTGCATTGGATGGGGAAGAGAGTAATGAAGGTGATGGTAGAGGTAGAGGTTGATGATTGGGAGAAAGAGATTGATGATCGACACTTCTGCTCGTGGATCCTATTCCATCCTCCATTCCCAGTTCGATTGAATGCTTGGATTTGAATGCAAGATTCTTCTCTCTATTCGAGAATCAAACAGCAGAGGAAGAAACGAAATGAAGGTCAATCGAGCTTTAGTGCGAAGATCAGGTTCAGGCGTTCACCAATCTTCTTGCCATCTCGCTATCTATTCACCTTCTTTTCAATCTATCTTCTCTCCTGCTCTTACGAGATTTATGCTCCTATTCGAAGACTCTACACTGGTCAAACTAGTCACTCTCTTCCAAGAGGAGCAGGTCGCCTTCCACCTCCTGTCTCGTCGCAGCAACGCCAGTACCGATCACCTCCCGATCTGGCGCACAGACGACGGCCCAAGTTTCCTTCCTCTTTCTCTTCCTCTTCTTCTTTTTCTTGATTCTTCATTATCATATCAATTTTTCACCAAACTGAGGTCGCGTCTCACTATCCTTTCTCTGCAGATATGGCAGAGACAAGAGTACTTGAATCCGCCAAACACCGACCTCCTTGCTTCCAATTTTCCCAGGCTAATTTCGACCAAGGATCTTCATTGCAGTTCGCTCACAAGCAGAATTTGGTCATGATTTGCATCAGAGACGGCTTATGGAACACAAATAACAAACCAGGGAGAGTGACAACCTGCAAGGGGACGATTGTTAGCTTCAAACCTTCTCCAAGACGATTCTCAGTTCGACCTTTTATAGAGCAAGCAGAGCAAATTTCTACACTCTCTTTCCCTTTTCTCTCTTCTCAAAAACATTGAACTTGAACAAACTGCAAAGACAATGACCTCTGAAGGACTTCTATCACCTTCAAGAAAGTCAATCAAACTGATGCCATGGAAATCATCTCCTAGACCTTCAACTTCCACTTTACCCTCCAATACCAACAGTTTCAGTCCCAAGTCCAAGAAATCTTCCTTGATCATTTCAGAAGATGAATCACAACCTCAACTTTCAAGATCGTTATCGACCATCAAAACCCAATCACGTCCATCCGGTACGAGAAGATCTTTACTTTTCAAGAAAAAGGTCAAGAAGGACTTCGATCTCTCAGAAACTGTGGAATCCATTTCTAAACCAGAGGAAAGTCCTAATAAATCCTTGACTAGACGTAATAGGCAGAGATCTTTGTCTTTATTAGATGCTTCTAGACCTCAAGCCACAGTGGGTGGCGCAGAAACTACTCAAGATGGAATCAAAGCTCTTTCAAGGAATTATTTAAAAGCAATGGAAGAAATCGGAGATTTGGTCTGTCGAAAATTAGAAGGGGAAGAAGGGAAAGTCGAAAATGGAAATGGGAATGGGAATGAAGAAGGTTCATCATCCTTATCATCATCATCAGTACCTGATCTATCATCTTCTAGTTCAAATGAAAGTTTCAAATCCAATTCATACAATTCTCATGATTCAAGTTTCAATTCGAGTTCCGATTCCTCTGGACTACCGATTGCTTCAGAATCTTCAAGTATAGGTCTGGTCCTACCTTCTTCGATCAAATCCGATTCACTCGCTAGGAGTTACTCAAAAGCAAGAAATAGAGCTTCGAAATCAATCACTGGAGCTTCTATTGAGGATTATAGGAGATGGTATTCCGATGAACCCTTACTTCTTCTACCAGGTCAAGACAAAATCTCCAACAAGGGGTCTTCAATCATGAGTTCGGAAGGTGGAGAAAATCAGTCTAATCCTACAGGTTCTTACTTCGATTTGATTCCAATTTATAATCCAGATGATTTCAATCCCTCAAGTCTTTTACCTTCGACTCCATTACCTTTCGGAAAGACTCTTACTTCTTCTTTGCCACCACCTCCAACTTCTCATCGTAAATCCAAATCAAGAACCAAGAGTATGAGCAATATGATGATGTTGTCTTCGAAATCAAATAATGATGGTACTGAATCAAATCAAACGAGTCTAGAAGAAGGAGGGGGAGGAAAGAGAGCTTCAAGATTGATCCCCACTAGCTCAGATTCAACCAATAAAGTCAACAATAAAAGATCAGTCTTGTCTGATAGACCGGTTAGGATTCATGGTAGAAAGAATTCAAGAGATTTAATGATGAAATTAGGGTCAACTTCTTCTTCACCGACTTCCAACCTGAAAGAGATCACTAAAACCTCATCATCGACTAGAAATCGATCGAGGCCTTCAACCTCTTCGGGAATCTCCATTTCTTCTTCTTCTAGACCTCCAAATCCTAGGAAGTTAAGTGCAGGTCATACTCCTCCAGTCCCAAATTATGATTTCGAGATGAAAGATTCTCAAATCCAAGGTTTCAAAATCAAGAATCGTAAGAGATCAAAGTCGGATACTTTATCTGTATCTCACCATGGAGAAATGAGAAAAGCTTTTAATTCTTTGAGCGGTTTAGGTTTAGAATTGGATGTTGATAATAATGAAGGGAAAGATGATGTTTCATCTCAAGTCCAAAGTCGATTAAGTGAAAAAGAGACTCTTTCAATTTCAATCCCTCCTTTACCTTTCAAAGAGATCGCCTATTTGAAAGTCGAATCTCATCCCTCATACGACAAGAATAATAGGTTAGAATCTCAACCTTTCCAAAAATCAAATTCTCCTTTCATGACACCAACTTTTGGTTCGAATTTCTCTCCTCTTAAGCAAAGTTCAACTTTCGATGATGGAAGAAGTAGTGTCTTCAATCAAAGTGATGATGAAGAAGAGGATTGATTATATCACTGTTCTCAAATCTAACTTTCCAACCTCAAGTTTGTTTTGTATGATCATTCTTCCAAAGCTTACATTCGTTGCTCCCGTTTCTCGTCGATCCTTTTGGTTGTATGGTTCCGTTCTTTGTATTTCTCTTGCTGCCATTCTGATTCTCGGTCTCCTTTCATATCTCATTCTAATAGTTTTGGTTTGTAAATCTCCATTAGATAGCACCTTGCTTCTACTCTTTGACAAGAGAGAAGACCGCACATTCCTTTATTCCCAATCTCATCCTAACTACACACACTCATTTTTCACCAATCAAATTGTTCAATCGTCTCTTGATTCCCTTGAACTATTTCACTGTATTGACATCTAATTCAGTTCTTATCTCATTAATAAGAAACCTAACATTCAATTCTCTGATTTTCTACCTCGTCTCTTCATGTTCAACTTCTCTAATGCCTTCTTCAATGGCCTTGAATGCCTTCTTCAATGGCCTTCAATGCCTTCTTCAATGGCCTTCGAAATGCCTTTTTCCAACAATAACAATCCTTTACTCTGTTCCATCGAGCCTAAACCATTCCCTGACATTTGTGAATAAGGATTAGGTAGAAGAGATTCGGGTAAATCCAAGGATAGGAAAAGTTGAGGTTTCTTGAATTTCAAAGAGAGACGAGAAGACATTGGTCTAGAAATGTCAGAAGGAGTTCGGAAGATTGAGGTGGTTGAGGAGGATTGAGAGTGTAACTGAATAAGGGGTAGAAGTAGTAGAAGGAGTAGAAAGAGAACAAGGGAAAGCAGAGCAAAAGGAGAGTTAGAGTCGATCAGCGACGACGAATCACGAAGAGATGAGAAGAGAACACAACAAGATCTCTCTCTTTCCCCCACTTTCTCTCTCGACAACAGATAGAATACATTGAAATTGACTCTTGAAAGCGGCGGAGGCATCATAAAGGGGGAATGAGGCAGAAATGGAGCGAAAAGAGGTGAAGTAAAAAGAAATCTAAGGCGAAAGTTGAGACTCACTTTTGGATTGCGAACCTGAGGATTCATAGCCACAGACCATTCCTTAGATATCCTTGCTAAAGGCAACGAATTCTGAACATCTTTCAGAGATCCATGACCCTGACTCTGTCCGTGTTCGTTCTCTATCCTACCACTTTCTGCCAAAGCTTTTGCCAATTCTTCGTCCAACCCTTCATCTTTCGTTGGATCTCGATCTGGAGTTCCATTTTGCTTACTCGAAGCTTGATGGATTGTAGGTTTCGCTGAGGTTTGATCCGATCTTAACAGGCCAGGAGGTAAAGAGATTGGATTTGGACTTTGAAAGACGTTTATGGAAAGAGAATCCTTCAAGTGAAGGATCTGAACCAAGAAATGAGGAGAGGGTGGATGTGGAATGGTTATCAGATGACTGGTGGATTTGATTGAATAATCATTTGATGTCATTTTCGAGATTTTCAGAGAAAGATGGGAGAAGTTCCAGAAGAAGATGGAATGACGAAGGGAAAGTCCAGAGTGATTCTCCAACAGCAACACCATCAACAAATGACTGAATCAGAAACGATACCAAATGCAGATCAATTGAATGTCAATGAAACACAAGCCATGAATGGGAATGGAGCAGAGCAAACAGAGGCAGAATCCTCCTCTAATCCTACTTCTACTTCTACAGTCGTCTATCCATCTCGACTGATAGCCCCGATGGAATTCCTTCGAAGGAAGAGATACGCAAATGCAGCCAATGATTTGGTGGAAAGGTTTGGATTGTTACCCATTTACAAATCAGTATTGGAACCTTACATTCCAAACAAAATCATCTCTAATCAACAACAGCAGCCACAATCTAATCAAGCACAGCAACCACCAACTGCTTCAACTCCATCTGCAATCAATCCAATTCAACAATCTTCTTCTTCTAATTCTCCAATCAATTTCAATCCTACAACTCCAAACCCTTTCACTCCAACTGCAACCACTTTAGGAGCAGGTCCTTCTACTCCTGCTTCTTTAGCAGGTGGTGGTGTGAATGCTATTCAATCTCCAATACAGACTACTGCGACTATCAATAATAAGAAAGATTCAAAATTGACAATGGAAAAAACTTATGCAAATTATGTTCTGGATTTACCTGGTAGAGTAAAACCTTCTAAGAGAGAAATTCAGTCAAAGGAAGATCAAACTGTTAGAAACATTGTTTACAGACAGGAAACTACCTTGCAACCTATCAAACCTTTGGAAAAGGAAGCTATGCAGGCCGCTTTCACTGTACAGGGTGGAGAGGTAAAGTCGGTGAGTTTGCAAAGAACAGTGGGAGGTAGAAGGGATAGATTGGGAGGGGTATAGGTAGGGTTCTAGAAGAGTACAAGAAGATGCCTCGTTTCTAACCTCTTTCCTTGCTCGTCTACCCTTGGAATGGATCTTACAGATCGATTCATCTCTTCTGGAACCAGATGATCAGAAGGACGAGTCGAAGAAGAAGAAGAAAAAGGTAAGTCTCTCGTCTTGAGAATGCCCAAAGCTGCTCGAGTTTATTTCCTCTCCTTTCTCTCCCCCTTGAAAGCTTGATTTTCTCATGCCCTGATTTGACCCCCCTTTTTCTCTTTCCGTTCCCCTATCATCTCACAGGACAAGTCCTCCAAAAGGAAAAGAGAAGGAGCAGACACTTCGAACCATTCTACCAATACAAATCCAAATCCTACTTCCTCCAATCCAAATTCTAGACCTCAAAGTAGCCCGGGACAAAACTCGATTGTACCTTCTGGAAGCGGATCTGGTCATACTCCCAAAGCAAAGAAGAGAAAGGTGAGAGACAATTTCTTTCAAGTTGTGTGTTTTCTTTTGAGAATTGCGATTGGGAAAGATGAGTCTTCTTACGCACCTTCGATGTCCTCTCTTTTCACTTTTTCGTCCTCAAGACGGGTCACTCTAATAAGAACGGATGATTGTCGTCTTGAACATGATCTGCCGTTCTCAAGAGGCGGAAATCAGCTGTGACCTTCTCTTTGGATCAGGAAATTATCTGAAAAGACTCTCTAGCTCTTCGCATCTTCTCTTTCTCATATAGGTTCTTTCAGTTCTTATCCCCCCCGTTTGTGTTCAACGAAATCAACATTCAATCCTCGTCATTTCATTTTTTGTAACAATATCTCTCGGAAGCTTTCATCTGTATTCACTTTCGCTTTTCCCATTGCTTGTATTCTATGTCCTTTCCTCTTTGTAAATTCCGCACCGTAAACAATTCATTCATCTGGTTCGTAGTCAGATAAGTAGATCGAAAGGTGAAAGAGAAACTTGTAGGAGTCAAGTCTTTTCAGGTGAGAGCGAGTCGGAATGAGTCAATGTCGAGCAGTAACGAGAGATTTCGATGCTGCTCTTCACACACACCAGCCGATTCAATGTCCTTCAAGCTTGGTACCTCCGAGCTACCAGAGAATGACCGAGGCTCAATCGGATCTTGATAGTCTAGATCGACTGGAAACGAGTCTTTGAAGAAGAGTGCGAGCCAGGAAAGAGTAGTTGACGAGGAGTGATGAGACTTCTCTGAGAAAAGCCCACAGCA
>BCHO01000008.1:709150-1083225 GCA_001599655.1 Golubevia pallescens
GGACGCTCTTCGAACCTGCTACCTCCGAGGTCCCAGAGAATGACCGAGGCTCAATCGATTCTTGATCCTCTAGATCGACTGGAAACGAGTCTTTGAAGAAGAGTGCGAGTCAGGAAAGAGTAGTCGAAGAGAAGTGAAAGGTTTCTGTTGACACAAGCCCTCGTCAAATCGCTGTTCAAACTTCCTACCTCCAAGTTCGTAAAGAACGTCCCACGCTCAAATGGCTCACATATCATATCAGTCTAGGTAGACTCAAAACGAGTTTTTGGAGATGAGAACGTGTCGGAAAAGTCACAAAGTTCGAAGAAGTCACAAAGTTGAGAAGAAGTTCGTGAGTCGTTGATTTTGGCTGATTGCTTTTAAGAATGACACGAAAGAATACATGAAAGAGAAGAAAACGTGACTATGACTTTTCGTTTTGATTTATAGAAGAAAGTCAGACCATGACATGAAGAAGAGCCCAAGAATATCGAGAGAAGAATTTCAAAACAGCTGGAGAGAGCTCTAAGCGATGATCGACCAAACCTTTCCTAAGAAAGTAGTTGGTTTGACGTAGTCATCTTCAGCTTCGATCAACTCCTTGATACCAGTGACGAAGTCCATCTGTTCTGGCTTGACTGGAGCTTTTCTTCCGTAGACGAAGTAACCGATTGCGTAAAGGATTGGGAAGAGAACTAGAGGTAGGTAAGAAGTGACGAAGTCTGCAGTGCTGAATGGAGCATTTGCTGCTAGGAAGATTCCAAATCCGTTAAAAAAGCAGATAATCATTGTGAAGGCACAAACGTAGTATCCCATGAATCTTCCACCTCTGTTGTAGAATGGCATCGTCTTTCTGTCAATACCTTGAGCTCTGCAACCTTTTTCGAACTGAATGTAAACCAAACCGATTCCAAACCACGTTAAAAGCCCTGCAAGCGAAGTCATGTTTGCAAACCTTTCGGCACAATGCAAGGGAAGAGAGGAGAAAGAAAAAGAGAAGAGGAGAGAAGAGAGAGGTGGCGAGTCAGTGCCGAGTCTTCGGAGTTTGACGGGCGGAACAAGAGGCGACGAGGCGAGGAGAGACTCACCAGTTCTGATCAGATTAAATAGGCAGAAGGTACGAAGAGATAAATGAGATAGAAAGAGGTCGAGAGAGTACGAAAGTCAGCGGAGTTTCTTGAACGGAAGAGACACCACCACTCGCCACTCCTTGTGCTACTCACGAAGACTTTTCCAGATCCAGAGTTGATTCCCATGTAGGAGAGGAGACCGAAAGCACTAGCAAAAGCAACAGCTACGTATGGCAAACCACTCTTGGTAGTTCTGGCAAAGAATCTTGGAGCTTGGTCGTGTAAAGCCAAAGAGTAAAGTCCTCTCGATGCAGTAAAGATGTCAGAGCTAGCTGCTGAAGTGGCTGAAGTTACTAAAACTGCATTGATGACAGAAGGTAGACCTTTGATTCCTGCTGCTTTGATGGCAATAACGAAGGGAGATTTAGCTGCAGTCGAACCCAACTTGAGATCTGGATGGTTTGATGGGACCAAAACGGAGATGGCAAGCGTTCCTAGGATGTAGAAGAGAAGAATTCTGATCCAGACAGAGTTGATAGCCTTTGGGATGGTGCGTCTGAGAGTTGTTTGAGGGGTAGAAAACCGAAGAAGAGGAAAAAGTCAGATTTTGAGCGAGAGACGTCGACTCTTGACTTTTGTATCACTCACCTTGGATTTTTAGCTTCTCCTGCTGCAATTGCGACAATTTCGCATCTAAAGTTTAAGATTTTGAAAGAGAAGAGAAGGTGGTCAGAGTCTGCTGACGCTGAAAACAGAGAGTCACGTCCACTCTTGACTCTTGTCACTCTGTCACTCACCCAATGAAAGAGAAACCAGCTTGGATTAGAACAGCCCAGAACCCCAAGAAGCGACCTGAAAAAGAAGGTATAAGATAGAGAGAGAGAGTCAGAAATCGGTCCTACTGGGAGTCGACAAAATTGATTCTCTCAATACCTACCTAGAGAACCAGGAATGTCTGCGTATTGAACAAGAGGACCAGGGTTTTTCCAATAACGGAAACCCAAACGATCTCCGGAAGGACTTGCACCGACGTCGATCAAGAAGGATAGAATGATCAATCCGACGATCAAGAGGACCTTGAGAGAGCAGAACCAGAATTCAGTCTCTCCGTAAACCTTGACTCCCATGACGTTGATAGCGACGGTGAGAACCAGTAGAATCGAGATCCAGATAGCAGGGTTGAGATCTGACCAGAAAGAAATCAAGACTGAAGCAGCGGACAATTCTGCTGGGAGAACGATGACCCAATTGTCTGAAGGGAAAAGGAAGAAGAGAAGACGTTTTGAGGTGAGTTCGATGACTTTTGCCAATGATGAGATTGCTTAATGGTATTTGAAACTCACAAACATAATTCCATCCGAGAGTAAACGAGAGAGCTGGGTTCACGAAACGGTTTGCTAGTCTGATATGTCCTCCTGGCATTGGTAGGAAGGAAGCCATCTCTCCTAGACACATCATGACTGCGTACGTAATAGAAGACATGACTGCGTAACCGAGAAACCTAAGAAAGGGAAAAGAGGAAGAGCGAAGGAGCAGAAAGAAGCGTCAGAGAGGTTGGCGTCGAAACGTTTATGAGAACAGAAGTACTATGAGAAGTATATTCATTATAATAAAAGTCGCAAAACGCACAAACCTAAAGGCCCGCCATGCCTGAGAGCGTTTGCAGTACCTAGGAAGAGTCCAGTACCAATTACACCACCAATCTGAAGGAGGGGGAGGAGAGGGAGGGTGTTTCAGTGATGGCGCGCGCGAGCACGAACCCTCAAGTCTCATTCCTGTCGACTACTCACTGAAATCATGGCAATGTGTCTTGCTTTGAGACCTCTATCCAATTCTTCATTCGGTCGCTGACCAGCAGTGTTTGCTTCATGATCGTAATTGGAATCTGAGAGTTCATGGACGTAAGCCTTTTCAGCTGAGTTTGAGTCGAACTTGTTGTCCTTCTCGACTTCGGGTGAGAATTGAGACATCTTGGATGGATGGGAGGAGGAGGAGGATGAGAAGGGGAAAGGGATGTGAGAGAAAGAAAAAGAAGAAGAAAGAGGATGTTGGGAAGAAATGGCGTCTCTTTATAGCGTTTTGGGGATGGAAGCCAGCAGGACTAATCTCCAAGGTCCCGAAGAGAAAAGATTGCCCTGACTTCTAAAAAGGCGGGCTCTTCAATTCAGCAGAGGGAACTCAAAAAGATTAGGAATCTGGCCTCCATTTAGAACCCACGGTGGGCTCAGGTACCACCTGCCCAATCGTCGGAATCTAGAATCACATTTTTGAGCCTCCTATATACAGTTCCGATCCCAGCAGCTTTGTTTTCTTTGAAGAGCAGCGAAAATACTACGTGGATGTTGAGTAAGAAAAGGATCTAGATTGGGAAGATTGGATCAGACGACCTCATTGAATCGAGATCTCAGATTGTAAGGCCTACGCCGAGCTAGACCCGGGCTTCGTTGAGGCGCGAGAAGAAATCTCCAAGAGACTTTTTGCTCTTATCTCTCTACGATCAACGTCAAAGATAAAGCACAAAGCATAGAATGGAAAATCTAAATTCCAATCTCAACTCATCGAATTCCTCCTTTGCAAGGTGGAGAGAATCATGCAGCAATCTTCTGAACAACCAGCAAAAGCAAACTTCTAATCGACATTCTTTATTCACTTCAAGCTCACGAGAATCTCCAAAACGCCATTCGAGATTCCCTATACATTCAACAACTGAATCAGACTCGAATCAGGATGCTTGGAAACCAGACGAGGTGGAGAGCAAGGAAGATAGAAAGAGAAGGGAAATGTGCGAACAGTGGAGAGACGAGTTGGTGAGGACAAGTGAGTAAGCAGACGACCATTTCTTTGCTCGATTGATTGTCAATGTGAACAGTCGGCTATAGTAGGCTAAAGAAAGATAGCAGCTTGGTGGAAGGAGTTCAATGTCGATGGATGCCTCTCTCGAAGGTGCTCTTCAGAGTTACGAGCAGCTCTCCTTTCATCCTCGAGTGTGCCTCTTCAAGCATGATCGGAAACGATGCAAGAAAGAGATCTATTACGTTCTCTTTAGTCGCGGTAGTGTCATCTTCTGAATGTGAAGTTGGGGAGCTGCCTCTCCTTCGAACTTTTCTTCCTTTTCCTACCTCTCTTCAAGCATCCCAAATTTCCATCGACCATGACCCTTTTCTTCTTCTCTTTTCTGACTTCACTCTCTCTCGCTTCATTATTTATCAGGTCCCATGATCCGATTCATGACCAAACAATTAGCTCTAGTCTCTTGCGATCCTCTCACCCCATCTCCATCCTCAAGCTCGAATTCAGCACCTCCCAAACTTCACATTGCAACCTGTCCACCAAACATAGCAGGAGGTTTTGGTCCTTCAGATCCTGGAAGACCGACTAGTGAAAGTGGGATCTTGATTTGTTCAAATAGAGTCATCAATAAAAGTCATATGGAAGATACTTTGGCTCATGAGATGATTCATTGGTGGGATCATTGTAGATTCAAGGTGGATTGGAACGATTTGAAACATCATGCTTGTAGTGAAGTGAGTTGGAAATGCATTAAATCATCGAATGAAAAGAGTCGCAGTAGGACTAGAAGATGAGATTTCGAAACTTGTATCATTCTGACCTCCTCTTCGTCTGTCACTCTACGATTTCTCGTACTTCCCTCAGATTCGAGCAGCTTCTCTTTCTGGTGATTGTACTATAGGTCGTGAATTCCAGAGGCGGATTTATGGATTCTCAAAACAGCATCAGGTCAGTCTGGCTTTCTCTTTCTTCGAACTCACTCTTTCTCTGTTTCTCTCTTGAACCATCACTGATGCTTCTCTTCATTCCCACTATTCTTTTTCGGTTTCTTTCAGGTATGTGCTCGTCGAAGAGCAGTACTATCAGTCATCGACAATCCAGCTTGTCCAGATAGGTCGGCAGCAGAGAGAGCCGTCGATGAAGTTTGGAACTCTTGCTTCAACGACACTCGACCTTTTGATGAGGTGAGTTATTCTTCGATCCCTTTCACTAACTTGATATTTGCTCCTTCCTTCAGAGATGGTGTCTCTGTTGCATGCAAATCGCTTCTAGGTCTCATCGATTCCATACTGATCTCTTTGTCGTATCCTCTTCTCCCTCTCTCGATGCGAAACAGATCTACTAAGGAGATCGAATCTTCGAATCCACCACTCTTCCTGACCCTCTTTTATAGATCTGTCTTTAGCTTGCATCTCGTACTCTTTGTAATTACCTTGACTCGACCTTGCATGCTTCTTTAATTTCATTTGCTCCCCTGAACTTCCTCGATGATTTCCCTGACTTGTCTCGTTCACGATAACAACCAAGATCGTAAATCAGATCAACAGAGCCTATTTTTCGAGCTTTGATGCATGATGCGTTGATGTCGAAGAGTTGGAGCTGTCAAATGCGGACCGTTGCACGGAAGAAGATCCAAAATCTCGCAGTAAGCAGCAGAGATCGGGCTGTCACTTGCGATTCTCTCTCTACATCTTCCCAATGCGGAAATGAAACACATCCTGATAAACAAACAAAAGATAAAGAAAGGAATGGTAAAGGGAGGGAGAAGGGAGAGGAGGGAAAGGTCTCGAACCCCTTTGTGATTTGTCGTCGCTAGCGCAATTCTGCCCTTTAAAAGTTTGAAGATTTTTCTTTCTTCTTCTCTTCTTTCTTCATCTCTTTCTCGTTCCAAAATCTCAACTTTCAAACTTCGTTTTCTTGTTTTATATCTTTGAATCCTCTCTTATACCTTTCACAACCAATCCGTGAGTAGACGCAGAGACGTACAGAGCAGGGAAAGAGGGGGCAAGGGAGAGTCGACTGAGCAAATCAACAAACAGGGGAAGAAAAAGGAGGGGGACAAGAAAAGAGTCGACATTCAATTGGAAATGGCTTTGCAATGAGAATGGAAAGATTAATAAGATGTTATTGTCAATGATTGTCGACAAGATCTTTGAATCATCTACATCGTTTGGAGAGAATGGAAGGAGGTCACCTCATCAAGATCTCTGATCTCCTTATCCAACACTGCCCGCCCCCTTGTTCTCGATCTTTCTCGATCTTTCCTTCAATCATCTGACCCAATTCTCTATTCTATCCTTTCTCGATCCATCTAATACTCATTCCCATCTCACTCTCTTCACCATCAACAGTCACCAACTAATCTCAATCCATCAAAATGTCTGCCGTTGAAAACACCACCACCTCTGCTCCAGTCGTCGAATCTACTCCAGAAGTCCCAAAGGTTGAAGAATCCACTCCAGCCGTCGTCGAATCCACTCCAGCTCCAGTCGAAGCTGCAAAGGAACCAGAAGTAGCTGCTGCTGCTCCAGCCGTCGAAGAAGCTGCTAAGACTGTGAGTCACTTCCATTGGTCAGAGATAAGCTAAAAACTTGGTCGGTTACAGTCTCAACTCTCTCGTACTGATTCTCATTCTCTTTTACGATACTTCATACTATTCCAGGAAGAAGCTCCAGCTGCTACCGATGCCGTCAAGGATGCTGAAGCTCCAAAGGAAGTGAGTTTCCGTTTTTGGAAAGTGTTGTACTCTCCTCTCTCCCTTATCTTCGAGATATGACTAAGCTGACGATCACTCCAATCTCTACCCTTCTCTCTATTTGTTTCTTGAACAGGAAGCTGCCAAAGAAGTGAGTATCTTGGTCACGAGGGAGTTCGAAAAAGAGGGGGTAGATGGCAGACGGATTCCGAATTGGTATTGAGTAGGGATAGATAGGACCGATTCACTCATCACTATCCTCTCCCCTTCCTTTCCGTGCTTCTATCCAGACCGCTACTCCAAAGAAGGAAAAGCGTGCTTCTTTCTTGAACAAGATCACTGGTATCTTCGCTAAGAAGACTTCTCCAAAGAAGGAAAAGCCAGCTGCTGCCACTGAAGAAGCTGCTAAGGAGGAAACCGCTGCTGCCACCGAAACTCCAGCTGTCACTGAAGCTGAGGTTGCCAAGACTGTGAGTATTGGTGTTGGTTTGGATAGAGTTGAATGGGTCACGAGGTGATGGTCGGATGTCGAAAGGGGAGGACAGACCATGGTGTTGCTCTTGCTCTTCACTACCTAGCATGACGATTGATTGATTGCTCGTTTCCGAATCCTCCTTATCCATTCTTTCATCATCTTCCAGGCTGAAACTCCAGCTGCTGCCGCCGTCGAAGAACCAAAGGTTGAAGAAACCGCTGCTCCAAAGCTCGAAGCTGCTGCCGCTCCAGTTGAAGAGGCTGCCAAGACTGTGAGTGCTTTGATTTCTATATTTCGTCGTTGATATCGTTTGGATCGGTTCAAAAAGGGCGCATACATTCATCTTTTCGACATCACACTGACACTTCTTCCCCCTATCTCTTCTCACGCTTTCTAGGAAGAAACTCCAGCCGTCGCTGCCACTGAAGAAACTCCAGCTGCTACTGAAGCCGTCAAGATCGACGAAGCCGCCAAGCCAGAAGATGGAACCACTGCCGCTTCTGGAGCTCAAAAGGAAAAGCTAGGTCGTCGTCTATCTGGAAAGTTCAACGGTCTCTTCAACAAGAAGAAGGGTGAGTACAACAATCTTGATCTCTCTCCTACTACGAACGCTCGACTGACTTTGTCTCTACCACTCTCTCCTTTCCATTCCTCAGATGCTACCAAGGCTGAAGAAAAGGTCGAAGAACCATCCAAGGAAGAAGTCAAGGTCGAAGGAACTCCAGTCGTTGCCGCTGAAGAAGCCAAGGTCGAAGAAGTCGCTGCTCCAAAGGTTGAAGATGCTGCCGCTCCAGCCATCACTGAATCTGAAAAGGTTGCCGAAGAAGCCCCAAAGGCTCCAGAGTGAGTATCGTCGTCGTCGTCAGTGCAAGATGATTCTTAGAGACTGTCGACTTACTCCATCCTCTCCTCTCTTCTCTTCTTCATCGTCAACAGAGCTGCTCCAGCTATCACCGCTTCTGCTTAATTCACGTTAATGACTTCTTGATGACGTCTCGATCTTGATTTTCACTTTTCAATACCCTGATTCTCTTTTCACTCAAGTCACTGGCTATAAACTTTCAAAAATTCTACTTTAAAAAAAGTTCTCTCTCCATCTCTTCCTTTAATATAGACTCATCCTTCTCCCAGACTTTGGTTTCTTCAATTTATTTCATAAATTACTATACCTGCCATTGTCATTCATCTTTTCTCCTCTCTCTAGCATAAACCTCATCCACCACCTCACTATTTTTGCATCCATCTCTTCTCTGGTTCTCGATCTCTCTCTCCACCATCAAGAGTTTCTGCGCTTCGTGAACACTTTTATACCAATCTTCCTTCATGAGTGACCTCATGATAGTAATGAAATCTCACATTTGATGTGGAACTACTTATCCTTTTTTGTTGTGATGTCGATAACAAATCGAAGTAGAACTGCTCATGGATCACTCACTCAAAAACAGGACGGAATCCGACAAGGTCTTTAAACAATAGACATTCCAAAGAAACAAACCAGAATCAAAAGAATACAAAATAGAAGTGTGTTCGAATCATGAAGAAAGAAACTAGGCCGACGAGGATGATTCCATCTTGTATCCTGCTCTTACTTCTTTACATTCGCTTCTCTTTGTTTTTTGTCTACATTGGTATCCTATTCAGCTCTTGCAAAGTGAAACCAGCTTTCTTGATACTATCAGGATGTAAACTAGCTTCTTCCTCTCCTAAATGAAATAGTAAAGTTTCCTTCAAACTCTCCGTCAACTTCTTCATTTCTTCAGAATCCCAAATATCTTTTGGCCATTCTTTCAACTTCGTTTCTTTGGCTTCTGATCCTTCATCATTCTCTATCGGTTTGCCACAGCCTTCGTTGATTGCGATTTTGCCTCTACCACTTTGTAACTTCTTCAAACAACTTTCACTAAATCCGCCGAATTTCACCAAATCATCGTGCATTTTGGCATGTTCTTTAAGATGTTCTTGACCGAATTGTGGTAGTCTAGTAGCTAACAATGGGAAGATAAACCTCTCTTCAATGCCATGATGACCTTCCAAATGTTTCGTTAGAGAAATTGAAGTGTTTAGCAAGTTCGTGAGGGACTTTAGAGGTAAGGCTTGGATCGTAGGTAAAGCTAGAGTTTGTTGGATTGTTTTCAATGAATGCCTGAAATGAGCATGGAAAGGAAGCATTCCTTGCAGCTTTTGGGTGAAGAAGAAGAGAAACGGGGTTAGCAAAAAAGTACTTATAGGATTGGTTCAACGTTTGCATTCAAAGATCCCTCTTGCAAACTTACCAATTTGGAATATGGATCAGCTCGACTCATGATATTCTCGATGCGATGAATGATAAAGTGTTTTTGATGTAGTGCTAAGAAGACAAAGGAGATAAAGAATTCAGTCTTTTGAAGAGGACAGCATTCGGCGACCGAAGCAACAGAAGTTTTCGCATCGGCCCCTGGCTTTACGGTTCCCCCTCACTAAATCCGTTCTTGGGCTCTGAGATCTGATACCGATCTGATACCTTCCAGAAACAGCTTGAAAGCCTCAGAACAAGCGGAATGCGAAACTAGGAGGCGGAGGTATCAGAGTCGAACTCTCTTCCCTCTACTATTTTCTCTCTTCATCCCACAATTCCTTCCAAATCTTCAATCTTGCTCATCCTAGCACCCAACAATTCAATCATTGGAGCTTACGAATCTCTTTGGCTGCTCCAGAAACCCTGATCACTCAGTCCCAGTCGCCAAAAAAGTCACGGTCTGGATCAAAAATGAAAGCTTCGAAAAGCTCTCTACCGCTCTCTACTTTCGATGGCAATCCATCTATCATCTCTCAGAGCCATGAATGACTATTTTCTACTCCACTTTGAGCTAAAACAACCTTTGAAATCCTTCACAAGATCTTTATTTCTCCAGGAGACGTTTGCTTCAAGGATTTGGCGATGGGTAGAGAGGCGAAGCTCTGCCACCAGAACGTCCAAATGCTTACAAATTAAAGATCGAAAGAGAATCAGATCTTTTGTAGTTTGAAATGAAGCCGTAGGACGGAAAGCGAGTTCCAAGGACACCAAAGGCCTATTAGCATCAGCCCCTTGTCCTTCGCGGAGTAGGAGTTCATTCTTGGTGAATCTGCGCCTCTTCAACCTCTTTGACGACGGAAGCTGATCACTTGCTGTCCGATCTACGATGCTAAGTTCCGATTTGATCGCCTAAAGGAGTGTATTCTGACGTGCTTCCTGCGATACGGATGGAGAGAGAACTTGAAAGGGCTCTCTCTCGCTTCACGCCTCGTCTCCTTGGTTCTCCCTCTTTGCCTCTTCGGAAGATGAACTCCCGCCCGAGTGATCTTGTCAATGGAAGGCACTTTGTTACAGAAACGATCCAGTTGAAGCCGCACCCCCGACGTTTGAGGAATCTGAGGTTGGAAAAGGAATCGGAGAAGGACGTCCTGCTCATGTGCTTTTGAGAGACGATTGTTGCTCTTTCTTTTTCCACTTCTCTAACCCATTTCATGATCCAATAGTTGACTCTACTACTTTCAAGGCTTGGGATCTGACTTTTTGGTACTTATTGACTCTTTTTGGTTTGGTTGAAAGTCGAATGGAGTATCCACACGAGGACTTGGGTGGGAACAACGACTTTATTAGAAGAAGTTCTCAAGAAGATTCGCAGCATAACCACAACCAACAGCATCAACAATACCAAGATCAATCGTTTGACATCAATATAAATATAAATCCATTGATTTCGAATTATCAATCACAATCACCATCGCCTCTGAATTATCATCAAGGTCAGTTTCAATCTTACAATTACAATCAGATAGCAACACCAACAGCTTCTTCTAGTTATCAACAGCCTGCACCTTCACCTTCTGGTCTGCCGTCTTATCTCTCTTCAAGATCTTCATTCGATTACTCTCAACAGATAGATCCATCCAACTATCCAAACCCTTATCCAATTCACTCTCGAACTCCATCCTATAGCACCGATAACTCCTCAAGCCACTCCATCAATAACAACATCAACATGCCTCCAGCAAACGCATCCAATCAGGTAGAAAAGAATCATCCTTGTCCTAATTGTGGAAAGGCTTTTGCACGAGGTGAGAATCAGAGAGAGATAGTCGCTACATCCTCCATCCCTTTACTTCCTTCTGACTTATTCCTGCATCCACTCCCTTCACCTTCTCATCCATTTCTCAGAGGATCTTCTCAAGCGACACATGGCTAGAGAAGCGAGAGCTGCTTCACAACCAGTATACGAACGTCAGAAGAGTTGCAAAGAGTGTAGTCGATCAAAGGCTAGATGTGATTTGGAGGTTCCCTCTTGTGGGAGATGCAAGTTGAAGAACAAGGAATGTGTGAGTAAAGCTAGATAGACCACTTCCGTCTCCAAGTCGTCTCGTTCTCGATCTGAGTACACGATTCAAGAGTGAAGAATGAAATAAGAAAGCTTTCGAGAGTCTCGAGTGGATTGGAAAGTACATAGCTTCGAGTCGTTGAAACGATCCTCTGATTCTCATCTTCCAATCCTCCAACCACCTCGTTCTGCCCTCACAGGTCTACGCTCCAAGATCTGGAAATCCAAATGTCAGGAAAGCTAGAGAACTCGAAGGTGCAGGCGTAGCTTCTGGATCTGCTCCTCCTTCTAGACAATCGAGTGGGACTTTCGAGAATCCTTCAGTTGGTCCTCCTTCGAATCAAGGTGGTTGGGCTCAACCTTACACTTCTTCTCATGATCAAGCGATGAAATCCGAAGATGATCAACCAATCTATAGAGATCAAAGAAGTTATTCCGGTGGTTCCACTTCAACTCTAGAGAATGGAAGTCATCTCATGAATCCTTCAGATCAAAGAAATCAATATCAACCTCAACCACAATACTATCAACCACAAGCACCAGAAGGCTATCAGACGAGCTATCAACCTATTCAAAGAAGTTCTTCTCCTTATCAACATCAATTGAATTCTCATATCCTTCCTCCTCCTTCTTTCAGACATGGAGCGGGTTTACCTCCGACTTCTAACTTGGATACTTATTCTAGTCATCTTCCTCCAGGAGTCAGAATGGGCAATCCTTCGAATCCTCAACAACAGCATCAACAATCCAATAATAGACCAGACATCTCAATGACTATTGCTCCTCATCTTTGGCCTGAAGGTGAAGCTCCTTCTCCAAGCTCTTTGATCCCGAACAGTTTCCTAGATTCTCCAAATCAAAGAGGTGGAGTTGGTGGTGCTTCTAAACAAATGCCTCCTCCTCTTTTGACTGGTGCTAGAATGCCTGGTCCTCCTTCGGGTGTCATGAGACCTTCGCTTTTCACTGCCAGTCTGGATCTTTCCGGTTGGCTGGATGAACCTGTAGTTCCTTGTGAGTAGAATTTGCTCTGTTTCGAAAATCAAAAGATGATCATCTGAATCTTCGGCAGTCCAAAATCGTCTCACGTATGTCTGACTCTCTCTCGTTCAATCTCGTCCTCTCTCTATCTCCCGAACAGCACCTCTTTATCGCATGGGACCTAGTTTCAACTCTCTAGGATCAGCTCTAGGAAGTGCTTTCCCTCAATTCAGTGCTAGACCTATAGAAGGAAGAAACGAACTTCCTCAAACGATAGAAGAAGAAGGTGGTGCGACAGTCTCTACAACAACATCTTCAGAAACTCCTGCTTCTTCAATCCAACAACCAGCTCAACAACATCAACTTCAGATCATCGGACCAGATGGTAAACCAATCGAATCAGCTCCAAACATGATCAGTGCAAGGCACTGGTGGTCACAATCGAACAAATCTGCACCAGAAGGAGCCGAAGCATTGGCTCAAATTTCTGCAGCTCATTTCAAAACCTATCCAGCTCTAATGGTCCTACCGGATCCAACTTCTCCGGTACCACCATTTCTGAATAGACCTTGGATAGCTCAATTGAGAGCTTTGATGCCTAGATCGTTGGCAGTTGCAAGAGTCGTTTTGGCAGGTTACAATGTTAGATTACCTCCTTCCGAAGGAATGGTTTGGGAAAGTATAGCTAGAGAAACGAAAGCTCTTATAGCAGGTCTGGATAGAACTCTAGAAGCTTCAGATACCGAAGTTTGGGCTGCAACTGCTTCTCTTTGGTTATATTTGATTCTCATGATGATGTCTGACGACACTTCTTCAACTCCTTACGTCGATTCCACTCTGGTTGACAATTCGTTACATACTCTAAGTCAATTGGCAAAGACTCTGGCGGAAAGAGTCTCGAATCATGAAGAAGATTATAGACCTTCAGAAGTGGTTCAAGATCAAAATGGTAACGATGGATCGTCTTCTGCAGGAGGTAAAAGAGAAGAAACCTTCTTTTCTTGGGGTTTCGGTGAGACTATGAGAAGAACTCTTTATGCAACTTACGTCCTATTGGTTCTTCAAAGATATAGAGAAAACGCTTTGAACGTTCAATCTAGATTGGCAGGTTTTGAATTGATCTTGGATTGTCAATTACCTGCAAGCGCTAATCAATTTGAAGCTGGAAACGATCAGGATTGGAGAGAAGCTAGAAGAAAAGAAGCTGAAAATCTAAAGAAGTTGAAGGAATCTGATGTCAATGGAGATAATAAAGAAGGGCTCAAAGCTTCTTCGACCAAAGATGAAGATGATCAATTGAATCAAGATGAACAGAAACCTTCAATTACTCCAGTCACTCCTGTGAATTTCGTTTATCCAACAATGAAAGATTTGATTCAAGCTAGGTTTAGACTGGATAGTTCTTCCAAAACTTTGGATGCTTATTTCGATCAAACTGATTCTTTCACAAATATTTGTTTGACCATCGCTTTTGCTTTGGATCATGAATTGGCTTCTGCTGATCCGAATTCTTTACCTTCTAATGCTTCAAGAGCTTGAGGAAAAGGAAATTAAATCGTTTGTCAATCACTATCTTCTTTATCATCAATCAACAAGCTCGTCTTCCAGAATCCACAAGTCTCGAACAAGCAATAAACGATACCAATGGAAAACTTTCATAAGTCTTTTCAATCTCTTCCTCGTAGAGTAGATTCCAAGTTCAGGATCAACACAATTCTAGAATCCAAGCTTCCCTTCCTCGTCTCTGCCTCTGATCAAGTGCTCGTGGCTGTCTCCCCTCATGTATTCTTCTCCTTTCTGCGTGCTTCTCTGTTTCTCTATCACCAATTCAACGGACTATCTGCTTAACAACCTGTCTTCTTCTCCTGTTCGTTCATGCTTTGCCATCACCGTCGTCAGTCAGTCTCTTTCTCCTCCCTGTCATGGCCTGTAGCTCCTATCTTATCTCATATCCCTTCTCCTGTTTCTCCTGTATCAGCTTCTATTTCATCGTGAAATGTGTCTCTTTTGCTCTTCGCATTTGTGGTCAAACGGAGTGTCGAGAGAGGGGTCGATGCTACTTTACCTTTCCACAAAAGCAGAGAATTTTCACCTCATGCATCTTGCCTTCTTACCACTCAGTCAAATCATGGATCAAGGTCAAACTACTTCTGAAGTTTCTGTCAAGACTTCTCCTACCCTGGAAAACATTCCAGAAGATGTCGCTAGAACCATTGCTGAAGAAATTCAAGGCTGGGCAAGGATCGAAGGAGATATGGATGAAAGAGAAAAGGCAAGAGGGTGAGTCGAATTGCGAGGGTATCCCATCCTTCCCTTGCATCACTGACGTCTTGGCTGATATTGACTTCTCATCAATCTTCATTCCTCCAGATCGAGAGACTCTGCTCTCAGAGCTGTCGCTTTGAGCTGTCGCAGATCTCACGAAATTTATGGTCCAATTCTTTGGCAGAACGTCACAGTCGACCTCAGACACCTTTTCTCGTTCTATCAGGCACTGAAAGGAGATGAAAGACATGCCTCTTCGATTCAATTCCTGCATTTCAAGAACACCGCAAAATTTAGCGCGGAAGAATGGCACTCAATCAGCTCCCAATTATCTTCAGCGTCAAGCCTCAATTCGCAAGACTCTGATGATCCAGCAGCGGCCTGCGTGCTTGACTTGCTGAAATTCATTTATGGTAGAACAGTTCACCTCCAGTCTTTGTTTATTAACAATGGGGTATTCATGCCTTCATCTCTCTCGCAGCTTTCCTGCCTCTCGACTACCCTGAAGAAGCTCTACATCCCACACTTCCCAATTAGAGGCCACACTGACTCACCCCCGCATTTGGGTGTTCCATTAAACGCAAAGAATGTTGTCTGGCTACTGATGTTCGGAGTAATTGAGGAAGCTGCCCTAGGGTTTACGATCTCAAGGCAAGAGGACTTTAAATTTCTAGTTGACCACCACGATTATTTCTCTGGGACCTCAAATGTTAGAAAGCTTTCATTATCCTTCAGGTTCGTCCATAAGAATCGGGATAGAAAGAGCTGGTGGGGTTTCAATGGGTTCAAAAATGAGACAGAGAAGTCCCAAGCTATAGCTTTGTTACTCAAGGTCGTCAACAATCAGCTCCAATGTTTAGAATTAAATCCGACGACTTATGAAGAGACAAGTCCTAACGATGAGAGCGAGTTGAGCGCTAGATGTCTATTTAATCTCCAGAAAGTCTTGGCATCGATTCAACATCTTCGTTTAATGAATTGCTATGCTGGGGAATGTTCTGGCGAATTCTCGCCCTTCCCATTGCTTCGCTCTTTGAAGACCCTCTCGTTAGACCTCAACTTCCTTTACTCTCACGTCACGTTCGTCAAATCTAAGCTTCCAGTCAGTCTAGAAAGAATCGTCCTCATTTATTATTTAGGTTCATGAGATTCATTCGAATTCAATGAAGAAAAATGGCTCGGACATTTGATCAAATCTCAATTCTTACCCAACCTCAAAGAGGTTGTCGTTCCTTCTACTGCCCTTGGGTCTGGGGGAATAGAAGTGAACGACTCAAATCTGATCAAGCTATGGACTAGGAGAAGAGCAGAGTTGAAGAATCAAGCGGCGTTCAAGAGTGGCAAAGTCAAATTGAGAACAGCCAACAGCTCAAGTGAGTAGGTTGGATGTCGGCGTTGGACACTGACTCTGTTCAAGCGAACAGAAGAGATTAAGAGATCTGAAACCCATATCTTACCAGAGTTTGCCTGACAGCTGACCTGTTCTGGGACTCTTCGATGCTCTCTGTTTGCTTTTGGACAGACAGATTCACAGTCATTCCCGACAGCCAAACCTTCATGTCGTATGTGAATTGGCTATCTCCTCCGTTATAGCTTGGAGTAGGGCTTTACTCATTTTGAGGGGGTTGGGGAAGAAAGAGAGGGGACGGAGTGAGGCTGGAATTGAGCAAAGGCTGTGATGCAGAAGCTGCCTGTAATGTTTGGTTTTCGTTCCGTTGTCCCGAATAATAGACTGTTGTTCTCAAATCTGTCTATCGACAGTCATATGTTTTTCTAGATCAGAGATCGAAAATTCACAGCGCGAAGCATGTCGACAAGAGAGATTTCAGTGCGAAGCGTTTCGATCACTCCAGAAGAAATAGGGGTCGATGCTCTAGCATTTTGTCTGCGTCTGATTCGAACCTGGCTCTTAATACTCCTTTCACCTTGCTCTATCTCACTCCAACGACTCAACCTCTATTCAGTTCAAGATGGGAGCTCTAACATATTACTCTGGAGCTTCTCTAACGACACTTTCACTCGCTGGGCTCTATATCTTGTTCACGGGAGATGGAGAATACTTCAACGTTGGGAAATTCATAGAAGAAACCAGTCCTTATACTTGGGCGATGTTGGGAATCGCTTTCTGTATTGGTTTGAGCGTCATTGGCGCTGGTTGGTGAGTAGAGACGAGACTGAATGCTGTCAGTCAAGTAATCGAGAGAATGATAGGGTCTCGAGGAGCCTCGTGAGAGAGACAGAGAGCTCGTGGGGTGGAGAGAACAGCAGAGTAGAGGGAGGGAGGAGCGACCATGTTTCGAAAGCCTCTTCTTCTCATTCCTTATTGGCTTATGAAGATCAGTTCAGCTAGATCAAACGATTTCATGCTCGAAGTATCGGCATACATTCAATCCTCGAGGAAGGGGAGCTATAACTTTCTAAGCATTGCTCCTCACAATGTCTCTTGTCATCTGAGGTTTCGAGTCTCGATGAGAACCAATCTATGCCATTGGAGTTGAGTTTCTCCAGAATTCATGATTATCACAGTCATGGAACAATAGACCTCAGAGGGAAGGTGGAATCTCGAAGGAGGTAGGCTTGGCTGGGAGGAGCTGTAGCTCTCTCCTGAGCTATTCTCTCCTTCAAATCTCAATTTCGAGACCTCTCGCTGACGAGAATTGAATTCAAGAGTCAAGATCTAGTCATCGAACCTCAAGAGGGGAGTTACCACTTTTGGAACTCGCCCATAGATGCTCATTCTGACCTCTTCATGCTACTCCTCCTCTATTCTCTAATCAACAGGGGTATCTTCATCACAGGTTCTTCCATCATCGGAGCTGGTGTGAGGGCGCCAAGGATCACAACGAAAAATTTGATCAGGTCAGTCATCTGATCATTCGAAGTCTAGAGAGATTTGCTAGACTTGAGGTCTCGAGGGAATGAAATGGAAACAGTAGACGAGTACTGATTCGAATTGTTTTCTTCTTTGTGTCTTCTCATCTCTTTCCATTACCTCTCACATCTCGATCTCGAACAGTATTATTTTCTGTGAAGTCGTAGCCATTTACGGAGTCATCATGGCCATCGTTTTCTCAGCCAAGGTCTCTGGAAATTTGGCTGGTGGGGCCGAAGGTCTTTGGACGAGGGACAACTACTTGACTGGTGAGTTCTTTCGCTTTAAATCTTTTTGATTTCAAGTTGAGAAAGCTCCGACGAGAGCGACTCGTGCTGTAACTCGATCTTCAACGATCGACAGAAACTAATGTGGCTGCTTCCATTGCCTTCTCTTCTTTTTCTATCCCTTTTCCTTCACTCCTCTAGGACATCTAATCTTCTGGGGAGGTCTGACAGTAGGATTATGCAACCTAGCATGTGGTGTCGCTGTGGGAATCACCGGAGCCAATGCAGCTATTGCAGATGCAGCTGATCCTCAGCTCTTCGTCAAGATTCTCATCGTCGAAGTCTTCAGTAGTATCTTGGGTCTGTTCGGGTTGATCGTTGGTTTAATCATGACCGGTAGGGCTGTAGAATTCGCGTAGTTGACAGTCCCTTTCGAACGAGAATCGATGGGTCTTGCAAAGTTGGAAAGGGGAGGGGTAGTCAAAAGAAGAAAGTCTAGATGTCTCCTCATTCTTAATTAATACTTGTACAGCGTCGGATTTTCTCTTCAATCATATTCTTTTCACGAACTTGTTGGTCGCATTTGCACTGAAGTATCCTGAAGGGTGGCAGGAGATCTTGGGAAGTCGTCGGAGAAGCTACCTCTGAGCTGCTCGAAACCTCCGGCGATGAAACAAATAGCCCGTTTGCTCAAGTTCCACACTTCGGAGAGCGAGATCGGTTGTGGGTAGATGGAAAGAGAAGAGCTCTTTGTCCACGCACTCTTTTCGAGGTCTGGCATCTTTCGAGACCACTCTCGAGTTCCTTCATTCGTTTATCTGGACTTTAGAAGATATCATAAATCTGCTAAAAATATCGAGTGGAGCGAAAGCCTCTGCATAGTTCTCACAGAGGCCAAAAGGGCTCCATTTGCTCTCAAGCCCGCAAGTCGTCCGTCGAGTTTTGGATTTTTCGAAAAATAGAGGCCAAAAAATCACGCTCTTCCGACCTTTCTCTCCTCCCATTCCGATCTTTAGGTCGTATAAATCTCTTTCCAAAGGTTCCAGAGAGTCTCTTGTTGATCTTTCATCTCGAACTTCGAGAGTCTTTGGCAAGAAGTGACGACGAGCTGACTTCTCCCTTCTAAGCGACTTTGTCCTTCGACTCCCTTCCGATTTTCTCTATCTAGTCCCTAGAGATTGAGCTCATATGTCTGACCTGATCGATTTCATGAATAAAGGTCGGTTCTGGCGCCGCCTCGAGAGTCACAATTGTTTTTGAGAGTGTTCGCATTTCATGTCGCCCAAAAACACGAGCCCCTAGTCACTCGTTTTCTTGACGTTTCTTTCCGACTCGCTCTCACCTTCGAAGACTCGTTTCGAATCGAACTAGACCGATATGAGCCATTTGAGCCTTGGACATCCTTCAAGGCGGAGATGAGCTGGTTGACAGCCTGGGAGCTGCTCAAAGACGATAGAGTGACCTCTGTAAACCAGACATAGTGGAGTGTAGGAGCTCAGAGAAGATCAGAATGAAAAACAGCAGCCAGAAATGGATAGAACAAAAGTGAAGACACGGAGTGAAGTAAATTGGGATCGACTAACGGTAGGATATGGAGAAACCATTCATTTGAGGTAAATCAATTCTGAACGTCAACCGAAAAAGGCCGAAGGAAGCAAGGCAAAAAAAACAAAACATCCCATGAAAATGATGCAGAGCTAAAAGAGTTCGGATGATTAGGATGAAATCGTGAAATACTTTGAGCAGCGAAGCACCCAATGTGATTGAGCGAACGACTCTGGTTCTTCTCTTCTTTTATAAAATCAGCATATCTCCTTGCGCTTTCCCGTTTTCTCCTCATTTTCATCCGTCCTACTTTTTTCTACCCTTACAGCGGTCTCCTAATAAGAAAAGAGGTGGAATCTTGATTAGATCCGCCTTGATCAGTTGTCAATTCATGTCCTCTTTAGCTGCTCATTTGTTTTCTAGACCCACGACATTTTGACGGAACTATGGTAGTGGGTAGATAAGACCTTAAGAATGAAGAAGGAAATAAATCAGAATAGAAAAGCTCAATCTTACTTTTGAATCTTGAGCAGCAGCTCGAGCTATAGCTCATGGTCGCGCTCTTCAGGCAGGCAAGTGCAGACCTTTCTATATGCCACCTCACGCAAATAGTGACATGAGTTGCTTGAGTTCCATATGAGATCGATTTGAAAAGGCTTCGAAATGCAGAACCTGACTTGAAATGAATGACTTTAAAAGAAAATTAGGTTGGTGGAAAACATTTGAAGAAATGAGACAGAGGTGACGAATGAGAACGGTATTCTAAGGAGAAGAGACTTTGACTGATCTGAACTAAAATCGGATCGGTAGGGTTTGAATGTCAAAAGTGTTACTCGTCAAGTCGCGAAAAATAGAGAATCGAAGACTAGAAGACGGGTTAGCCTTGTGGACAGCTTGGGATCAAGACGATGAGATAGCCTAATTTGTAATCGCATACCAAAGGGAAGGTTACGGACAAAATCCCAAGAAGAGATTGAAATTCAAAAGAGCACCCAAGAAGGAATAGCTCGAGTGGAGAAGAACATCGACAGAGAATGACTAGACCTGGTCAATTAGAGAGTCTGCTCGCGTCTGTGAAGTAACAAAACGAAAGACGGGGACCCAGAAGATATGGAAACAAGGGCAAAGCAGCCGCTCTAATGAAAGCGAAGGGATTGCCAGAGGAGGTGAGGATAGAAGAATTTAGTCAGAAGGGGAGAGTCAGATTATGAGCGGCAAGTCGAAAAGGAAGAGACTACGAGACTCTGAGCTCTAGATCCTCGAGAGAAGATCCAATACTTTGTGAGATGAGACAAGATCAAAGATAGGAGCCAAGAAGACCCGGAAATGAGAGGAAGGACTCTATCTGACCCAGGCAAAAGGCCGAGCCAAAGTGAAGGACGAGAGCTCAGAAGCTTTTTCTTTCCTTCCCTTGGAAAAGATATCGAAAGCTAAAGGAATGACGGTGAGAGCTTGAGTTTTCGATCCCCACTCGATCGAAGTGATCTTCCGGAGATTAGAATTAAGAAGAGAAGCCAGAAGTAGACAGGCAAAAGTGTGAACAAAGACTCGAGACTTGAACCTAGCTCCAGATAGAGAGGGACACCTCCAGTTCTGCCTCAAAGAGTTGCCTCCCCTTCCCAACTTCACAAAATGAAAGATAGGGACCCAAGAAACACGAAATCGAGACATAGCACTCTCTCTGAGAGAGGCAAAAAGTGTGATCAGATGAGGTGTGGGTGAAAGAACACAGTCGGAGGAGAGAGCAAGAGTGCGACTGCAAAAGGAAGAGAGGACATGACGACTAGCTCTGGACTCTCTCTCTCTCTGCTCCAATACTTTTTGTAACAAGATAAAATGAAAGGTAGAGCCTCAGGAGACTCAAAAATGAGCAGTAGAGCTCTCTCTTACCCAGGTAAAAAGTGTGAAGAGTGCGCGATTCGAACGCGCGCCTCGAAAGACCACGATTGTGTATAGATAAACTGTGTTACCTTAACATGGCGCCTTAGACCACTCGGCCAACTCTCCCTCGCTTATTAACTCTTCGAGCGGTCAAAATTGAGATACCGGTCAGTTCCAGCAAAAATGTCAGGTCTCAGAGTCCACCGTCTCTTCTCCAGCCCCTCCCGTCTCTGGATCGCGCCAGGTGCCTTTTTAAACGTCATTAGAGTGTGGGGAATGACTGTCTGAGGATAGCAGAGTTATCACAGGTCGAGATTCATCGCCAGAAACACCTCTTTGCCTTTGGACAGCTCTCTGAAGGCTCAATCTCTCTCACTCTGCCTTCTCTCCGGCCAAAATCCAAGCTTGAGCTTTCTTTTCTACCTTCAGTGTCAGAATATCTACTCTCAAAGTCAAATTGAGCCTTTCCAGTCGGATTGACAGCAAGAGGGGCTGTAGATTGAAGTATCTCTGCAATCCTTGTTAAGCAGGTTGGCGACGTGACTTTCGCTTTTCTGTGCTTAAAGTTCCACTGAAAGAATTCTTCGTTGACATAGATTTGGAAATGCCGCACTGAATAGTGTCAAGAGAGACAGAAAGTAGGCTTTCTTCCTCTCAAACCAAAGCTCTAAAGACTTTGACCATTTCTCTCTGACTTTTCTTGCCTTCTGAGCCTCTGAACTACCTCTGTATATCTTCTCAATACATATGAAAATCATCTTTAGCTAGAATACTAGTGGTGAAGGAGAATAGGCATCGAGAAAGCAAATGAATCTCTCTCTTTCCGACTCAACGACAACTGATCATTACCTCGCACACCTCAATCTACCGCTGCTTGCTTGGAAACTCTTCAAAATTAGAACTTCGCAATCACTAGGCCCATCTTAGTCTCAAGATTGCTAATTCCAAGCAGCAAAAGATGAGAGTGCAGCATTGGACTTCAAGATTCTGTTGGTCACTAGACTCGCTCGCTGCTCGAGGTTGCTCGAGGCTACTTCTTCTACGAACTGCCTTCTGACAAGTGCTCAAACCTTCTCTCTGCTTTCTTCCATGCATCCTATGGTCTGAAGTAGTTCCTCGACCTGTCTCATGACCGACTCATATCCTAAAGCTTCTGTGTCACGCCCATTTGACCCAGAGATTCCCACTCTGCGTAAAGTGGGAATCTGTGTAGGCTGCCTTGCCTATTCACAAAGCCGCATGATTCGATCGATTTCCGTATATTCTTGAAATTGGGACTTGAAAAGGAGCTACCGTTTTAAGAACAAGACCCCGAGGAGGGGAACTTCTGGCACTGCTCGCTCTCGAGAAGGGTGGCAAGCCAGTTCTCACTCTGTCCCAAATGGGAATCTACTTCGAACTCAATCATCTGGCCGACTCGCGGACGTCTGAACTCCCAATTTCGAAACTTCAGATTCATCAATTGAGAGGCGTGAGAGATCGGCTATATCTTGTCAAGACTAAACTGTCTAGATTCTTCCATGGCGAGACCAAAGAGTGCCATGATGAAGAAGCTTCTCTCTCGACTTGATCTTTCGTTCCTACTCGATCTGACTTTGGAAGTCGCCGAGCCACTCATAATCTCTTATGATTTCAAATCGATTGATTTTACTTCTTGATCGTTCCGAAGTGTCCTTCCCCTTGTTCAAAACGTCGTCTGCCTTTCTGTGGTCCAAGTCGATCGCTCAAGTCTCGTCTCGAGGAAGAACTCCTCACTACTTACTCCCTTCAGTCAACCCCTACTTCGACTCATCTGTCTCTTCCCAATAAGGTCCTGTTTGCTGATCACTGGCGAGAAAGTTTTCAGTCCGCGAGATGATTGTATTCCTCGTCCTATGTCGCCTCTTCCATTCTCTGGCTGGAGCTCTTCTGCGCGCCTGAAAAGAACCTTTCGAGGACACAAAGGGTGCACCACTTCCAATCAGAGTCCTAGTTGAAACCTGACTGCTTGCCAGGCTTTTCCTTTTCAGCAGCTCCCTGCCTCACCTCTTCGCCAAACTACTTCTCTCTCTGCATGTGCTCTCAGTCGACGTTCTTCTCGGAGCTCGTTACGATCTCCTCCCCTCTCCTCTCCAATTTTGATCAAAACGATACTTTAAGCTGTGATTCTCCTCTGTATGTATCTCAAGACCAGAGCTCGTTTGCCTGAATTTAGTCTTGTTTAACTGCGAGCTCACAACTTCGCGGAGTCGACTCGCTCTTTCTGAGCCTTTGACTCTCGTCCTACCCAGATTCAGCACTCCCTCCTTCGCCTTCTGGACCTCTCATATTTTGGGTGCCATGACCACTCGGCCAACTCTCCATCGCTTATTAACTCTTCGAGCGGCCGAAATTGAGGTACCGGGCAGTTCCAGCAAAAATTTCAGGTCTCAAAAATCCAAAAAAAAAATCTACATAATAATCGACCCCCAAACCTTCCAAAAGCCTTAGAAAATCAAGCATCCACCTTCCCAAATGTCCTACCTCGCAGCAGGACGCAGAGGGGGAGCAGTAAAGACCGCTCCTCCTCCTGCCAGTGCTGGTCCCCCTAATCCCTCTCTTCCTCCCGAAGTTCATCCATCCAGACAAGCTTTTACTATCAAATCTACCTTTCCAAACAATCCTGAATTCGTACGCAAGTTCTGGGAATCCGTTAAACAAGAAGTTAACAAGACTTACCAAAATGTTCAAGTACTCATGGATCTCAACAATCCAGACCATCCAATCCTTCATCTACCAGACGGAAACTCTCCTTTGGAAATTGGAGTTGCTTTGGCCAGAGATGGTGTCAAAGTAGATGACAAGGTTTATACTCTCAAAGAACTCAACTGCAACTCTTACACCAACTGTCATTCCATCAAAGTTCATGGTTTCCTTCCGAGAAATGGCCAAACTCACCAAGAACTCCAAGAGGAACTCTCTAAGCATCTCAACAAAGCTCCTGAAAACGATCCAACTAGAAAGGATATCTGTAAGATCAACAAGTTCAATGTCAACGAAATGACCGGTGAAATCAATGCAATCATTCTATCAATTCGCCAAACCGACGGAGAGAACTCTGAATCCTTCCTCCCTCCAAGACACTCTACTAGATTCATCAAAGAGGAATCCGACGACAGAGTAAATGACATCCACATTGAATATCTAATCAGTCCAAGAACTTTCTGCCAATACTGTGATTCAATCAGTCACCATCGTTACGCTTGTCCAAGAGCTCCCAAGTGCAAACACTCTGGAGATAGTACTCACCCTCCAAAGAGATGTCCAAAGAATCAACAAGAATTCGAAGTCGTCGGTGGTCGTAAGCGTGGAAGAAAGATTGCCAAGATTCCAGGTAGAAATGGAAATGGGAATGGGAATGGAAATGGGAATGATGGAAATGCTGGAAAGGAAGCTGAATCTGATAATGCTGCCGAGAAGAGAGTTGCAGCTCCTCCAACCAACTCGAACACCGTAGTTGCTCAATCTCAACCTCAACCACCTCAATTGGATGATTCCAATTTCCCTGAAATTACTCCAACAGCTTCCAAGTCCACCGGAACTGCAACCTCCAACCAATCTCAAGAACAAAGAGGAACCGCTTCCTCCTCTCATGCTCCAAATGCTACTTCCACTTCTGCTTCTACCTCTACCTCCACTTCTACTTCTCAAAATCAACAAGCACAATTGATCACTCCAAATCCTACAGTAGAGATCCAAATGGAGGACGCCACCGCGGCTGAAGCCAGGTTGGTAGATGGTGAAATCTAATTTGACTATCCTAAATCTATTTTCCAAAACCTCTATGCAACCTATGAATTTTATGAATAATATAAATAATAATATAGAAAACAATCAAACTCAACATCAAATCCATCCACCAAACCAATCGCAACCTCTAAATCGAAACCAAAATCCAAATCCAAATCCCAACAATTCCCAAAATCGACGTCAAAACAGAACTCGATATCAACCAGAACTCAAAATTTGGAATGCAAACATCCAAAGTCTCAAACCCGATTCACTTTTCAACTTCATCAAGAATCATGAAGCTCATATCTTCTGCCTCTCGGAAGTAAGATGTTCTACAGAACAAGATGCCGCTGACTTCACAGCGAGAGCCAAGCTGGAAAACCTATCATCTTTCTTTGAAGCAAACAATAACACCGCTTTTGTCTGGAAGAAGTATCATCTAGATCGTTTGGGAATTCAAATCAACGCTTCCAGCCTTTTCCAAGCTCCTCTAGGTTCAGTCGATCCTCCAAATTATCAATGGTTTAAAAGAATCAGTGCTATAGATTTAAATCTTCCAATATCGGACAATTTCGAAACCAAACTCACAATCATCAATCTTTATGCTCCAAATTTTGGAGCGAGTAGAGCCTCTTTCTTCAGACTGATTGACGAAAGAATCGAAGAGTATAAAGATCAATCAGGAAATCAAAATCAGAATCGTCTAATCAGTATAGTAGGAGATTTCAACTGTGTAGACGATGGTGAATTGGACTCAAGCACGGAGAATCCAGGTGATGCTGCTGGAATTCCTGAACTACGTCGAATTATTGATTCAAACGAACTGGTGGATAGTTTCAGATTTCTCAATCCCTCCTCCAGGACTTTCAGTAACAATCCTGGAGGGAGTAATCCGACTAGAAGAAGGCTGGATAGAGCCTACATTCCATCATTACTTCTTCCTTTTCTTCGCCACAGCTCAATCGATCTCGAGAGGTTCCCTGGATCCACTCATCATCCTATCTCTCTCTCATTCAAACTAGTTCACAAGATCAATACTAATACCAAGTGGTTCAAGATCAATCCAGATTCTCTCAAAGATCCAGATGTGGCGGAAATGCTGGGACAAGTCTTTGAAGAAAGATGGYCGATGGAAAAATCAAATGGTCTAAGCGCTGGTGTCTCTCTCGAGCGTGCTCTCGCCTCCGTTGCTCTCGTTTCGAAGCAGTACGGAAGGCAAGTAGCAAGATTCAACAGAAAATTCCCTCATCAAGAACAAGAAGATCAAGACTCAAGATCAAAGGCTAGGCGAGCGCACCTCGAGAGAGAGACCGTTTCCAACTCTACTCTTAAGTATCGAGTGGAAGCGGCTCGATCTCAATCTCTGATACGCTCACTAATATCCGATCCATCTGATCTTCATTCCCACCCAGAGAATCCTCCTAGCGAATCTCATGATCCAGAAATGATCCAGGAAATAGCAGTCAACTTTTTGGGAAACCTGTTCAAATCGGAAGGTAGCGATCAAGAAGCGATGAAGAAGATCCTCTCTAGAATACGACCTTCAATCCCCTTCCCTCCGAAACTACATCTAGATCGTCCTTGTACCAGGAATGAGATGAGGGCTGCTATCAAATCATGCAAGTCATCGTCTTCACCAGGTGCAGATGGAGTTCCAACTATCTTCTTTCAAAAGTGCATCAAATCGGTCACTGGACCTCTAGTAGAAATCTTTAATGATCTTCTAGAAGGTGGAGAAGTCCCTCATCTATTCCTGGAACGGTACATCGTCCTACTAGAGAAGAATGGAGATAAACGTCTCATGTCGAATAAGAGACCAATCTCTCTTCTCAACGCTGCAGCGAGAATCTTCTCCAAGGTTGGAACTCGTCGAATGGATCAAGACATGAGTGAGATCATTCATCCAGATCAAGTAGGCTTCATGAAAGATAGGGATATCTCTGACCCAATCGCTAACTTCCAAGTTGTTCTGGATCAAGAGCTACCTCACGCCGCTTCTGGTTTCGTCTTCTGCTCGGACTTTGTCAAAGCCTACGACCGGGTTGAGCAGGATTGGATGGATATGGTACTGGAGTTCTACAATTTCCCTCCAAAATTTCGTCGAATTCTCAGAGCCTTCTACTCTGGTGGACATGCAAGTGTTATCATCAACGGCCAAATCTCTCATCGCTTCAACATTGGGAGAGGAGTTCCTCAAGGCTCATCCATCTCTTGCTACCTCTTCAATCTTCAACTCGAACCTCTTTTGGAACTAGCTCGTCAAAATCTGAAAGGAATCGAGTGCGTCCCGAAATCGATCAGCTTGGGACCTGCTCATTGGAATACTCCAGGTCAACCTCCGGTGGTAATCTCTTCTCAATCGGTCCAATATAGAGAAAGAGAAGCTCTGAGAAAAGATATTCCTCATCATCTAGCTCATTTTGGAGTCAACGCTTTCGCCGACGACACAGCTTATGGTCTAGCTGATATCCACGAACTCGTAAAGCTAGAAGGGCTCTTGGAACTCTTCTGTAAAGCTTCGGGAGCGCTAGTCAGCAAGGAGAAATCATTCATCGTTCCAATAGGCAGAGAATGGGATGAGAGGAATCAAGGAATCATCGTCAACAGCTCAACCATCAGAGAATGGTGTGTRGAAATGAAGCCTTTCCGCTACCTCGGACCCAAGTTGGGACATCAAATTGAAGAGGAAATAGGAAACATTTGGGATGCTGAGAAGAGGAAAGTCATTACCTCAATGAAACGACTAGTCTTTCACGAACTCCCTCTATCAATCAGAGCGAGAATGATCAACATCTACTGCTTCTCGAAGATCCTCTTCCTCATCAAATTCACTCCTCCTCCAGCCGGTGTGCTCGAAGAAATTCAACAAGAAGCAAAGAAGGCCATCTACAAGGATCATCCAGCTCATCCAGTCGCAGGTCAACTCACAACTCCAAGAAGATTCGGAGGTCTAGGTCTTATCGATCTCAAGAGAGACGTTCTTCCACTTCTAGGCAAATGGGYCCTTCAACTTCTCACTAGACCTATCGATGAGTGCTCTCTTCACAACATAGTCATGAGATATCGATTGGATCAGAAGGCGATAGCTCTACCTCCATTCCATGAAAGAGCGGAATATAATCGTCTCACTGCCTTCCACTTCGATCCAGTTTCAATCGGAATTTCGTCTTTCCTCAGAGACGATGGACTGCTGTTCTCGTTGATCCACTCTCTGATCCTAAATGGAACCCTCGATTCCGAAATCATCTCTCTGTTGGAATGGAATTCAGAGTGGCAGATATCGAAATGCTCATGCCATCTCGCTGGTTCATCCAAGGCATAGACGGAAGTCCAAAYCCACCTTCTTACCTCGGAACGTGGAGAGAGACAGTATCTCTTTCCGATGCTCTCGCAAATCGTGAGAACTGGTACTCTGTCTTTGCAAATCCATACTGGAAGAGTCCAAGRTACCGAATCGAATCGACRAAGTCTCTACTCCTTACTAGTGGGATCTCTGGAACCAAGCCCATCGAAGAAGTCCTTCAATCTAGAACCGGTCACCAATTGGCTGAACTCCACRCCACTGTCCACATTCCAGACTGGTCCAACCACTTCACAAGTAGGAGAAGGGATTGGAAACAYTTCTGGTCCACTCTGTCATCGTTTCCTATTCCCTTTGCAAAGGAGGTGGAAACTCAGCATCTGATCTCGTATCGAGCTCT
This sequence comes from Golubevia pallescens, assembly GCA_001599655.1. Lineage (NCBI taxonomy): Eukaryota > Fungi > Basidiomycota > Exobasidiomycetes > Golubeviales > Golubeviaceae > Golubevia > Golubevia pallescens. Next base: position 737,716 of record BCHO01000008.1, read on the forward strand.
TCATCCTGGAACTAGAGGATGGAGAACCAGAGTCGAGGATCCTTTCAGTCATCAAGGTGAACTTTGTGTCTTCTGCAATCAGAGGGAAGAGACATGGAGCCATCTCTTCAACGAATGTCCTACCACAACCAATCTCTACTACCGCTTCTCAAATTCAAACATTCCAAACTGGACTGAAATCATCTGTCCAAGGAAAACGAGATCAATCTGTTGGAGGAAGAAGAGATTCCATCTAGTTGTCTTTTGGGTTCATCAAGTAGTGAGATGGGCGAGGACAAGAAGAGGTTCTCATGATCAACTTTCATACCCTCCAGAGCAACACGAAATCAACATTCGAATCAACAAGATCTTCAAAAWCATGAGAGACATTGGACTCCTTCTAGACAGAGACAATTGGTGATCTATCAAGAGATCTTCAAATATTTCTCCGCTTCTTTCTTCTCGCTTCTTTTTTATTTTGCTCAAGTTTCATATTCTCGGTTTTTATTTTCTTTCTCTCTCYCCTTTTAAAATCGTTCAAGAGCATCTGTAAATCGAAAGGTCACTCCTTTTGATGTTCCGTTTTCAGTTGATTACTTTCTTTGCCATCAAGATTGTCATCGGAGGTTGTTTAGTTAGGGTATTACTTTGAGTTGGKGTCGTGGCCGCCAAAGTTGAGTCCCACACTATCATTTGATCCTGTGGTTGAGTGATGTACGTAAATGTATTTAATCCTACCCAAGCTCGATAAAAAAAAAAAAAATAAAAAAAAATAAAAAAATCTCAGAGTCCACCGTCTCTTCTCCAGCCCCTCTCGTCTCTGGATCGCGCCAGGTGCGTTCGAAAAGGTCATTAGAGTGTAGGATATGACTGTTTGAAGATACCAGAACTCTCACAGGTCGAGAGTGTTTGCCAAAAACACCTCTTTACCCTTGGACAGCTCTCTGAAGGCTCATTCTCACCCACTCTGCCTTCTTCTCGGCCAAAAATCATGTTTGAGCTCTCTTCTCTGCTCTCAATGTCGAGATAGATATTGATAAAGTCAAAACAGGTCTTTTTAGTTAGAATACCAAGAGGAGTGGCTGTAGATTGAAGTATCTCTGCAGTCCTTTTCAGCTGAAATGTCGATATGGGTTTCGGTTTTCTGAGCTTGAAAATCCACTGAAAAGACTCTTTAGCAATTTATTTTGGCGATCGATCATTTAAACAGTGTCAAGAGAGACAGAAAGTAGGCTCTCTTCCTCTCAAACCAAAGCTCTAGAGACCTTGACCCTTTCTCTCTGGCTCTTCTTGCCTTTCGAGAGTCTGGGCTTCCTCTATGTATACTTCCCATCCATTTGAAAATCAGAGATAGCTAAAACACTAGCGTTGAAAGAGGAGAAGAGTCGTCGAGAAAGAGAATGGGTCTCTCTCTTCCCAATCAAAGACAATCGATCATTCATGTCTCACACCTCAACCTACCGCTGCGTGCTTGGAAACTCTTCGAAATCAGAGCTTCATAGTCTACTAGACCCTTATCAGTCTCGAAGTCGCTAGTCTCAAGCATCAAAAGATGAGAGTGCAGCGTTCGAGCTCAAGCTTCTGTTGGTCACTAGACTCGCTCGCTGCTCGAGGCTGCTTCTTCTACTGCCTTCTGGCCATTGCCTAATTCTTCTCTCTGCTTTCTTGCGCAAATTGGATGGTCCGAGAAAGTTCCTCAAGCTGCCTCATGACTGACTTATGTACTAAACTTCTTGATTCACGCCCGTTTGAACTTAGATTCCCACTTTGAGTGAAGTGGAAAAATGTGTAGGCTGCCTTCTCGCAAAGCCATGTGAGTCGATCGATTCCCACATCTTCTTGAGATTAGGATTGAGAAGAAGCTATCATTTGACCCAGACCCGATTCCCACCTTGAGAGAAGTAACATTTCCTCACACTGCTCGCTCTCGAGAAGGGTGGCAAGCCAATTCCCACTTCGTCCAAAGTGGGAATCTTTACTTCGAACTCATCTAGCCATCTCGCGGACGTCTGAATTCCCACTTTCGAAACTTCAAGTTCACCGATTGAGAGGCACGAGAGATCGACTATATCTTGTCAAGACTGAACTGTCTAGATTCTTCCGACCAAAGGGGCAAGTGGCTTGATGAAGCGATGAAAAAGCCTTCCAGCAATTCTATTATCTCGACAATTGGTCTCGATTGTGCGAGTCTTACGGCTTCCAAAGTCAAGAAAATGGCCTTGAGCTTCAAAAGAGAATATACAGATAATTGAATGGTTTACAGTTAAAGAACAAGCATGGACGAGCGATGACAGAGAGCAAAAGGGAGCGAGAGTCCGAGTGTTTTCGTCAATTGACTTTTGACAATATCTCTCCAGCCGAATAAGGCTCAAGAGTAAAGTTGCTTGGGGGACAATCTATATGCAAAGTCTTCAAGCAAAGCCTGAAACGCTCTCTTTGTTCATATGACCCTTCTTCCCGCCGCTGACATTTCCCCAAGCTTGACCAGCTTTCTCTCTTGCAGAACTGAAAATCTCTACTCCACCTTGAGCAGCACCATCCAACCATCTACCACTTGAAGATCTCTGTTCACCATATTGAGGTCTATTCCTCATTCCATCCCCACCGACACCATAAGATCTAGACCCATGTATACTTGCATAACTTTCAGGAGATTGTAGATCCTCTCTACCTTTCAAAACGTCTGAAGCAATCCCACCGATTCTGGAACTGACTCTGAAGAAGTAAGAAGTACAGACCCAAACTCCACCCAAGACTCCAGCTAATCGAACCAGGAATTGAATAAAGGAAGTAGTCCTCTCTCTGATTGTCATTGTTAATGGTTCCATATCGTATTTGATGAAGATCCCAGGGACTCCTTGTCCATGTTGAACTGTTCTTTGATAATCTGTTACTGAATATTGATTCGTTGTTAGCTTTCGGCCTCGAGAATCAATGTAGATTGTTGGGACGATGTTGACGAAGTACTGGAAGACGGAGAAGTCTGAAGAAATGAGAAGATAAAAAGAGTCGACTGTAAGATTAACGAGGTTCTTTTTTATGGTTCTGATACGATGGCAGAGAGAGCTAGGTCTTGGACTCACGTTCATTTGTGATCTCGACGCTCGAGTCGAGAGGCTGAGAGATGTCTGGGAAATAAGGACCGAAACTGAATTCATGAATGACATGAGAAAGATTCATCACTGTGAAATTGAAATCATAGAAATAAAATTAGAAAGTTTGTCGAAAGGCAAAGAAGGAGCGGGAGATTATATTTCGTCAGAAAACTTTGAGAGAGCACTTCGAGTATTCTTCCCTCATCTATCAGACTCACGAGAATGATCAGTATGTTCCCAACTCCAATAACCATGTCCCAAAGTAGTGATATGAAGGTTTCCAGTGACCTTTTTCACCTCCATGCTACCAAAGATTCTACAAGCAGGGCCATCTTTGACGATATGATCCGTCTTCTTGAAGGCAGAAGATCTTCTCGCAGGTTTCTTGTTCTTCTTTCTGAAGGATGGGACTTTGACTTTCTTGGCTGCATCAATCGTTCGCCCTACTGAAAGGTCTGGGGTTGGAACCGAGCTGGAAGAACGAGAAAAAGAGAACGACGAGAAGGAGGAAAGTCAATCGAGAAGCTCCAGAGAAATGCGACTAGAGAGCCAAAAGAGACTTACTCCAATCTTCCCGCATGTCCGATCTCGAAAGTGGTTCCATCTTTTGTGAATTCCGAATCCGAGATGTGCAGTCGATCTCCGACTGCGTCTCGAACGTCTATCGTTAGATCTGTTTGAGTGAAGAAGAGAAACGATAGGGATCAAAATCAGGGCTTCCTTCCTTTCATGAATTGGACCTCGGCTCTTGAGAATGTTGCCGAATATGATTTCAGGAAGAACAGCCTTTTCTCCAGAGGCTTGAGATACGATTGAGAGAGAGGAATAAAGGAAATGAATCCTGCCAGCAGCTTTCGACCTTGAATCCATCCTTATCGAGGTCTCTATCACCCTCTCCACCTTGCTGCTATGATCATGCCAATTCTCTCCCTTTCTCAGTCAGTCTTCTATCTGAGAAAGGTGACATCAAAATAAGCTGAAGGCGATCTCCCACCAGCTTGCCGAGCTACTTTCTTCTCAACCTTGCGTCTCTCCATCTACTCACAATGACACTTCATAGCGACAGTCATGTCCAAATTGACCTGCATTTCCGTGCCCACTTTCTGATCTACTTCGAAAGAATAACCGTGTTCGCCATAGAGGTAGTCTCTAACGTCAGTCCAAACGAGACAGAGTAGAACTATGGAAATGAACAAAGTCAAAGCTCCTCCTTTGTTCGACCTCTGCATGTACATCGATCGGGTCTAGAATAATGGATGGAGTTTAAGTGATCCATCGCAAGAGAAAGAAGATAGAAGTAGAGAGGTGAGCCAGTGGATTGCAGAGTGCTATCTGGATGATTTCAAGAATCACTCACTTTTGGAAAGGCATCGAACATTTTGACCTTTGGACCGGAATCCAGCTTGGCCAGAAGTTCAGAAGACATCTTGTCTTGATCTTCCTTCTTGGATCAAGCTTTGCGATTGTTTTGAAGTTGGAGATTCGAGCCTGCTCTCTTGTCCTTTCAAAGGATGCTTGGTCTTCGTGGGCAACCTGCGTCGAGATGCTCGATGCTTCAGACGCTCTTTCGCTACCAATCAGAATGCTTACATCAAAGTGAAAATACCGACTATACAATTGGTTGCGGATGGTGAGAATTAAGGAAATAATACAAACGTGAACAGAGGGAACCTAGTCAAATAGCAGAGTTCTTCTAATATGAGAATAGCGACTGTTCAATCGTAGTTGAAGCGATCTGGAACTGTTTGTGACGATGAAGCAAATTATTCAGAGACAAAGACAGTAATGGAAGCGGATAGAGCAAATCGAATCAGCATTCATTCCAAGAGAAGACACCTTCTTCTCGAGACATTGTCTCCCCTCGCTTCTCTTCGACGTAACACTCACGTAGAACTGGAGCCAACAGACTCCAACCATAAAGAGCTACGCAGATCCAGGAGCTGACTACTCTCATCCACATTGCAGTCGGACTTCTACCGATGAAGACCATTGGGTTCCCATCCTCTGAAGGATCTGGAGATGGTCCTCCCAACTTGACGAATCGCCTGCGAAGGAGATCAGAGAAGAAAATGGCAGGTCGATCTTTTGCTCAGCAACTTGAAATTGTGAGTTTTGAGCCGAATCATATAAAGAAAGATGTACTCACCAATCAGTCAACAGCATTGCAGTATAACAAGCAGCCATTGCGAAAACCAAGTGGAAGAAAGTGTAATTATACCTAGTACCATTCCTTTCGTCATCATTTGAACCATTTGAATGATCATTTCCATATTCACTTTCATCGTCGTCATCGTCGTCTTCATCCAAAGCACTGGCAGGAATTGCACCAGCTTCAACAGCAGCCATCAAAGCTTGGATTCTCAAACTATCTTTCTTCGTTGGTTGATTTGTAGTGATTCCATCCGAACCATCTTCATTAGCAGTGGCCAAGGGACCATAACCAGATGGAGGTAGAGAAATGTTTGCATTCTGATTTGCTTTCCTTCTACCAACCAATTGTTTGGATTGAGTTGCAGCTCTTGAAGTAGAATAAGCAATGGCCAAAAACGTGAATAAGGCACCTAGAACTACTGTAGTTTGTTTGACTCCGGATAATTCTCTTCCTCTAGTGATTGGATTACAATGTTTATCATCGTGATTCATGACTGCAGAAGTGATTAGATAAGTGCAATAAGCGCTTACCATACTTGATTGAGCTAAACCTGATCTCGGATTGGCATCTTGAACTGAAGGCGAAACGCATAAGAAGGTCAAAATGACACATAAGATGAGGTTGAAGGTGATGAAGAATTGATTTAAACCACATCCTGATCCAGCGAAGAAAACGTAGAGAACGATAGTCATGATCAAGGAGGCTAGATACATTCCTAAGGTTGATCCTATCAAAGTGTACTTCCAGAAATTGGATTCCGTTGATTCCCACTTGTCGAGACAGGTTTCAGACCAGTTATGAGCGAAATCTACTAGTAGAACTAGACCGATGATGATGAAGATTGAGGCTAGGATCAAGGAGACGTAGTTTCCCCAGAAAATGAAGAATTCGTTTGGAATGAAGAAGGTCAAGGCCGTCAGAGATAGCCATAGAAGTAGCTTTGGACCCCACCACCTTTCGAGGAGATGAGATTGGGAAGAAAGAAAGGGAAAATAGTCAGTATAGAAAGATCAAAGTGACAAAGGGGAGAGAGATGATGGGTGGCGATTCACTCACCCATTCTGAATCGAAGCTCTCGGAGTCCTCGTATCCTTGACTCCTACCAGCAGCATTCCCAATAGAAAGTGGAATAGAGCCAAAGCAAAAGTGATTCGATGAACCTGATGAGGGAAGGTAGCAAGGGATAGAAGGGGTCAATAAAGATGATAAGACGATGCACTCTGAGGCATCTCTGTCGACTCTGAGAGCTTCTTATCAAGATGAATAGGATGTGTGTCGATTTCCATTCCATGTCAATGTTGTCATAGAGATGTTGTTCTCTCTTCTTCGTGCTCTCTTTCATCCCATCCCATCTCATCTCTGTCTCTACTCACTGCCAATACACCGTAGCATCGATCCTTATCCTGACAATCCATCTTTACGTAATTATAACTCCAATCCTCGATCTTGTCCATGACAGCCCTGGTGAGAGATAGCCAAGCGAGAGCAGCGTCTAGACAGAAGATGATAGCGAATCCCACTCTGGTTGCAATCGAGGATTGACAGTTGCAAGATTTGAAGAAGGCAGAGGCTGCAGTCGAAGTGCAGAAGAAAGCCAGACCTGCAAAACAGGAAGTGGCAATGGAAGATAGTCCACCAGCTAGAAAGGGAATAGACAGTGCCGCTCCCATTTTGAAGTAGATGAAGTAGATGGATGAGGGAAAGAGGGAAAGATGCTGAGCAGCAGCTTCTCTTCGTAACATCAACCACTTCACTCCTTCCTTCCTAAAAACCTCCTTTTTGATTCATTCTCATCCTCAGACTTCGATCAAAGTCTATTCTAGTCAACCTCGACGCACAGGATGTCGTCTCAAGACGAGCAAGCTCAGATCAAGGCTCTTCAACAGGCAAGAGAGGCTTCCCTAACCAAGACCAAGGCCTCATTCGGTAAAGCTGGCTCATACGATCAAGATGTTTATGGTGGAAACAATTCAAAATCATCCTACAACAGAGAACTTCCATCTGGTGGGGATGCATCGGACGAGGAAATGGATTCAGACGATGAAGCAGCAGGAGGAAGGAGACAAAACCCTCTAGATGCCTTCTCTGCTCCAGCTCATCTATTAAACGAATTCGTAAACGATGATGAAGATCCACTGCAAGACAGAAGCAAGGCAAGACAAATATCCAGCAGGGAATCCGATTATCACAAGAGGAAATTCGATAGAGCCGTAGGTGGTTCTGGCGAAGCAGGAGAACAAGATGAGAGTTACAAGGATAGAATGAAGAGGAACGAACTGGAGAGAGAGGAGGAAAGAGTTAGGAAATTGATCGAAGAAAAGGAAAAGAAACAAAGGGAAGATAGAGAGAATGGAGTCGTGAAACAGGAGGATGATTTGAAAGCTGGTCCTTCCTCTACTGCTCCAGATCAAACTCCAAGAGTCGCAAGGAAAAGGAGATGGGATGTTGCTGCTCCCGATGCAACCAATGATTCTTCACTATCCTCAACATCAAGTACCGCAACTACTGGAGAATGGTCAGCAGATGCAACTCCTAGAAAGAGAAGATCCAGATGGGACGAAACTCCAGTGGCTGGTGCTGATCCTTCTTCGACTGCTGCACCTGGAGAAACTCCAAAGAGATCAAGATGGGATCAAACTCCGGTCATTACTACAACCTCTACAGACTCGGAATCCATGGAAGGAATCCAGCAAATCCCATTCGATCCTAGGAACAGATATCTAAGTGACGAGGAATTGGATCAATTGATGCCCTCCGAAGGTTACGTCATTGTAGAACCACCCTCAGGTTATGCTCCAATTCGTACACCAGCAAAGAAGTTGATGGAAACTCCTCAAGTAGAAGGTGGAGGTGGATTCATGATGCAAGACGAATCAACGGCTAGAGCTGCTTTGGAGGAAATGATTCCAGATTTACCAACCGATATCCCTGGAGTCGGTCAATTGGCTTTCTTCAAGACCGAGGATCAAACCTTCTTCAAAAAGATTCTGGACGAAAAGGAAGATGAGAGTTCATTGACTGCAGAAGAACAAAAGGAGAGAAGGATCATGAGATTGTTATTAAAGATCAAGAATGGTACTCCACCAATGAGGAAGACTGCTTTGAGACAAATTACTGATAAAGCCAGAGATTTTGGTGCTGGTCCTTTGTTCGATAAGATTCTACCTCTATTGATGGAAAGAACCTTGGAAGATCAAGAAAGGCATTTATTAGTCAAAGTTATCGATAGAGTCTTATACAAGTTAGACGATTTGGTTAGACCTTACGTTCATCGAATCTTGGTAGTCATCGAACCTCTACTGATTGATGAAGATTATTACGCAAGAGTAGAAGGAAGAGAAATCATTTCGAACCTATCGAAAGCAGCAGGTTTAGCTCATATGATTTCAACAATGAGACCCGATATCGATCATGTTGACGAATATGTTAGAAACACAACTGCAAGAGCTTTCTCGGTAGTAGCTTCGGCTTTGGGAATTCCAGCTTTACTTCCATTCTTAAGAGCAGTCTGTAGATCCAAGAAGAGTTGGCATGCAAGACATACTGGAATCAGAATCGTTCAGCAAATCGCTATCATGATGGGTTGTGCAGTTCTACCTCATTTAAAGAATCTAGTAGATTGTGTAGAGAAAGGTTTAGAAGATGATCAACAAAAAGTTAAAACAATGACTGCTCTGGCTTTGGCTGCTTTGGCAGAGGCTGCAGCTCCTTATGGTATCGAAAGTTTCGAAAATGTTTTGAAACCATTATGGATTGGAAGTAGACAACATAGAGGTAGAGGTCTGGCTGCTTTCTTGAAAGCTGTAGGTTTCATTATTCCTCTGATGGATTCGGAATCAACTCTTTATTTCGTCAAGGAAGTAACTCCAACTCTGATTCGAGAATTCCAATCTCCGGACGAAGACATGAAGAAGATCGTTCTAAGAGTAGTCAAACAATGTGCTGCAACCGAGGGAGTTACTGGCCAATTCTTGAGAGAGGAAATGTTACCTGAATTCTTCAAGAACTTTTGGGTTAGAAGAATGGCTTTGGATAGACCTAATTATAGACATGTGGTAGAGACTACTGTCGAATTGGCTCAAAAGACTGGTGTCACTGATGTCGTTGGAAGGATCGTCAATGAATTGAAAGACGAAAGTGAACCTTTCAGAAAGATGGTTATGGAGACTATTCAAAAGGTCATTGCTTCTTTAGGTAGTGCAGATATCGACGAAAGGTTAGAGGTCCAATTGATCGATGGTCTGATTTACGCTTTCCAAGAGCAAACTGTCGAAGATCAAGTCATGCTAGATGGATTTGGAGTAGTCGTCAACTCTTTGGGAATGAGAGTCAAACCTTATCTAACTCAAATCGTCTCCACAATTCTTTGGCGTCTCAACAACAAGAACGCAAAGACTCGTCAACAAGCTGCAGATCTAACCACCAAGCTAGCAGTCGTCATCAAACAATGTGGAGAAGATGCTTTACTATCCAAACTCGGAGTAGTCTTATTCGAACAGCTTGGAGAAGAGTTCCCTGAATCTTTGGCTTCAATCATCACTGCTGAAGGAGCTATTGCAAACGTAGTTGGAATGACTCAAATGAACCCTCCAATCAAAGATTTACTACCTAGAATGACACCAATCTTGAGAAACAGACATGAAAAGGTTCAAGAAGCATCAATCAACTTGATTGGTAGAATTGCAGATCGTGGAGCTGAATTCGTTTCCGCTAGAGAATGGATGAGAATCTGTTTCGAATTGTTGGACTTGTTGAAAGCTCATAAGAAAGCGATTAGAAGAGCAGCAGTCAATTCCTTTGGTTATATAGCAAAAGCAATTGGACCTCAAGATGTTTTACAAGTCTTGTTGACCAATTTAAGAGTTCAAGAAAGGCAATCTAGAGTTTGTTCAACAGTCGCAATCGCAATCGTTGCTGAAACTTGTGGACCTTTCACTTGCATTCCTGCAATCTTAAATGAATACAGAACTCCGGAATTAAATGTTAGGAATGGTTGTTTGAAAGCTTTAAGTTTCGTTTTCGAATACATCGGTGAAATGTCTAAAGATTACGTTTACTCTGTCATTGGTTGTTTAGAAGATGCTTTGACTGATAGAGATCACGTCCATAGACAAACTGCAAGTTCCATCGTCAAACATATCGCTTTGGGAACTGCTGGTTTAGGTCAGGAAGATTCTATGCAACATTTATTGAATTTGACTTGGCCTAACGTCTTTGAAACCAGTCCTCATGTTATTGGAGCTGTTATGGAAGCTATCGAAGCTATGAGAGTCAGTTTGGGTCCTGGTATCCTTTTAAATTACACTTTGCAAGGGATTTTTCAGTGAGTAGAATGAAGTTCGATTTGGTTTCGTAAGCTGTATCGTGAATTGATCGACTGACTTCACTTTCTTTTCTTTTCTCTACAAACAGCCCCGCTCGTAAAGTCAGAGAGCCTTTTGTTCGTATCTACAATACCAACTATCTAGGTGCTCAGGACGCTTTGGTGCCTTATTATCCTGACTTTTCGGATTTTAATGACGAAGTCAGAGACTACAGAAGACATGAGCTTTATGCCTTCTTGTAGAAGTGGAGTGGAATGATGGAGGACGGAAAGAGATGGAGGGAAATGGGGAACTCATGGGATGGATGACGTTTGTGTTGACAGGTTCTAATGTAACAGAATGCTTTGTTTCTTTTGTACAAGTGCTGCTCGAATAAAGTGCGAGTCAATTCAAACACTTGTGTGCGTCGACAACAACGTCTTACTCGTCGACAGAATCCTGAATTGTTGTCAGTGAGAAAAGGTGGCATCCAAATGCGCTGTTCTGTTTCTGTAAGTTACAACATTTGGGATTTGAAAGAGAATGCTTTGAGCGAAGGATGTTCAATCGGGACAGGACAGTGAGAAATGGATTTGAGCGCTCGAGGCTCGGAAGTGACAAAGATCGAGACTCTTTTGAAAGACGTGATGCTTCGGATACTGAATCTTAGGAGATCGTTGAGCTTGATTGTCACGTTTGAGAGAAAAGACCTATCTCTAACTGAAATCAGGAAAGGAGAAGGCCAGTATAGAAAGAAGATTAGTGATGGACATTCCCTCTTGCCTCAAATCTTTCGAAGAGATACTGAAAGTCTGGATACTCACTCTAATACTTCTCCTCGACGAGAACCAATTCAAAACCAACCTTTGTACAGGAATCCTCCAAATCTCTTCTTGCCTTGATCCAATCTCTCCTCTTGTTCACAGAAGGACCAAATCTACCTCTGATGTCAACCGGCTCTTTCGAAGTGACGAGTCTTCTGATGGACGAAGACTCTTTGAACTCTTTCAGGTAATTCTTCACCGTTGATTCCGGCTGTTCAATTTCTTTGATATGTCCTACGTGTTGAGGTTCCATTACCATGTAGTTGTATGGCAAGATAAGCTCCTTCAAAGAAGGAGGCATAACCATTGGATGAGAAGGACAATTGTCGTGAAGTTGATAGTCTCTGAATATTCTAGAGACTACTCCCATATTTGAATTGAGAGATTCGAGTTGGGGGAAGAAGAGAAGAGGACACTTGCTGCGATCCGAAGTGGGGGAGAAGCCTAATCCCTCAAATTTCATCGTCGTAATAGAAGAAAAAGAGGATTTGAGACTTGAAACCAAAGATGAGAAGATCCCCAATCTCCCAACCGCATCACCCCCTCCATAATGAAAGCTAAAAGAAGATAAACCTTTGGTGACTGATATGAGTTGAGTAATAGCAGTGGGGACTAATTCTTCGCCCCTGGCAAAGATTTTAGGCAGAGAGTCTAAGAGCTCTAATTCTAAGTGCTTAACCTTTGAGTTCTCCCTAAAGAAATCTGAATGATCTTGAAGATAAACCAAATCTGCTTCGTCCAGAGAACCGTAAAGGCTTGCTGTCTTGAGTTGTGGTAAAGCGACCAACAGAAAGACGATGTTTCTTGACGACAGCACTGGTTTTTCCCAATCCCAATTTCTGAAACTGATCTGCGTTAATGAGGATAGACTTTCGATTAACACAGGCCCTTGTCTGACTCTTCTTTCGCAGAAGGGGAATCCAATGTCTGCACCACCAGTAGAGAGAGACTTGAGATTGCTGCAGAATTTGAGAACGAACGCTCTAATCAAAGAACAAACATTTTGATACGTCGCGAGCTTGTTCTCACTACTTTCTTCTCTCTCGTAAGCAAAAAGGAAGGGGCGTAAGTTACCACTTGTTGTCTCCCATCTAAGCCAAGTTGTTGTTTCGAAAACCTGAGCCAACGTCCATTCTTCGAAATCGATGGGCTGCCCGGTATTTCTGACCATAAATTCTTGAGCGTTCTTGATTGCCAGCCGTTCTGTGATAGAAGTGATTGAGCCACAATCATCTTCGGCGATTCTGAACGCCAAATCAGCGAAACCAACGAAGACAATGTGTTCGATAGATGCTACCAGCCGAACGTTTCTGGCAAGGAAGTAGGTGAAGGAAGGTAATTTTGATGTTTCGATTCTAGTATTTCTCATCAGGAATTGTATCCATAATTGACGTGACTTCTTAGATACCTTGGTCAAGGAGCTAAAAGTCAAATTTCTGGCTCTGCATAGGCGTATGGAAGAAGGGTCAGAGCGGAAATTGACACGAGGGTAAGAAAGAGCATCAGAAGACGTCTAAGGGGAGTACACCAAGCTCTGGTTCTGAGACTCTTCGCAGTAACACGTTGATTTCGCAATCAGATGTGAGATTGGAACAAGAGAGAAGCACTCACCTCCTTCCTTGTATTTCTGATCCTTGCTCTCCTGGCATCCATCTCTTGAACAAACCAGGGTTTAGTGTTGCCCATGAGAAGATTGTTTCAGCTATATTCTCTGCGATGTCATAAGAGACACTGTCTATTGAGACTTTCTTAGAAAGCCGACGAGACATCTTGAAGGGAGTGAGTGGTTTGGAGTGAAGAGATGAGAATTTTGAGCTCATGCTCCTTGGGATCGCTCACTCCGAAGCTCGGTGCTCACTCTTTGCATGCTCACCAGACGACCAAGAGATAGGCTGACTGGAGATTGGATGGCTTATATGGCTTTCGACTCTATCCTGCAAAGGTTCGTTTGCAAGGAAAGTCAACATTAATTCTCGACTTCTCGCGCGCTTCAGCTTTGGCTCGATCGTCGAGCGACTACATCTAAAGATTAGTACGGCTTCGAGTCTGTGAGATTGGATTTTAGAAATGAATTCGCTCAATAGAGATGAACAAAAGTTATAAGAATGAGCAATCATTATAGAAGCAAAAGGGCAGAGCAAATAGAAATACGAGAAAGTTGCAAGGGAAGGGGAAAGTACGTGATTATTGGAACGAAGAGACTGCTGTTTTGCGAGAGGTGGATTGAATAAGAACTTTGAAGAGTCTATTGGAATGCGATGAAGAGAGAAAGTCTCTATTTTGCAGAAGAGTTTGTGGTTTGTGAAGCGCGAGAGCACAAGTCGTTATCAGAGAAGGTGCAATTAATGACCAGTTTTGCTACGGATTCGAGATTCCAGAGATCGAAAGAAACGAAAATGGAGAGCTGAAAAGGTCAGAAACCAATCCAAAGCGACGAGAAGACACGAGTGAGTCAGTAGATGCTAATGAAAACGCTACTCACCTCTTATCAAAAGAGTTCTGATTAACATGTTCTTCCACTATCTGCCATTGTTCTCCATTCAAGTTCAACTTATTTTCACTTTTGACCTGATCCCATTCATTCCACCACCAACCATGAGTGATCCTATCATCTTTATCTTGTCCATCGTCAGTGTTGCCTTCTTTGTTCGGTCTACCAGAGACCCAAGGTTTATCCAAAATATAATGAATGTTTCTAACTTCTTCATCTCTCCAGATATTTTGATGACAGGTTCTGACCCTCTTGATTGAGTTATAATACCAAGGTAAAGGATTGAAATGTCCCTTGAAGAAATCAGCCAAGAAATCTTGATCTGGGAAAGAATAAGCATCTACCTTTGAATCTGATCTAATCTTTTGGATCATGTTGTTCATTGTCGTGAGAGAAGGCTTGAGTACTACTAAACCAGAGTTGAGAAGATGATAGTTTTGTGGTGAAGTTGAAGTCAGTCGGGTTGGAGTTGTTAAACTTTCCGGATGAACTTGAGGCGTGAAGGCACAATTCGATGGAATCCTGGGGAGACAGATGAGGTGTGGGAGCAAACGAGTCAGTAAAGCAAGGTCAAAGGACGATTGAGTGAAGAGTAAACACTCAAGAAGAAGAGACTCACCATTCAGCGGGATAAGTTGGGACCTTGTTCGGATTGCAGGTGCATGCGAAACCGGCATAAATCGACGTCTCTTCCACTGGCTTCTCGAAGAGTTCATCCATGTTTTTCCTGACCAGCATATCAGAGTCTACCAGAATGACTTTTTGATACTTGGTCAGAGAGAAAGCTTTCAATTTCGTCCAAGTCTCTGAGAACCTAGTTTCCGCCATCGACTTTTGTGAGAGAGCGAGGGAGAAGATGAAAATAAGTCAACACGGATTGAGCAGCTAAGAAAGTGCAAAAAGCTAGCAATTCTCGAGAAAAGAAATCTGAGACAATGTAAAAACTATCACTCACCTTGTTCTCCCTTCCGGTACCTGTCCTCTCGACGACTTCGATCTTACAACCCAAGTCCAAGATCAACTGCCTGCCTCTTTGAGACAACTTCTCGGTAGCCATGACTACTAGAGGATACTTGGAACCATGTTTGACGATCAAAGAATGATAAAACACGACTAGACCAGGCAGATATTTCTCATCGGTCAATAAAGTTGCCCAACAACCTGTGAGCGGATTCCGATCAAGCAGTAAAAGACGCAGAGATAGGAAGAAGAAATGATATTTCGATGGAAAGAAAAGAGAGAAGAGAAAGAGAAGATTCGTAAGTACAAGCCGGACCGAGAGGCGAAAAGAGATCAGAAAAAGGTCAGCGAGATATCAAAGTGTAGGGTGAGAGATGAAGGGAGTGAGAACAATGGATGATATGGAAAAGGGTATATCTTAATTGGTAACGAGATCATGAGAAAGAAAGGTTGAAAGGCCAAAAATTCTAGAACGAAAGGTAGAGGAGAGGAGAGCATGTAAAAGTGAAACACGTCCTCGAAGAGACTGGAGAAAATGGACGAGCGACGAAGAAAGGACAAAAACAGAAGAGGCAACAACGAGCAGAAGTCTAGAGTTTGGAGTTTCTATTTTGAGGAGATGACGAGACCTCTGATTTGAAAATGATAAGGGTGGTAGATGTAATCAAAGAGATTGGGGATGGATTTTTCATTCTCGTGATCAAGAACTGAAAGCAAGATCTATCTCTGACCTTGAATACTAACCTGACTCGGTTGCTACCTCTGAGGTGACAGCGGCAGGGGCAGTCTCTGCAGCTGTAGTTGAAGAATTGCTACGAGCCAAAACCCAGCTGTTGGAAAAAGAAAGCGAGGAAGAGGGGGTCAGGAAATCAGTCGTGGATTGGCACAAGCTTCAAAGGCAAATGAACGACAAGAGAGTCAAAAACGATCCTCAAGAAAGGAGGAAATCTACTCACTCAGAAATAGCTTCCATGAATCTAACTTTCTCTTCTCCGACTTCGTTCCAACATTCATGTCTCAAACCTTCGAACAATTTGATTTCTTTATCATTGGCATTCAGTTTCTTGTGTAGTTCAACTGAACCTTTAGGATCAGTGACATGATCATCATCACCATGTAAGATGAGGATAGGTTTCTCTTGAGGCCAATTCTTGTAATCAGTCTTTAGAATTGTAGTTCCACCAATCAAAGGATCAGCAATGGATCTCAAGTAAACCTTTCCGGAACATAGAGGATCAGTTCTATACTTGTCTTGGATGACTTTATCTTTCGTTAGATGTTCTGCGTTTAGAGGTGCATTCCAATGAAGGTTTGGTAGACCTTTCAAGACGTAGGGAACTACTACTGGGAGGAATCCTGGGGGAGGCTGGAGAGGAAGAAAAGGATAGATAAAGAAATTGAAAAGAGAGATAAAGAAATGGAAAGGAGAGATTATGGGAAAGAATGGAGACGTAAGAAAAATGAATTGCAAAATCTTCGACTTGTCTCAACCAAAACGAAAAAGAGATCGACTCGAAACTCACATGAGTCAATCTCAACCAAGCGCTACTGAGAATGACACCAGAGATCATGTCTTGAGCCTCTTGAGAAGGAGCAGAAGGGTAACCTTTTGGTCTGGTGAAGAAACCAGAAGATAGACCACCACCCTGAATGCGGGGATGAAGATGAGAGAGGTGGTCAGTCACACGACAATTTCCACCACCTCGGCAGGACGTTTTTCAGTCGGATCTTGTCCTTTGATGAGAGTTCCGACTCCAAAGGGAGTGGGAGAAGTCATATGAAAGAATCCGAAGATTCCCAAGATGATTTGAACGTGAACCTTCCTTCCACTTGCAGAAGGTCAACCTTCTTCTGGATCTCCTTCCCCTAAATCTTGTATTCATGATGTACTGACCATACTATGACCACAAAGGAATAGCTTTACTTGATCCTTTCCCCATTTGTCATCCAATCTCTTTCTCTGATCCCTGATGACGACCTCGATGTCTTTGAACTGTTGAGGCCATGAAGTCTTTGTATAGGCAGCCTTTGGATCCTTCTCAGATAGAGAAGTCTGCCCGAAACCTCTTTGATCGAAAGCTACCAATTCGATTCCCTTTGAAGGAAAGAATGGGAACTGAAGGAGGGACGGAAGGGGAAGAGAATGTCAGCATCTCACAGGAAACAGAAGAGATAGCTTGTGATTAGTGAATCGTAGTTCTACTGACTTGAACTGTGTATCTGTCGATGTATTCAATGAAACCATGAACGAATAAGATGCTCGCTTTTGGCTGTTGATCGTTTGAAAGGATCCAACGTTTCGAGTATAACTTTGTGTCATCGAAGGAGGTAATTGTCGATTGTTCTACTGAAGTCGATGAAGCTGCATCTTTTAGGATTTGAGGAGGTTCACTTTGTTGATCAGCAGCCATCGTAGGTTTAGACTAGTGAAGAGATAGAAGGAGTAGTGGTAGAAGAAGGTGGAGATGTTCTTCTCTCAAAACTATCTCATCAAAATCTCGAATTGCAATGAGTCAAAAGGAGATTATTCATTTATCCTTTGGAACATTTGCCAATCATGTTTCTACTCATTACTGGAATCAACAGCAGCAATACTTTGATTACTCACAGCAACAACTTGATCCATTCAATAAAGATAAAGATGCAGATGTAGATCAACAGAATGCTCCTTTGGTGGATCACGATGTCAGCTTCAGAGCTGGGATCGGAGCAAATGGTGTAGAAACTTACACTCCTAGAACTTTGATCTTTGATACTAGCGACGAGATGGGCGGTCTCAAGAGAATCAATCAGCTCTTTGATGATCTAGATGCTGGAAATCAGGATGGTCTTGATTCAGTTCAGACTAGATTGAACGATGGTCTCAATACTTGGTGAGTAGAAGTAAGGAAGTCTATTCTGACGGAAAAGGTATTTATAAGAGAGAAGAGAGAAAAGAAAAGAGCACAATTCAGTAGTCTACCTTCAAAAATTCAACCTCACTTCTCGAGCCTGTTTCACCTCTGTAAGAGAGATCCTCCTTGTTTCGGTCAATTTGGAACCTAGGTTTGAGCTCATAGATCTTATTCTAAGCCATTCTCGACCTGTTTGTTGGCTGACTTGGCTTCCTTCCTCTCCATTGCTGCTGAAAATCTTCTCAAAAAACAGGTCTCAACCAGCTTCACTCCAAAGAACTGCGAATCCAATCCCAAAATCAAAATATCAAAAAAGGCTAGAAAGAGAAGATCTTGGTCTAGAAGTAGATTCAGATGAAGAACTATCAGATCTAGACGACGATTTCGATCAAGAAGACTCTACGACTCAAGGTCAGACTACAACAGCCACTACATCACCTTCCACTTCGATTCCAAACGAAAATAAAATTAGTCGGAAGTCTAGACAGAAACAAAGGGAAGAGGCAGAGAAGAGAGAATATGGGTACTGGTCCAATTATAATCGAAGTTTCTTCCATCCAAATTCAATCTTAACCATTGGAGGTCAACTGTTGGCTCCTATGATTGGATCCAGTTCATCTAGTAGCTACACCAACGAGCAAGGTTTGTCGTTGGATGAAGTCGAAGATGGTAGGAATAGATTCGAAAGTTGGGAATTTGGAGTTAGAATGTTTGATGAGACTGAAAAGGTGAGTAGCTTTCAAACCGATGCTCGTTCCCTAACGGATTTCATACAAGCCATCCCTTTTCTTTTACTGATTCTAATCTTCTGTTTTTCTTGGTGTGGACACCAGGAATCTCAAATCTTGGACAACTCTTTGAGATTCCAATCTGAAGATTGTGATTCTTTACAATCCTTTCAATTGTTCTCTACCGTCAACGATGCCTTCTCGGGTTTCAGCTTTAGAATGTTAGAAGAGCTCAACGATGAATATTCAAAGAATGAAAGAATTCTTTGGGGGTTGGGTTGGGGAGAAGAAGATTGGAGAGACGAATTCGGTGGAGGTTCAGAAGGCAGAGTGAGTCTCAAATGATTAAGAACTATCAAACATTCCCTTCTCGGAAGAAAGGAAACTCGAATCAATCTGATACTTTCTCTCTTTTTCTGCTCTTTCGAAAACTCATCTTCTCAGAGACTAGCAAACTTCAGAAGAATGAATTCCATCCTTTCCTTGTCGAATTTTTCAGATTTATCGAGCCTTTACGTCCCTCTGAGAACTCCAAACTTCAACATTCGAAACATGTCAAAGGACTCAAGACCAAGCTGGTCGAAGCATTTGGGAAGATTGAATCTTAACAACATGTGGCAATCCAGTGCTCTGTTGTCAGATGGGATCGAAAGTCTGACTCTCGGTATGAGGTTAGTCAGAACGAACCGTTTCCAAATTCTCTTATTTTCTAAGCTGAAGTTCTTGCTGTCCCATCTTACTTTTCCCGCCGATTCTTTAGATTAAGATCGAAGCCATTCACCACTGCTCATCTCATCTCTACTCTGAACTGGCGTAGAGATACTCCGTTGGCATCTCTAGGCATTTGTCTACCAAGCCCAACCCTAGACGCTTCAAGTGGTTCAACTTCGAAAGTTCCAATGGATCCGATCGATGCTCTGTTAGCTTCAAGAGGTTATGGTCCTAAACCTTCAAGAGGCGAAAGAGGTAGAATTGAAACCTCTGCAGAGAAGGCAAAAAGAGGAGCTGCGAAAATCAAAGAGAATTGGCTCGACTTGTCGAATCTTCGTCTTTCCTCGATCAGAACTTCTTCAAGAAAAGCTCCTGGGTCGATGCAGGTGGAAAGTAAAGGTGGAGTGCCGAACTTGTATCAGACTGGTAAAGAACTTCAAGACATGCAAGATTATGAGAAACTGAAAGATGATAGAATGAAGCCATTCTCACAAGTAGTCATGATTAGAGGGATAGATGAGGAATCCGATCAATCCAAGCAAGAGATAATGAACTCAGTCGAAGAATGGAATCAATGTGATGGTCCGACAGGCGGAAGTCACCATACTTCTTTACCTTTAAACATTCCGTCTTCACATCCTCAATTCTTCTCGAATCTCTCTTCAAATGGTGTTGAATTATCCTCAACATCAACTTCAAACCCTAAAGTACGTTCGGTTCCTTTGGTCTCTTCGTTGAACATCTCTTCTACTTTACACTCTCAAATCAGTTCTTCGAAGAAATTCTTGACCAAAGTCATTGAAGGACATGAACCTTTGTACAACTATGGCATCGGAGTCAGAGGTAGCGTTGGAGTTGCAAGTTCGGATGAAAATGATGGTAACGTTGGTGGAAGAGATGGCTTGAAGGAAATCAGAGAAAGGTTGGAAGATTTGAGTTCGAATTACGAGATGGAAGGATTCGAGAATGAAGATGATGATGATGAGAGAGCGGATGGAAAAGGTAAAGACGAGGATGAAGAATGGCAAGAAAAAAATGACGAAGAGGATTGGGATCTTTGATGGAGAGGCAAGAGTTCATCAAACATTCAATAGCGCTCTCGACAGCTCGGTTCAGATATTTGTCACCACCCATGCTTCATTCTCGTTTTGTATCAACAGACATCATACTCATAACAGTTAAAAAGTTGCTTCGTATTTGGCTGCAAAATTGTTGAACAAAAAGATGAACGAATCGAAATGGAAACCTCAGAGACTGTCGTAAAAAGAGAAAAGAGAGTCGAGCTACAGTACAAGAAATCTAGAAGGGGCTCTAAGATGCGAATGAGACTATGTTTGAATACAGAGAGCGGAAGAAAAGTTAAGGAAAGGAAACAGGAAAGGAGAGAAAAGACCTGCTTTCCCTTCGAAGTCGATTCTTAAAAAGTCATCAACGAGGCTGAGATTGAGATTGAGAGAATGGGAATGAAGGAGAAACTCGGCTGTTTGATGAAGTTCTAGTGAGAGTTGGTGGTGGGGGAGGATATCTTGAAGTGGAAGAAGAAGCATACGAATAAGGAGAAGTACTTGAAGAATAGTTGCCTTCGTGTCTCATTCTAGGCGACATCCTAATCATCTCTCTTTCCCTTTCCCTTTCTCTCTCTCCCCTGTTATCTCTACCGGCTACGCCCAAAGACGTACCAGAATAATTTGATCTTGGTAAATGTAAACCGGGTAAAGCTGCAGGAGTGATCGGAGGTGAGAGTACTCCAGGTTCGATCTCAAGTAAAGAATGAAGAGCTGCCATTTCTTCGTGACATGCTTCCAACATGATCCTCCTATTCTCGGCTCCTTCTCTAGTATCCGTAGAACACCAACTTGAGCAGACGTTTGTTAATCTGTTCAACATTCTTAAAGAATGCGCTCTGGTTGCATTCTCGGTTTGCTGAGAATGGAAGAGCTGTTCTGAAACGTTGCGTAGTTGAGTTTCGAGATAACTTGCATGTCTGATAACTGCATCGATCCTATCCGACAAGTCGTCAACACGGACGTTCGAGCTAGAAGCGCTCTTGTGATGAGAAGAGTCGATCGTCTCTTGATGATGGTGTTGACGGGGACCTTGAATGGAATGATTGAGGCTAGTTGAAGGTGAAGGTGGATTGTAGGGATTCGAATGAGCGTCGGTTCCAGCTCTAGGTCTTCCCATTGAGACTTGAGGTACTGGAAGACCGAAACCTTCGACAGAAGCAGCAGTACTTGGGAATCTAGAGTGATCGCCATTGTGAGAAGCTGGTCTTTGATAAGGCATTCCTCTAGGATCGTTGAAGTGATTGCTCTCAGGTCTTCGAGGCGGAAAAGCAAAGTTTGAGGACATGGTACCGGGAACGACGGCTTGAGAGGAGAATTGAGGTGATGGAGAGACGGTTCCGATACTCTGATCTAGGTCTGGTCGGCTTTCGTTGTCTTCAGCTACCGAGTTGTGAGTTGGACTTCCAATCTGTTGACCTTTCCCAGGTCGAGAGCTCTTTCTCTTGATGTCTGTCAGTAGATGTATTTGCCCTCGACGAAAACTTGGGTGCTTGAATTCCCAGATTTGACCATCTTCTCCGGCGCTCGTCGCATTCTGTTGATTCTGGTTGACCTGAGAGATGATAGAGAGTGGCAAGGAAAAGAGGCAGGTGAAGTCAGCTCTCATGTTTTCGCTGTCCTAGACACCAGCATACATTGAAGTCAAGGAAGACTCACCTTGTGGAATCCGTACATGTTGAGCTGACGAACGAATGACTGCCAATTGCTGTGTTTGAAGTAGTTGGGAAGAACATGCTTTGAGAATTCCGAAGGACTTGCTACACTGAAGAGCTGGCCATTGCCTCCCCACTTGATCATGTCTTGAATCGAATTATCTTCGAGCATTCTGAAGGAAGGATGGCGGTTGGAATGGAAAAGAAGGGAGAGTGTCAGTTCGATCAGCTCAACGCGCAAAGCTCGTCGAGAAGACTGAGAGGCAGAATGTATCAGCAGCAGACACTCACGAGTAGAGCTTGATAACAAAGCTAGGCTGCTGTTTGCTTCCAGCAGCACCTCCAGCTCCTGGTAGACCAGCCAAAGAAGGATGGATCAAAGACTGAGAGTTGCTGGGAGATGGACTGCCTGAGATAGCAGCGACGGCTCTCTGTGAACCAGGGAAGTAAGGTGGCGCAGAAACATCTGCATCGCTGACAGAAGAAGGTCTGGATCTTTGAAGCTCTTGAGGAGAAGTTGGAGCTGGGTTGGTTCCAGGTCTGAAGTTGCTCATCGAGGCAATGCTCATTGGACTTGGACCACTTGCAGACTGCCACGTATAATTTGATTCTTGATCTTGACCTGGAGTTTCGATTCTAGAGTGAGAGAAAACAGCTCTTCCAGATCCTGAAGTCCCATTCCCGTCACCGTTGGAAGCTGTTCCATGTTCTGCTTGAGGATCGGATAGAGAACGAGAGTGAGAGACTTGCCCTTTTGATGTTCCCTCCTTGCCATCGCTAGACGACGATGCTTCTCTGGAATCTGAAGGCTTGAGGTTCAATGAAGTTTCTTTCTCTTTTCCTTTACTGTTGGTTCTCTTGAGGTCGAAGTTGGACTCGAGCTCATCCACTTCTTCACTGGCGACTCTTCTGAGCTTTCGAGGCGCTTGACCTAGACCTGCTTCTTCTTCGTCTTCATCATCCTGTACGTGTTTTTGAGGCGGAGATGGATTTGGTGAATCGGGATTGTTTGTTCTAGAAGAAGGACTTGTCTTGGAATTTTGAGCTCCGCCGTTTCCGTTTGTCTCCATTGAGCTCGATCCAAGATCGAGAGGGAGGGGTGTGATCTGCTTTGAACGTCTTCTCTTGGATCCGAATGACAGTTGAGGGGAAGGAGAGGACCCAGCCATGTCTCTTGGAGTTCGATTCGAGCTGGTGGATGAAGAGGAGACTTCGAGAGATTGACGTCTTGCTGAGCTGAGGTTCGATTCGACATCGGCAGAGGCGATAAGACTGCTTCTACGACTTGCTGTCGAGGGAGAGACCTCCATCGTCGTGTTGTTGCGAATTGGGAGTAGTAACGAAATGTTGACCGCTGGATGGGGGTTGGAAGTTTAGAAGGTAGCGAGAGAGAGAGAGAGAAGAGAGTCGATGGACGTGAGGTGGAAAGAGAAAGAGCAAAGGGACGCAAGAAGAGAAAGGTTCTCGAAATTAGCTGACAGTTTTATTTTCGAAGATGAGTCTTATTCTTGAATTAAAGCCTCGGGCAAGATGAGGTCCCAGAAAGTGGGACAGCAATCGGTTTCTAAGTCCGAAAACCTGGGTCTCTCTGGATTTTCTGAAAGTCGTGTGGTCCTTCGCCAAGCGCAAGGCACAAAAAGCGTTTTCGATTTCTAGAGAAAGATTCGAAGAAGACGGTTTTTAATGGACTTTGGGGTTGGAAACGGGCAGAAGACCTCGACTTTCTGAACCCGTCTAACTCCACCCATCCATTGGAAGGCGAAGAAGCTCAGTTGGACGGGATGGAGGAGATGGGATCCAAAACAGCTCTGGACGGGAATCTCTTCTCGCAAAAATGGATTTGAGAGCACAGATGAATCTGAAAAAACTGAATCTATGTGCTCAATCGACTCTGCTGGGACTCACCCTGAGAATTCGAAATTGAGAAGGTTGTGGAGAGAGAGTGGATTTTGTTCGTGAGTTGATGATGACTGATGATGATTGATGAGAGAGAGACTTCAAGAGTATGCGTTGTTTCTCTGTAAAGAAGATGAGTCGTGGTGGGAAAGAAAGAAAGAAAAGAAATGAGAAAGGATTTCCATGAGTATTTTCGAAGAGCAATCGGGTTCGTAAGGCACTGCTTTCGGCAGCTGCGATCTCTCCCACAAAACGGATGGAAAGACTTGCCTCCATGAGGTCGAATGCATGATAATTGACAGGACGACGAGCTTCTTCTCTTCAAGTGCCTTGAGCATTTCTGTTCGATTTGGGCGTTCGGTCGAGATGTGAGGTGGATCATGGATCTGAGGAACGTCACTTTTTTCAGGTGGACGATCAGGGACGTAAGCGGCATGGTCAATCGTTCCTTCTCTGTGACGAAGGTGGCAACGAGAACAATCAAATATCGATGAGAAGATGAATGCAATTGTTCAAAGAGATCATCTCGCGAAAGCCCAATGCGGAAGAGATGGTGAACAGCTCGAGACGAACGCGAGACAGAGCAGGGAGGACGACGATGAAGAGCGTTTGAGACTTGCCTCAAAATCCATCATCGAATCAGCATGAGCGGCAAGCCTTTCAATGCTGGCAAAGCCTTGATAGGCGGTGGACTGACAGTTGCATTTGGATATCTCATCATGAAAAGTCAGTCTCGAAAAGGCAAAGAGAGCGAGATGGATGAGTCTCTAGCAAGACCTTTGTCATCCTCCACTGACTTTGTACTCTCTCTTCTCTCGTCTTGCACAGCTACGACTCCTTCAGATGAGGATTTCTATAAAGTCAGTCGCCTTGATTGAATCTTCCTTGCAAAAGACGATGGAGTCTTGAAGAGGAGCAACAGGTTGTCTGATTCTTCCTCTTTTTTTCTTCGACAGAAACTATCTCCAGACCTAAAGAAACAAGTCGACGCTCAAAGGCAGGCGGCGAGTCGCAAAGCAGCGGTGGCTGAGCAGCTCGAGGTGAGTCCATAGTTCCATTCAACGATTTCACATGATCAGCAAGGAGTCGAGATACATCGAGAGATGGAGGCGACGATCTTCCTTCTGGTCTCGTCGAAACCTCCTTTCTCCTCTTCTTCTCTGCCGACACCCCTCCTTCTTTTGTCTTGTGCTGGATAAAATCTTCGGTTCCTAGGTTCCTGCTTCGATTCTGAGTTCCGAAACTGACGAAACTTCTCTCTTCGACTTTGCTACTCCGCCTGGCCGTAATCCCGATGAAAACATCTTTTTTCCCCCGTGTTGTCGCTCGACGCACTTCCATTACGAATCGCTCAATCCTGCAAATCTTCCACACCTCCATATGGTAACACTACCACATGGATTTCGCAGAGAGCCAAGCTGGGAGAAGATTCTGGTCCAGTGTGGGCCACGGGAGAGAAAGTTCGTGACCAGACTCCTCCTCCAAGACGATGATCTTTTTCCTCCACAGACCTCAAAGTTTTCGAATTATCAATTCCTTGTATGGAACCTATCTTTGCAAGATCAAAATCGGCGATTCCTGCTCTTCTGTTTCAGTCTGTTGCAAGATCAAAATTCAAACGAATCTGTTCGGTGAAGCAAAGCTTCCTCTGATGAGATTCAATTTCAATCTTTCAAACCAGCTCATGAATGCAAAAGTCAATTTTCTTATTGTGATTTGTAAATGTGAAGAATCAAGTGTTGTTACATGCTCAAAAGGAGGTTGACATGCGAGACCAAGAGCATTAAAACATGTAGAAGAGAATAAAGAAAGCAAATGAAACAAAAAGGTCTGGAGCGAGAGGTAGGTTTGGTACTCATCGAGAGTCAAGTCGACGTTAGACCTTCTCGATCTCTTCTTTGACTTGTTCGAGAAGAGATCTCAGTACAGGTCTGACAACTTCTTCCCTAGCAGAGCAGAGCAACGCAGATTTGAGGTCCAAGAGATCTATTCTTTTCTTTGCCTCGACTTGATCTTCTTTGCTTGCTGCTTTTCCAGTACCACTCTCTTGCCCCTTCTCTTGATTTAGTTTGTGATTGATCTCTTGATTGATTCGTGAAGCGATCTTTTGAAAGTTGGGTATAGGTTGATGAAGTTGGAAATTGGATGAAGAGGAGTGGTTGAGATTTGTAGATGATGGAGCTGAAGCTTGTTGATTTTGCAAAGCAGTATGATCTCTGAATGTGGGTTGCGAGGCGTCGCTAAGTAGGACTCTGAAACCAGAGATAAGATGGATGTCGATGGCATATCTGATAAGGGATTAGAAGAACGAGAAGGAAGAGAAAATCAGAGTCTATTGTCTGCATTTCACGAGAGAGAAGTGCTTCCTTGCTCACCTATCTAGCAAACGAAGTCTGTACCAAGTTGCTGAAAAGATCTCGAGTTCCGGACAGTCTGGATCCTCCAGAGCCCGATCGTAGAAGGGAGCTATCTCTCGTAGGATGGGAAGTGTCTGTTGAAGAAGCTGATAGAAGAAATCAGAATTGCGAAAGTCAAAGGTCAGCCAAGCATTTCGAAGAAGTCAATTTCTTCTTCACCCTCTTCATTGAAACGAACCTGAAGAAAGCCTGGCCAAAACAGACTAGAAGAGTCATTGTTGTTATTGAGAACCCTTTCAAGGGAATGAGATAGAAGATGATGAGGATTGGCTTTCCTTCTCGCCTTCAAAGACTCTTGACCTTCCGAAGAGAAAGAGAGAGCAAACCTCCCGAAAGAAGGTTGGCCTTGGTTGGAAATGAGCTTTCTCTTGACGAGTAGAGAAAGATCTTGAGAATACTTGAACTGGACGCTGGAGAGGTCGAAAGTCTGCAAAGTGATGTCTAGAGATGAGGAGGTTTCAGATTGAGTTCCCTTCTTATTTTTGCTTCTTCCACTGCTGACCTCTCGAGCTAGTAGAACTATCTTCGAGATCTCATTCCAATGAGCTAAGAATCGATGGACACAGTCTCCGACGTTTTTAGTTGTAAAAGTCAAAATGGATTTGGCGCTATCGAAGTGAATCTCACTTCCATCATCGCAGGTTAGAGACCGATTCATGACACCTGAATGGAGCTTGAGTTGCAGAGTGATTTGAACGTGGCATTGTGAAGGGATCCACCAATCACGGAGTAAGATTGAGACGTTGGGATTTGAAAGACCAGCTGTGTAACCTAGAAGTCCTTTCGAAAGGACACAGAGACTAGGTACGAGAGAAGCAACAGCTGCAGCTGGATTGGAAGTTGAAGTCTTAGTTGAAGCCAGAGTAGCGTATGATTGAGATGGAGAGACTTGAGAGTAGGGGACTCCACGAAGACGGAGTTGCTCTTCGATCTTGAGGTAACCAACCAAGGCTACGCAATAACTGTGAAGCCTCGACAGTTCTTCGATCGAGATGTCTTGTCTGTGAACGAGAGCCAGTGAAAAAAATTGAGTGTCAGTAGAGATATCGACTGGAACAAAAGAATCTTGGGTTCATAGATCTCGAATCGAGACTCACCTCATAGCACCATTGTTCGCATCCCCTCTCTTTCTCTTTCCTCCTCCAAAGACTCTCGGCCTATCTATCCAAGACATGAATTGGATCAACCCTGTCTGTTGACCACTTGGTTCGATCACAGGAGTGATGCAAACCAGAGCGACTCTGATGTTTTGAGGTAAGATTCTTGGAACGATGAAGTAAGAAGGACACTGAGCCAGAGGGATGAAAAGAAGGGCAGAGGGAGAGGATCCGAAGAACTTCGCCCGATCTGAGCATTCCAAATAAAGAAGAAAGCGAGAGAAAAAGTCAGTACGCGAAAGGATTGAGATTCTCGAATAGATCAGCGATTGCTCACCTTCGTTTCGAAGAGGAACACGACGCATCGAAGGCAATCCGAGATAGTCGGCCTTCTGCTCCAACTCTTCAATGATTCCACCAAAGCGAAGGCTCTGAAGAGCTTCAATCAGAGAAGAAGGATTGGCATTGATCTTCTCAGTTGCTTCAGCCAATCTAACAGCAGTCCCCTCACTCTCCACCGCTTCTCCCGATCCTTCAGATCTATCATGATGAGCTCGAAGGAAAAGACGACCAGATAGAGGAGTTAGACCCAGGACGACACTGAAGCTGTCAGAGAGCCTGACTCGAAGAACCGATGAGAGAGTTCCATCTTGACGAACAGTTTCCTCGATAGCGCATTCGTCTGAATCGAGAGATTGACCAATTGAGCTTGAAAGGAGTCTCTTGTGGAAAGCTCTGATTGCAGCTAAAGAATGTTGTGAAATGACTGAAGTGAGAAGAGATTCGATATTGAGGTCGTAAGAGTCCTGAAGAAAGAATGCAAAGGAAGGGAGGAAAAATGTGAGCATCACTGATTTGACCAATCTCAAGGAGAGGTCCATGTTCAATTCTTCGAAGACTCACGACCTCTATAGAGCTTCGATCCACCTCTTTAGCAACAGATTCATCTAGATCCCAAGTGACAGTCAATCGAAATTGCTTTCCCAGATTGGCATCTGCTTCAATTCCATTCAACAAAGTAGTTCCCAAAAGATTCTCTATTGTTGTACTCGTTCCACTTTGAGTCTTCATTTCTTGAATGCTGATACGAACAGTTCCCTCAGCTACCGGATTTCCTAATTGAGATAAAGCTCTCGAAGTTCTAGAATTCGAAGCTATAGGCCTTTGACTCTGAACTGAGTTTCGAGTCCAGTAGTTGATGATCAAAGTGACTGGGCTGGCTTCCATAGAGACTCGAAGATTGGTTCCCCAATGGAGATTGGATAGTTGATCTGCTTGATATCTGAGGATGGTCAGTTGATACTTGAGCGATGTGTCCTCTACAAGGACAGAGAAGAGAGAAAAGGAGGCATTTCAGGATCAGCTCTGGAAAGTCGAGACAGGAAAGAGCCACTAGAAGGCAAACGAGATTACTCACGTAAGAAAGAGTAGAGACGAAGTAGAGGTCCATCTTTCCTCTCCATCGATTCTTCCCCAACTTGATCTCCACCCAATTCGACATCTAGATCCATTCTTTCTCCATGTTCAGCATCTTGTCTAGGCGGATCTCGATTCCCCTCTATCTGCGGATTCCCATCATCTTGACTTCTATCAACGGCCGGAGATTGAGGGGTCAAATGAATGTTGCCATCGTCCAAAATGGTCAGTCTATCTTGACCTTCCGGAGATCTCTTATATTTCTGTTTACCCAAACCAGTGATCCTGAAATCGAACTTTACAGAAAGTAGAAAGAATCGATCTTGATCATCGGATCCCTCAAGAGTGACTGAAGCATCGAATAAACCTTTGACTCGAAAGAGAGCTCTTCCGTTTGAAATGGAATAATGAGACATTTGAATCGGTAGGATCTCACCACACGACAGTCGCAGTCGTAGAGCATCTTCTAACTCTGAAACGATTTCTAAAGCTTCTTCGTCGGTGTATGGCTTTGGAGGAACGATGTCGTCCTAGAGAGAAGTGAAAAGGCGAAAGAACGAATCGAAGAGAGATTGAGTGGAAATGGAAAACGATGTTGATAGGCTCATCGTGATAGTTCTCTTCCCTTACCTTGATAGAAGATGGCAATCGTAGATAGTTTCCAGTACTGAGAACATCAATCGCTGTCGAGAGATCATAATTCCTAATTCTAGAAAAAGGCAGACCTCTACGAGCTCCAATCAATTCTTCTGCAGCACGAAGTCGAATTTGATGCTGTTCATTCACGAGACCGATGAGGTCCTAAAGATCGAAAGAAAAAACAATCAGATCAGTAAGAGATCTCAAGAAGAGAAAGATTCGGAGAGTGCCTGTTCGAATCGAAAGCTCAATCCCACGACACCCACTCTAGCCTTTTGAAGATCGAGAGCACATTTGGACCATCTCGCCAGGACCAAGAGTTTGATGAATTGTTTCCTCATCTCGAGAGCTGAATGAAAGATCTTTGTTCGTTTTTCGTCGCTACTGAGAGATGGCAGACTATAGACAGAGAGAGGGTGGAGGGGAGGGAAAGGTGAAGTTTGTAAGAATAGAAGATCAGATCCAACTTGGGAGTCTTTCAACTAGCTCCAAAAGGCCAGATACTTTGAAACTTCTCCCACAAAAGCACAACGAGGTAGACTCTCATCAGAAGTCTCTCGACACTAATCAATTCCCAGCTCTCAGAATCTCACACCCTCTGCCCTTCCAAACTCACGTCTCTGTCAGATTCTGTAGGGTATCATATCCATAATTGGCCATTCTGAGAACGATTGCATTCAGTGGGACGATCTCGCTGTCTACTGGAGCGATTTCGGCTTCTAGAAGATCCAGAGGGACCTGCTCTGCCTGAGCCATCATTTCGTCGAAATCCAAATAAGTATCCAACTGTCTGGCCTTGCCATTGTTGGAAGAGGGAATCGGACTTGATGATGGATCTCCATTTGTAAGACTGGTTTGAATTGAAGTTGGATCAGAAGGATTGGAATGAGACTTGAGATTGATTGAAGAGGAAGAAGAAGAAGAGTTGGCTTGCTGAGCTTCGACAGTACTTCCGTTCAGATTGGAATGAAGTGAAGGCTGATTTCCATTGATTCCATTCTGATCAACATGATTGCCATTCAGACCAACACTGGCTGGAGATGGGATTAGACTGCCATTCCCATTTCCATTTCCATTTCCATTAGCGAGACCACTGTCCACTGTCGATGCACCGACTGCAGCGCCAGTGGCCAGGTTGGCTAGATTTGAATTGAGACCAGTGAAGGTGTTCTGATTCTGATTCTGTTTGTGCAGCTGCTGTTGTTGATGTTGGTGTTGAAGTTGATGAGGTTGCTGATTGAGATTGGATCGAGGAGAGCTCATCTATTCCAATTCAGTCTCTTCTACGCAGTCTTGCCTCTTGCTTTGACCTTTACACTTCTTTGGATAGCAAAGACAAGTAGCAGTAGAGGTAAACTTGCTTTGCTTGATTGATCCTTGAAGTAGATGAGGAGGAGGAGGATGGGTGAAAGGACAAAGAGCGATCCAGCAGGCGTATTCGATCTTCTCATTCTCCAATCTGCACACAATTTATACCCAAAGAGCAGCTTCGATTTACAGTCACAGTCGAATTCAACTGGTCAATCCAATCTCGATGGACTACTTCAAGTCGATCTCGAGCGTTGCCTCTGCAGTCCTCGCCTCGAAGGGAGGTCCTCTGCCAAACTTCACTATCGGTCAAAAGGAACAATGGTTCGAAGGAAAGACGATCTGGAGTTTGCATCAGGGAACAAAGAGAGTGGGTGTCAGATGCTTACTTCAATGAATCTTCAATCTAGTTAGAGAGGGAGAGCTCCTGGAGTCTCACAAGATCCCTTTCTTCTAATCTGTTGTTCTGCCCAATTGACAATCTTCCTGCGACCATCCTCCCTTCTTTCCATTCAGGATGATTCCACTCCAGCCTCAATCTTGGTATTCGATACTCAATCTCAATCAAGTAGTCGATCAATGTCAACCTTACCTCTCGCAAAGAACGCTCTCAAAAGGTTGAGAACGATGAGACATCCGGATGTCCTTCGATTGCTGGACAGCGCAGAGACTCAGACTGCTGTTTACATCGCAGTCGAACCAGTCAGACCTCTAGGGAAAGCTTTGGAAGAATTCAGTGGAAATGGTAGAGAGGAGTGGGTCGGTTGGGGTCTGAATAGAATCATGGTGAGTGATAGACAAAAATGGATCGAGTCGATCATGGAGAAATGAACATTGTTTTGAGAAAGGAACTCTCTAAATTCTCTGAAAGTGATCTGACTGGAACAAAGATCCCTGAGATGGACAGCTTCGAGGGGAGAAAGAGATCTTTTCTGACAGAAGGTTCCTCTCTACCTCTTCTTCTTAATCGATTCCAGAATGCCCTTAAATTCATCAACGTGGATGCAAACATGACTCATGGAAATGTCAGAGTGGATAGCGTCTTTCTCTCCCAATCTGGAGAATGGAGGTTAGGAGGGTTCGAAGTCTTGAGTTCCAACAAAGATGACACTTCAGTTCTTTACGTCAGTTGATGCATTCTTGCGTCTTCTCTGACGCCTTTGGCTGACGCACCACTCTATTCTTGAATCTTCTTCGTCTCAGAACTTGGGAGGACTTCTTCCCGAAGCTCAGCGATACGCCTCTCCAGAGGTCAAGCAGGGAGGTTGGCAAGTATTGAGAGGGTGAGTTCTTGTTTCTCTCTACGAATTACGATGAAGCGCATACATTCGACGCCAACACAGAGCTGATGTCCTCCGAATTTCTATATCCTCAATCTTCACAGAATGGATCATCACGTCGTCGACTCTTACGCCATGGGACTTCTCACTCTCGAAGCTTTCAATGGGATTCTTCCTCCGCAAACTGGCACCTCTGTCCCACCTCAAGGAAAGTGTCCAGCAGCGCTTTACGCTCTAGTCCGAAGAATGATGGTGCCGAATGCAAAGACAAGACTTCCAACTGCTCAAGTTCTAGAAAGCGGAGAGGCGGATGGAGGATTCTTTTCAGAGAACAAGCTGGTCAAAGTCGGAAAAGGAATGGATAACTTCATGCTATCGAGTGATAACGAAAGGAATCATTCGACCAAACTACTCAAGGAAAACCTCAAGAGTTTCCCAGCCGAATTCCTACAACACAAAGTGATTCCAATCTTGATCCAAGCTTTGAACTTCGTTCCTAATCCTCAGAGTCTTTCTTCTCCAACCATTCAAGCTCCCAAGATTCTACCTCTGGTCTTACAATTGGGAACCAACTTGACTGATCAAGACTTCAAAGCCAGTCTAACTCCTGCAATCATCAAATGTTTTGGATCTGCAGATCGAATCATGAGAATGGCACTTCTAGATCATTTAGACCTTTATGCTAACAGATTAGAGAACAAGGTCATAACAGACAAGATTTGGCCTCATTTGATTACAGGTTTTGTAGATTCTGCAGTTCAAATCAGAGAAGCAACAGTCAAAGCTATCTTACCTCTAGCACCGAAATTGAGTGATAGGATATTAAACAATGATCTTTTAAGACAACTAGCAAAGACTCAAGTTGATCCAGAACCTGGAATCAGAACCAATACTACCATATTATTAGGTAGACTTTCCCCTCAACTATCTCTCAATACTAGAAAGAAAGTTCTGATTCCAGCTTTCAGTAGAAGTCTCAAGGATCCTTTCGTTCATGCCAGAGTGGCTGGAATCATGGCTCTAATGGCAACTGGGGATTCTTACGACAGAGACGATGCAGCCAAACAAGTCTTGCCTGCAGTCGTACCTTCTTTGGTAGATGGAGAGAAGTTGGTCAGAGATCAAGCGTCGAAAGCTGTGACTATGTTCATGAAGAAGGTCGAAGAGGGAGTCAAGGATATGCCAGAAACTCTACTTCCTCCAGAAGGAGGTCCTGTCGGTGCTCATCCAAACGCTCCTCCGATTTCTAATGGAGAAGGTGGAATAGTATCTTCTGCTGGAGGTGCTGCAAGCGCTCTTGCCGGTTGGGCCATGAGCTCTGCAATCTCTCAACTCAGCAAGTCTAGCAATATCGCTGAGATTCAAAACACTTCTTTGGATGGAAGGACAACTCCTGGAGGAAGTACCATCTCGAATCCAAACGTCACAAACGCAACTTCTACTTCATCTACATCAAACAACAATCTTCGAACCTCTTCACCTTTATCTAAGTCTACCTCCAATTTCACAGAGAGCTCTTCCACTACTACTACGACTACTCCTTCGAATCCTGATTGGAGTCGAGGTGGAGATTTGATGGACGTCATGGACGATTCTGATGATTGGACCGGATTCTCTGCAGCTCCTTCAGCTTCTACTTCCTCTGGTAGAGGTATCGGATCGATGCGAAGAGGAAGCGCTCGTGGAAGCGTGAGAGGTAGAGGATCAACGACTCGAGCTCCTAGCTTAGGAGCAAGTCGAATATCCTCTTCTGCTTCTTCGACCTCTCTTCCCAAAACTTCATCAACCATTCCAAGCACTACCTCTTCCATTTCTTCTCTGGCTCCAGAAGTTCAGGCTGCAGTGGAAGACGAAAACGATGCTTGGGGAGACGAATGGGGAGTCGGGAAATCAGACGAGCCGAATGGCAATTCATCAAAAGCAACGACTTCTTCTACCAATCTACCTGAAACTACATCTACCTCTTCATCAAGCAGACCTTCTAGAGCTCCGAGTCCGAGCACCAATACTTCTTCGACCGCAGATGCTTTCTCTTCAGTACCTGGTTGGTCTACTCCAACTCAAGGCGGATCGACTGAAGATTGGGGGACCTTTGATGAAGATGACAACAACTCGAACAATAGTAAAGTCGATACTGGAAGTGCAGTTGGTACTCCTCTCTCTGAAGTCTCGGCGAAGCCTTTGACTAGAGAGGAAAAGAAGGCAGAATTGGAGAGAAAGAGAGAAGAAAGGAAAGCTGTGAGTACTCGAAGAGATTGGTCAAGAGCTTGTCTCTTTTTCTTGAAGCAGCAGCTGCTTTGTGTGGCAAGTTGAATCTCAAATTTTTGACAAAGGTACCGGAATCTGAGCATGCGAACAATCGAGAGGTCTCGGCCAGAGATGGTGATAAGGGTAGGACTTTGAAAACGGTCCCGATTCGTCGTCGTTGTCCTTCGAGGCCTTTGAATACATACTGATCCCGTCTCTTTCTCTTTTCGATCTCACTCTCCTATTTGTTTGCAGAGAATGGCTCTTCTCAAAGAGCAGAAATCCAAGCTTGGAGCGGAAAGGATGTCGTGACAACAACCTGTACTTTCAATCTATCGAACTCTCCTTCTCCAATCTCAACTGTATTTCTTGATCAGTCTTCTGTATGAATTTTCCCAGAAACTCTCTTTTCGTAGACGGAAGAGATGAAAGAAGAACAGATGGCTTACCTATAACGGTTTTTCGGATCTAGATTCTCGACGCCCCCCGTTTTTGGTTTTTCCAGTTCCTGAACGGTGTTGGAGTTAAGGTTTTTGCAGGGCAAGCAAGGGATGAGAAGAAATCAGCAAGGGATGGATAATGGTTTCATCAGACCTGACTCCTTTCTCCTCTTATGTACGTATGTTTGCAAACAGTAAGCAATTCAGGGCGAGAAAAGAGTTCGATCTGTATAAAAGGGGAGGAGGGGTCATTTTGTTCCTTGAAAGCTTGTTTCTTTCTCTTCAACGTTCAACCTCAACATCAACATCAACAATATCTCAACATCTTTCCTTCTCGACCTATCTATTATTTAGTATCTATTAACCTCGCATACTCAATCCATCAACATCAAGCCAATCGATCGATCTTGGAGTCGAACCTCCTTCTTCTCTTCCTTAACAACCACCCCTACTTCCTCACCTCGATCATCAACCTCAAACATCATCTATCTTATTAACAACTTCTCACTTCACATCTAAGAATGGGACTCTACGTCGAGCCCGTCTTACCAAATGGCATCACGGCAGCCAATTGTGAGTCTTCGTCGTCGCTCTTTCGATCCAGATGCGGGATCTCTGGATTTCGAAAACAGAGATCTTGACCCCCACTTCTTTCGATTCTAGCCCTTTCGCTGACTTTGACAATCATTTTCATTTTTGTGAATCTACTCTCAATCCTCCTTTGGATCCTCATTTCATCAGTGACTGCTGTCGCTGAATACTACACTGTCCATGCCGTTCCACAGAGATACAACCCAGGTATCATCATTGCATCGGTCGCAGTCTCTGTCTTGGGTGCCTATTCTACTCTTCTTCTTCTCGGAAAACGTACAAGTAATAATGGTGCTAGAAATGTCGCTCTTCTGATTTTGGCTGCTGGGACGATGGCTGCTGTAGGAATTTGGGGAATGGTGAGTTCAAAGAACGAAGGAT
Source organism: Golubevia pallescens (assembly GCA_001599655.1). Taxonomy (NCBI): domain Eukaryota; kingdom Fungi; phylum Basidiomycota; class Exobasidiomycetes; order Golubeviales; family Golubeviaceae; genus Golubevia; species Golubevia pallescens. The sequence continues at coordinate 773,284 of BCHO01000008.1, forward strand.
GGCTCTGCTGTTCTTGGCTTCCAATCGCTAGGCATTCTCCTAACTTCTTGTCTTCTTCTTTTTCTCTCGAACCCTAATAGCACTTCATTGGAATGCACATGACTCTGAGACCAATCGAGGGAGTCGACTGGTTCATGATGGCATCGGCTGGATTCACTGTCTTTTCTCTCTTCGTACCCCTAGTCGCTCTCACTCTAGCATTCTTGGTAGTCGATCAGACAGTGAACTTCTCTGCATGGAGAGTAGGATTCTCTGGTGTCATCACAGGAGCCATCGTTGCTCTGATGCATTACTCAGCTTCATTCGGTGCCAACTTCAAGGTCTCTTACGCTCCAGCTCAGACGATCGCCTCCATCTTATTGGCTTGTCTGGCTTCTACGGTAGCTCTGATCGCTTTCTTCAGGTTCAGATCTCAATGGTCGGATAGTTGGTGGAAGAGATTGCTCTGTGCATGCATTCTAGCCTGTGGAGTCTCTGGAATGCATTACACTGCTCTCTCTGGAACCTCGTACAGAGTCAAGTCACAGTTCGTCAACGATCCAACATCGATGGCTATGGGAAGTAGGAAGAACAACACTTTGACTATCGCTATCGCTGGTGAGTTTGTGAAAAGATATGCTCGATTCTCTAGCGACAGCTCGTCTGACTCGCGCTTCTTCTTCGTCTTCACCTTCCCCGCTCACAGTCATGTGCTTCGTCATCGTAGTCATCTCGGTCGTCATCTCAGTCTTGGATGGTCTCAACAGTCGTGAGGCTCGTCGTAAAGCCAAGAAGGTCGTCGTAGCTTCTGCCACCTTTGACAAGCAAGGTCGTCTTCTAGTTAAAGCTGACGGAACTCTCCCAATGATCGTAATCGACACTGACGTTCAAACTAGAGACGTTCTAGACGCTTTGGACAACCGTCAACCAACCTTCCAATGGCTTTACGCTTTGAGCTGGGACTGGGACATTGTCGCTCCATTCCTCAAGGCCATCACTACCAGATTCTTCAACGAAGCAGCCAAAGCCAACGCTGAAGCTGCCGATCAAAAGAAAGGAATGCGTGCAAATGCAAAGAAGGTACTTCAATCTCGTCGTAGTATCGATGCAGTTCCAGATCCAAGTAGAGGACCAAAAGCTTTGGCAGACTTCAGAGATAGATTCGTAGATGCAGCCGGTCAACTCGCAATGGAGTTGGATATCCCTCTTCAACAAATCGGTGTGCTATTCGATCACGTTCAACCAACCGGAACTAGAAAGACTCTCCAACCAAGCAAGAATGAACTCTCGGATCCAAATTATCAAAAGAGACCAAGAGCAGACGACGAATCTTCTATCAACGGACCAGTTGCAAGTATCTTTGGTGATTGCGAAGAGGATGACGAAGGAGTCATGCTCTTCTTGGTACGTGAACTTCCAAACCCTTCAAACAACACTTCTGGAGCTGTGGACAGTGCTGAACGATACCGTCAACGTGGTTATCGTATGACAGAGACTCGATTCCTGGCTGGAGTCTTAGCTGATCGCGTCTCTGTCGACAAGGAGGATATGGAAACTCTACTAGGATCCCTCAAGCTCTTTGCCAAACGTGGAACTCGTCCAGTCGTTCAACCAGGAGGAGTCTACGCTGGTCTCTTTGGAGTACGTGCTTCGACTAGCAAGCAAGGAGGTCTCGACGTCTTGGCTTACAACTTTGCTCGTCATCAGATTCCAGCTTATAGACTTCCAGACGTCAAGTTCCTCAATCCATCGATGAAGAAGTTCCTCAGAGAGCTGGATCAAATGACAATGGAAGATGCAATGCGTACCTGTGAGAGGGAATCGATCAGATCAGGAGAGCGTAAGACTTACTTGGCTTCCAGATCGGATCTCGATCTCACAGAGAATCAGGAATACGTTTCTGAACAAGAAGAAATCGAACTCATGATTCAATTCCAGACCTCTCTATTCATCGCTCTAGATGCTCTTCACAATTCAGTACGCTTCTATCCAAAGATTACTCAAACCGGTCGTATCAGTGCAGAGGTATTGGAAGTGCCATCAAGTCTCGACGATTCGAGTCCACCAGCCGAAATGATTCTAGTTCAAGCCGTTCTCCCAGAAGCTTCTGCCACCTCTTACTCTGGTTACAATGGTGGAAGTAGTGGATCGGACATCTTCCCAACCGAGAAACCAAGCACTTCAACTCCATTCGTCTTCACTCCTTACACTCTCTTCTCCAAGTCTCAAATGATGCTTCTTCGTGGTCGTCAAGCCGACGACTTCGAACACGAAGTAGTCTTGGAGCTCCGTAGAAGGTATCCATCTTCAGTCATGGCAGAACTGGACGAGAAGAACATGGCTTCTCCAGGAACTCGTAAAGATTCACTTCAATCTGGAGAGATGAGCACCTTCCCATCTGACGAGAGTGGATTCTCCAATCAGAAGTACGGAGAAGAGGGTGAACAGGATCAATCGATGGACACGAGTAAAGGAACGATTCCAGGAGTGGTTCGTCAATGGGCTGGGAAGTTCACTTCTCGTAGATCTTCAAGAGAAGGAGCTGAAAATGTCACTACCAGAAGTGGAATGAGAATCACTGGAGAAGGAGGTCGTCGTCACAGTAACATCTCTGTCACCTCTCGTTTAGCAAAGACTATGGAGAATGATCATGAGATGAGAGAAGTCTCTGGAACTATCCCAGTCCTCAAGAGCGATGCACCTCGTCCAGTTTCGCCAATCTCTCCAACTTCAGTCGTTTCAGGTGCTCTTTCAAACGAACCTACAAGTCCAACTACGATGAATCCATCTGCTCTATCTCCTTCGGCTGAAATCAACGGTTCTGCATCTTTAGGAATCAGACGTTTCACCAACGGTGGTTTGACTCCAGCTCCAACTTCTCACCTCTTGAGCTCTTCTCAAGCTCGTTTCGCTCAAGCTGCAGACGAGAATCCAGTTCCAGTTGGAAATGCAGTTCAAAAGGACCTGGTCGGAACTTTCGGTGAACCTCGTACACCTCCTCAAGCTAGAAATCGTCAAGTCAATCATCATAGTCTACGTCCTTCGACTGCTCCAGTTGGTGGTCGTCGTGAAGCAGCTTTGCAACGTCCAAAGACTGCAGATTCTCATTCAACATCTTTGAGTCCTCCTCTCTCTCAACGTCATGTCTCCAATTCAAGCCGTCAGAACGAAGCAAGTCTGGTAGCTCGTCTACGTTCTGACGATTGGTCTGCACGTCAATTGCAATCTTTGGAGCGTGGCCCTTCTGGTGGAGATCTACTAGGCGTCGAATTCTAGTCCCGACAAGTCAAGTCTTCATTAGAGCTTTCAAATCTTGGTATTTTCCTTTCTACTTCGTTTCTGGTCAAACACTCTTCTCAACAAACATCAAAACGGGGACCTCGAATTCATCAACGGTCAAATGTCAAGGGAAAAATAAACATCATCCTCAACTTCTTCTGTTTCTTCTCTTCAATCTTCTGATTCATCAGCCCACTTTCATTTCTTCCCTGATTTACTACCCTTTTTAGAACTTTCTCTGTTTTCTCTTTTCATTCAAGCGTTTCCTCAAGTCATCGTCTCAATTCAAGATCCGTCGCCTCTTCTCTTCTTTTACACTTGGTAAGCGCTAGTTCGCTTCGTAACCAACCTCTTTCTCCTTTTCTTGCATGTAAAAGCCTTTTCTCTACGACTAGACACAATCTTCCCTCCTTCCGTCTCTCATCGTCAAGGTTCACAAAGCACATTTCAAAGCACAAAGCAACACGGATCTTGAACCCTTTATATAAACATTATACACGACCAACGAAAAAAAAGAAACGATGTCTCAATATTTGTATTGGTATTTGAAACTCTTTGACAACAATTTCGAACCTTTATTGTTGTTTGCCACTGCACAATGAGAAGGAATGACCCTCGAGCTTGTCCTTGTCTGACGATTCCTTCTAAGCTCTAGATTGTAAATCGACTATGTTTGTAAAGAGAAATGAAGATGAAGATGAGGAGAGGAAGGGATCTTGATGAATTCGAGAAGTGATAGCACGATGAGGCATCCCAGCAAAAGATGAGCGCCAATCAGACTCTGAGCAATTCACCCAAACCATCGCATTCAAGATGTCGCTGAGAATCTCTCGTGGAGTGGCTGGTCTGGCAAGAGCAAAAGGTTCGAGTAAGTACAAAGAATCACAAGAATCAGCAACAATCAATCTACAGACTCCATTCGCAAATGCAGAGGCAGTGAATTGAGGCAGAAAGCAAGCAGCAAACTGCAACAAGTCACTCTACTGCCTTCTTGCTCTCAAGCTTCGACATTGGAAGCTTTCTAAAGCTCGAAGTTTCACTCTAAGCTCAAATCTATGCACCAGAACCATCCGCAAAGCAGAGTGAGGCCAGCCAAGGACTGACACTCTTCCATCCTCATCTCTCCTCTCCTTCCTCTCTGTTTCTCTCCCTTACAGTTCTCTCATCCAGATCGATTGTTCCATCAACTTCATCATACACTCTACGTTCAATTTCAACCTCATCCAACAAATCACAAGCTGCTCCAGCTCAGGCTTCTCCAACTGGAACTTCCTCAAACGATCCCATTCCAATCACTACCTTAGCAAACAGACAGAGTAACCAACAGAGCTTGGAAACACCAAGGAATAATGTCGGTTAGTATCCAGTCCAAATTAGATGAGAATCGTAACGATAAGATGGGATGCGAGGTAGATTGGCATCGGAAATCACCTATTGGTCAGCTCCTCATTCTTTTGAGAAGGGATCCTCTTGCAATTGACTATAAAGGGACCCTGCTTTCTACACATTGCAAGTTTCGAACAATTGCTTTTTTATGAAAAGGCGGATCCAAGTGCTGTCATTTGAAATAGAAGACGCTTCCCTTCCTAACCTCATCTTGTCCTTCCTCTCCCTCTCATCTTACAGAATATGTCCTATCGACTTTGGACAAGATGGTCAACTGGGCACGTCAAGGATCAATGTGGCCAATGACTTTCGGTCTGGCTTGTTGCGCTGTAGAGATGATGCACGTAGCCACCGCTCGTTATGATCAAGATAGATTGGGGGTAGTCTTCAGAGCAAGTCCAAGACAGTCCGACGTCATGATCGTGGCCGGTACTTTGACCAACAAGATGGCTCCTGGTTAGTATCAATCTTCATCGTGCCTGTAATTGGAGGATCGAAGCAGAATGCAAAGAAGTGGAGAGTCTTCTTTCTTTTCTCGAGATGCTACTCTCTCTCTTTCTCTCTCTTCTCAATTCTTTCGATGGAACCTCTTTTGCCAACTTCACTGACTTCAACCCTATTCTCTTCAACTTCTCTTTGTTCTTCTACCATATCTTCATCTTTCGTTCGCCCTACACTCTCTTAGCTCTTCGTAAAGTCTACGATCAAATGCCAGAACCACGTTGGGTCATCTCTATGGGATCTTGCGCAAACGGAGGAGGATACTATCATTACTCTTATTCAGTAGTCAGAGGTTGTGATAGAATTGTTCCAGTGGATCTCTACGTTCCAGGTTGTCCTCCAACTGCCGAAGCCTTACTTTACGGATTCCTTCAATTGCAGAGAAAGATGAGGAGGAACAGAAAGGCTACCCTTTGGTACAGGAGATAAAGGTTGGAAACTGTTAGTCGAAAGGATCTAAGCACACACGAGGTTCTTTTAGATTCATGTTCCTTTGTCGATGTATATGAGATAGATAGAAATCTCTTTCTTGTCAGATCTGTTGTTTCTGCTTCGATTGCGTTGTGAGCTTAGCTTTTCTCATTGCTGTTCCTTTCGAAGACCATCTGCTTCCTCGAGATTACCATTGGAGTTTAGAAGCAGAATCTGTGGAGAGGATGGAAGAGCTGGGACGAATCTTTGCTTCCTACTCGTCCCAACCAACCATCATCGAGAAAGTAGACTGCTATAGTCCTTTCTCTCTTCCTCAATCCTCTCTCTCAAACTCTGATATTCTTCTCAAAAACTCCTCCTTCTTGCAAGCAAGATGGCTACTCAAATCCATCAACTTTCTTTAGGACCATTGACGGCTCACTCTTTCAATTCGGATCGTTCCAAAGTTGCCATCTGTCCAAATTCATCAGATGTGCTGATCTATTCAAGATCAGACAATTCACCAACCAGTTCTTGGGTGCTAGAACACACTCTTTCAGAACACGACAAGTTGGTTACTTCGATTGATTGGGCAAAGAATTCCAACCGAATCGTAACTTGTTCTCAAGATAGAAACGCTTACGTTTGGACTTTGACTCCAGACAATTCCACTTGGAAACCCACTTTGGTACTCTTGAGATTGAACAGAGGTGCTACTTGCGTAAGATGGAGTCCAAGTGAGGAGAAATTCGCAGTGGCTAGTGGAGCTAGGTGAGTACAACGAACAGATAAGGATGCATGGATGGATGGAATCATTCAGAAATCAGACTTCTCATTCTGATTTCCTCTATTCCATCATCAAAACAATTTCAGAATCATCTCAATCTGTTCCTTTGAATCGGACAATGATTGGTGGGTCGCAAAACACATCAAGAGACCTCTGAGATCAACTGTTCTATCTATCGATTGGCATCCAAACTCAGTCTTGATTGCGGCTGCTTCTGCAGATATGAAGGCTAGAGTCTTTTCTGCTTTCATCAAGGGCGTAGATAGCAAACCTGAAGCTACCGTCTGGGGTGAAAGGTTGCCTTTCGGAACAGTTTGTGGAGAATGGTCAACTCCTGCTGGTGGTTGGGCTCATGACGTTGCCTTCAGTCCAGATGGAAACGCTTTGGCTTTCGTTGGTGAGTACTCGATTGTGATTACATGAAGCGAGGAGGTAGCTTGAGAGTAGAGATTCGAAGGGGGGCAGATGGGTACAACACTCGCTCTATCTCTCCTCACTCTTTCTTGCTAGTGAAGAAAACATGTTGCATGATTGGCTAGCATGTAGTTTGAGATTTTCAAGCTAGCTTCAAAACAGTCTCGGTCGCAGTTCAGAACGTGAGCCCTCTTTTCAAAGCTTTGTTCCTCATCTTCCCCTCTTCGTCTCTCTCGCTCTCCTTCCTCAGGTCATGACTCCTCTCTGACCGTCGTCTATCCATCCGGACCAAACGAGCCAGTTCAAGCAATGCACGTTCTACGTTCTCCAACCTTACCCTACGTCACTCTACAATGGGTCTCTCCAAACTCATTAGTAGCAGCAGGACATGATTGTCAACCAGTCTTGTTCGTCGGAGATGTGGAATCTGGATGGAAGTTGAACAAATCTTTAGACGGAGCAGCAACTGCAGCTTCCAAAGCTCCACCTCCACCACCACCAAAAGCTGCAGGTCTAGCTGGAAACTCTACTGGAGTCGGAAGGTTGAACAACGAAGCTTTCAATCGATTCAGATCCGCAGATGCCAGAGGCGCTTCTTCAACTCCTTCTCCATCTTCTGATTCGAATGGTGCCAATGCAGGTTCAGTCGCTGGTGGTTTAGGTGCAGTCGCTGGTGCTTCTGTAGGCGCTGACGGTGAACTCTACACTACTCATCAAAACACTATCACTAGCGTCAGAGTTTTCGAAGGGGAGAATGGAAACGTCAAGAGTATCTCGACTTCTGGTGTCGATGGTAGACTATGCGTCTTCAGTGTTCCAGCCGCTGGTTCTGCTGCTACTGGAATGAACCCTTTGACCAAAGGAGTGGCTTCTATCAGAGTCGCTTGAGAGATGGTAGGATGAAAGTTGGGAGGTGAATCAAGTTGGAGGGCATGCCGTGGTTCTAGAGCTGTTACTGGAAGATGGAATCTATATGATAAATGAATGAATTGGCTTGTGAATGAATAGATATGAGTCACAATTGAGAACCATCGAGAGCGTGGTCGATTAGACTTTGTCGGTGGACTCTCGAGTTTCGAGAAGCCTCGCTGTGCCTCTTCTCTGTGTGCGATTCACTTCTTCGTTTTATGCTTTAAAATGTAAAAGGTCAATCGACATTATTATGCGGACGTCCCAACACATGAAATGAGATGTTCTAGAATGTTCTGACTCGAGACTGAAAAGGGGAGAGCCAAAAAGTCACGAAGGTCTCAGATCGAGGCTGGCCAACGAACCATTCCAATATTCGACAGCAAGGGAGGGGAATGCCGCTATGGGATCGACAAAATGCCTGCCAAAGCATGCTGATCTCATCTTTCCGAAAGTCGAAATTCCAAAAGAGGGAGGCGAGGATCTGGAATCCCAAAGAGACACACAAAGAATCAGGACGATCTCTTCTCTCTCTTCTCTCTTCACTACTACCATCACTCTCTTTTCTTTCGGTTTGATTCTTATTCTATTTCTCAACCTCACACGCTCGTTTCTCTCGGTTTCTCTATTGGTGCTCCCCTTTCTCTTCAACCTACTGTTTCCATATCCAACCAACCATTCTCAACTTGGACAAACACTCTCACTTCAAACAAACAAACATTCAAATCCATCTCATCTATCTTTCCAACATCTAATCCCAATCATAGCCATCGCAATCAAACCTCAACTGCAACTCAATGGACGCACTCACTGCTGCTACCATCTCTCATCCTCATGCATCAAAAGCTCTGTGCGCAGATCTGACTCCCTCTGCCTGCACTCTTAGTGGATCAGCACCAAGAGTCAAACGTTCAGTCAGTCTGATCGGATCTTCAAGACCAATCAGAGCTTCGTCAAACCCATCCAAACAACGCTCGTTCTCTCTTCACCGCAGATCTTCAACAACTCCAGCCTTCGATCTAGACCAACACACTCTAGAACTAGGTTTCAGAAGTCTAGTAACTCCAGAACAGAAGTATCAGGTGGCTGGAGCTCAACAAATGGCAAAGGAAAAGAGCATGACCAACGTCCAAGATGCTGAAGAGATCCTTACTGATCAAGACTCAAGCCCCTTCAAATCTCCACCTCTCGTTGGACGATCTCTACCTGGGATGGATAAGAATGAAGAATCAATGGAACAAGAAGAACAAAAGGCAGTCCCCAGTGACGAATCCGACTCAGCCAATTCTGCTTCTCCAGCTTCTTCAACCGATACTCCGTCACCGCCAACTCTTCTCTCTGATTATCCTTCAACTCAATTTGGAACTCGCTCTATCAGTTCTTGGAAACTGTCTACTGTTGGGAAACAGATAGGAGAAGCTGGTTCGGATTCTTCAAATTCATTTGGTCTAAGTCGTGGTCCGAGAGGTGGTGCTTTCGTGAGTCGCTCACTTTCGACGAACGATCTCAATTCTCTACTAGTGACCAAATCAGCAAACAAACCGTCCATCAAACAGAAGTACTTCTCAGCCGATTCGGTCTCATCCGATGAATCTTCTTCTTCTGATTCTCCTTCAAAGAATCAACCATTCTCACCACGTCAGTTCGAAGATGCTCTACAACAATTCGATCCTATCGACGGAGTCTACGAAGGAGCTTGGGAACAGTTGGAAAAGGTGGTTCAGTGGAAAGCTAGAGATCAAGTCTCATCAAAACAAAAACTTCCCTCTTCTGCAGCTGAGGAAGTCTTCTCACCTCGTCAGTTCGAAGACGCAATTCATCAATACGAACCGTTGGACTCGGTTCAACATTGGAAAGAAGCTGGAAAATCTGTTGATGAAGCAGATGGAGCTGAGAAATTTGGACCTATCAAGAACATGGCTGCTGGTTAGTATCTTGAATTCGCAGAAGTGTCTTTCGATGTCGAATCATCTCACTGACGTCTCTCTTTTCGACTCTCTTCTCTGGTCCACAGAAACGAGAGCTGCTGCTCACGAAGCTCCTGAACTAGCTCCAGCTGAGGATACATCGTTGGGACCAGACTCCACTCCACCAATGTCTCCGGAATCGAACAATTTAGATCTTCATCTACGTTCTGCAGCCATTGCTCTGGAAGAACTGCAGACCGTCCTTCATAGACCAAGAGCTTTGAGCAATCAAGTGCCTCGCTCTTCTGCCTTACCAGACGGATTCCAGACCTTGGACAGGACACAATCTCCTACAGAGTCATTCAACAATAGTCCAATTGTCAGGAATTGGCCAGCAGATCAAAGACGCTCAAGACGTTCCGATCTCGTCAACTCTCTCGAAGACGGCACTCCTCTCAGCTCAGCTAGTTCACCATCTTCGCAGTCGAATCTTGGCAAAGAGAGTCCAATGCTTCGTGGTCGCTCTACTCTTCGTAGTCGCGATTCTGGAAATGGTGGAAAGCTTCGTAAAAGAGAATTCGGTCAAGGTCTACCCCCAGCTTCAAGTCTCGTAGCTGCCGCCAAGAAGGAAAGTCTACCAATCGACACCGAGGATCTAGAGGCTTTGGGCACTGTTTCCAAGCTGATCTCTCGTTCTCCATCTCTAGTTGGACAAGAAGGCATGGGGGATGGAATTGGATTAGGTCTCTTCGAGGTCACTCAATCCAAGGTGGAAAAGGTGGAAGGTCTAGGCCTCAGCAAGAAGGACATGCACCAGGTATTCTACGATGCTCGGGAAGCTCTAGATGATCAAGATGATGGTTCTGACATCGGACTTGCTCAATCTGATCCTCAAGACGATTCAACAGCTCCAGCTGAAGCTCCAGACGCTGGTGAAGCAGCTACCTCGAGTCCAAATCCTCAACCAGTCGGATCAGATGCTCAATCCGTCGAACAATACAAGCCTTCTACCTCCAAGATCGATCACACTACCAGCTCCAAGAAGCATCCGAAAGCTGACCTCTCGGAGCTTCCATCAAAGAAGAAGAAAGGATCAACCACCATTCACGGTCGTCACTACAACGTCACTGGGAATGGAAACGGCTCTAGCTCTAATTCTCCAAGTGCAAGTCCTTCTACCTCTTGGAGCTGCACAACCACAGCTGCCAATGCTCCAAAGACCAAGTCATGGACTTCTGCTTTAGCTGCATCGAGCGTCCCTTCTTCGCCTCAACTCCTAGCTTCTCCAACTATGGGAAGCGCTTCTGGTTCTCCAATGCTCAACGGAACTCCCACAATGTCAGTTCCAGGGACTCCAATGGAAACTCAATCTGCTTTCGGAGGAGATGTGCCAGTTCAAGCTCAACCTGCTGCCACTCCAGCTTACGATGGAGCTACTGCTGCCAATGATTCTGCGCCTGGATTCCAAGCCTCTGTCGCCACCGTCATTGCAGCAAGCGCTATTGGGTCTTTGATGCTGATTGGAGCCATCATCTGGGCTGCCTTGTTCCGTCGTCGTCGTTCCAGAAGACGTCGTCATCTAGCAGGAGTTTTGGAGAAGTTCGGATCCACTTCTAGCTCAGACATTCATAGCGATGCCAGCAGCAAGTCAAGCATGAGCATGAGCAGAAGTAGCAAAGATACTTTGGTAGACGCTGAAAAGTCAGGTATCACTCATCTCTCTGACGAGAAGAAGATGGGAATGGGTCACATTGGGGCTGGGATTGGATATGGAATCTCTGAATTCGGAAAGACAGTCTCTTCCAAACAACCAGTCGAGAGCAAAGCTTACTTCGTTGCTCAAAGAGCTTCGGCTCGTGCTAGTGCTCTCAACATCGTCAGTCCATGGACCAGCTACGAGGACACTGCTTCTAGAGCTAGTCAAAAGCCAGATCAGGAGATCGCTACGGAAACGGACGACGAAGAAGCAGCTCGTAACATTGGTCTAGGACTTCTGGTCGAATCTGATCCTCGTAACTCTTCACGCATGTCTAGAGATTTAGCTCGTAGTGGTCTAGTCTCTGAAGCTTTGGCTCCAGTCAGAGACGCTACTTTCAGCTGGCAACATCCTACTCTTTCGCTCCCTCCTGCTGCAGCTCGTGCTTTAGCAACTGGTCACTACGTCAAGAAGAGAACGACTCTACCAGCCAAGACTCGTATTCCGGTTCCACCAATGATCGCTCCTCTGAGCTCTCTAGGTGCGAGTGCTTCTTCTATTCTCTCCAGAGCTGCTTCGGAAGGTTCAGTTGTGGCTCAGAAGACAGAAGCCTGCTCATCCAGCTCTTGCATCGATCCAGAACTCGATGGAGACACCACCATGGGAACATTCGCTCATTCCAAACTCTCTGGACTGCCAACTGCTATCTCTCAACCTGCATTACCTCAACGTGGTAGATCTGATTCAAGCACTACTGCTGGAGGAAGCGCTACCACCACCAGCAACAATGGAATTGCTTCAAGTGTCGTCGCTACTGACGGAAGTCGCAATGGATGGCTCTCTCGGATGCTTGGAGGTTTGCAGTCTTCGTCTAGCAGAGAAGGTTTGGGAGACTCAAACTCAGCTTCTGCCACTCAAAGTACTAATGGAGATTCTGGAATCAGTGTCAGTGTCAGTGATGGAGAATTCGCTGAGGTTCGCTTCGTCACTGGAAGAGCTAGTCTAGGACATGGTTCAGTCTCGCCTCAACTTCAATCAAACAATGCTAGCAAGACTCAATCCAAACGTTACAGCACCGATCCTCTTCTCGCCTTCGTCAACTCTGGAGTTCCTAGTCAAGAAATCACCAAGCAACAAGCTAGAGCCAAAGTCGTCTCGAGTGGATCCATTCGTCGCAATCCTAACTGGCATTCATCTCTTCCAGCTTGCCGCGAGGAGAGCGAAGAAACCATCTTTGTCATTGGCGACACTCCAACCTTTGGTACCTCCAAGGCTAACCCTTCCAAAGCTAGCGCTCTTCTAGGTAGAGGACTTGGTGATCTGATCGAAGACACCTCTGGCAGTGAAGACGAGAGGAAATCCGGTTACGATGCTGGAGGAGAGACTGACGCTGATAGCAGGATCAGCAACTTTGTTCCTGCTGGAAAGACCTACAAGACCTCAAACGATGCCATCGCCAGTACAACTCCGACTCAAGGCAGTCATTCTAGCTTCTTAGGTCCTTACGGAGTTGGATCTCATCAACATCGAAATTTACTTCCAATCCGTGTACCTTCAATCACCTTGACTCTGGAAGATGAGACTCTAGGAGAAGTTGAAAGACCGTTGAGCCTAGGAAGTCATAGTGAAAGTGGTACTACTTCGGAAGAAGAGAGTGGAACTGATGAGAGAATCATGGCTATGATTGGAAGGGCTCCAGCTTATAACCCTCACATCAACCCAAGAGTCGGATCAAATGTCAGGGAAAGTACTCAATCTGCAGCCAGTTTCTTCTCTTCGAACTCTTCAGACGAAGAGGACGACGCAGAAGATCCGTATGATCATTCGGGTCGAACCAGTCGAGCTGGAACTAGGTCTCCGCGCTCTTCTCAACTACCTCAATCTCAATCTAAGCATCAAACCGCCTCTTCGAGCAGAGCCTCTCAAGATTCCTTCTCTGTCGGAGAGAAGACTCCTCGTAGTTCCAGTCAGCAAAAGGAATGGTCGAAGGCCAACACTAGACCAGATAGTGAGACTGATGCTGAAGGGGTCTACGTAGGAGAAAGATATGAAGATGAAATTGATTTAGATGGTTATGGATCTGAATCTGCTGAAGGCTGTTTAGAGCTAAGCGACTTCCCAACTCTCCCCTCTTGGAGTCCAGCCGAGAAAGCTGCTCATGAAGCAAACAGAGCTGACAAGAGTGCTTATAGAAGTCAATCAATCAAGAGAGAGAAAAGATAAAAGCAAGTCTTCTACCTTCTTAATCAGTTCTCAATCTTTGACTTCCAACTCTTCCATTCGTATTCCATTCTGATCGTCTTCTCATTTCGTTGTCGAAATGCCCTCTTCTGTCAATCTCACACCTCTCGCTTCACGATTCTCTTCCGCCCCTTGATATTCTTCTTCTATTGATTGTTTTTTTCTTTCTTTATTGTCTTTTCTTTTGTTTCTGTTCCTCGTCGAAGAATGTTCTAACTCTCTTTATGTCCTTTTCTCGCTCTTTTCTCTAGATGACTTTCTCAAACCTGTATTACTTTCTGCTATCTCTTCTCTCTCTTCTCTTCTAGCCTGGTGCAAACAAGTTCTCCGTTCTTGTCGTTTCTTCTGATTACCTTTCTCTTGTCTAATCTATTACGTGTCTAATCCTTCGATGTGAGAAAGTGAGAAATTTCGTCGTACACCTTTCTCCGAAGAGCTTGTGAGCCTCGCACCGTTCAGCCAGATCAACAGCATTAGTATGCATTCAAAAGATCTGTAGCACTAGAAAAAGTAACACATCGATTTAACCTCCTCTAGCTTTGACTTCAACTCCTTCGGGTGGGCTCGAAGTCAATGCATCCTTCATCCAACCTGGAGTTCTTTCGTTGAAGATCATAGCTCCTGGATTTCCTGGCAAGTATTGATCAGGCTCATTCAAGCTCGAGACTAAACAAGAGATATGGTTTGTGAGAGAGATTTTATAGTGTCAGCCTTTTGGTCCTTTCGGAAGAGTCGGAGGTCATTCATCAGTAAGATTGTTGTTACACCCACCTTTGAAGAATCCAATGTCTTTACTACCTTTTGGGATAGAGATGATTGCAGATCCACATCTACCACAGAAATGTCTGTTGATAGGATTCCCAGAGTCAGTCTCCTTGTCTTCGTAGAAGTTGAGCTCTGTGAAAGAACCTGATTTGAATTCCATCTGATTGTAGTCGATGACAGCGTTGTTGGATCCGATTGATCCTCCAGCTCTAACGCAAGACTACAGAGAGCAAGCGAGTGAAAAGATGGAGACATTGGTGAGTAGAGTCAGAACTCAGAGAACGAAAGGAAGACGAAGTGGAAAAAGAAGAAAACCGAAGAAGATCGAAAAACTCACCTTGCAGAAGCAGATGAGCTTTGGTGACTGAGCCTTTGGGACAGTGAACTCAAATTTAGAGCAATTGCATCTACCTGAAGCCATCTTTGATGTTGGATTCGAATCGATGTTGTGGTAGAGAGCGAAGAAGCAACCTCCACCATCTTTTTGATGTCGCACGACACACAGCCTCTGCTCTTTCCTTCCAATTCAAGCTGATCATTTAATCTAGCATAGACAATTCAAGTATGCTCCTCGAATTCACCAAGCCCTCGACCAATTGACATCAAGATGGCCTGAGCTTCGACTTCCTCAGCGACTTTACTCGCACTTCGAAGAGATCAGAAGAGACTGAACGAGAGAGAAAATCACGAAACAGAGTTGAAATTGCTAGACCCAAAGAGAAGGATATTAATGAAGAGAGTTGAAATACTTGAAAGTGGATATAGAATTGTCAATTAGTGAAGATTGAGAGAAAAGATTGCTTTGAAGATGCGGGTGGGAACGAAAGAAGAAACAACAAAAAGGAACACTAAAGATATAAGTCATAAAGGTACATTAAAGATCATGAAAGAGAGTCATCAAATTCGATTCTGTCCAGCCCAAATACTCTGTCCTCTTTGGAACATTTCAACCGAAGATGGACCAGAACCTGAAGGGTGATTGGCTGAAGCGTATGCGGCGTGATCTCTCGTCAGAATTCCGATGTGAGAAGTAGGGACTTGAGCTTGAGGTTTCCAAGATTCATTTGGAGTTTGAGTCCAAGGAGATCTACCGACAGAACCACTGCCACCACCATTGATCTTCTCATTCTCATCATCTAAGAATTCATAGCTTCTATTCCCATCACCTTGAGTAGCTTCAACTCTTTCTTTCGAATCTGGAGGACCATTTGCAGAACCATAAAGGTCTTTCAAAGTAGGAGGATAAGGAACACTAGTAGATTTAGAGATCGAAATTGAAGAAGGATCGCCATTGACACCAAAGATTTGCAATTCAGAAAGGAAGACTTTCAATTGACAGATCCAAAGATTCCTTCTTCTATTTTGAAGTTCTTGAGATTGTAAATTGCTTCTATAACGAATATCGAGAGAGAGCAACATTGATTCTTGATCATTGGTGATGTTCATTCCTGAACCAATTCTGCCAGAAAGGTTATAAGTCCCTCCGAGACTCAATATCTTGATGTCTAGACCTGGTAAGAAATGTCTTCTGTGAGGCAATTCGTTTAACCATCCAGACATCTTGGATCGGAGTTGTTCGATTTGATGAAAAGAAGTTGAGTAAGCGACTTCCAAGTTGAAAGGTTCAATCGTCGGTCCAGATCTTCTGGCATTGACGATGGTTTTGGTGCAAAGGATATTATGAGACATTGTTGTCCATTCTCCAGTTAAAGTAGTGAAGGTAGCTGAAGGAGGAATGAAAGAGAAGGTGATGTCGAGATTTTAGATCTAGGCTCGAAATCGTTCGACGTCTACGATGAACTCGACTCACTCGTCAATAAGGCCAGTTCCTGTACGATGAAGCTGCCTTCTAAAGTCCCACTATACCAGATATCAACTCTATCACCGATGTCATACGGATGTTTCACGAACAGGAAAAGTGCAGAACTTAAAGTTTCTTGAGCCGAACTGGAAAGTAGCCAAGATAAACCTAGCAAAGCAGATCCGAAGGATGCTATCAGAGTTGAGAACTTTACCGAGACCAAAGCAGCGATGATGATGATTGCAATGGCTAGGAAGACAGATTGAAAGAGTTGATCCAAGTTTCCTACAGCACTATCAACGTCTCTCATCGAAGAAGATAAAACTTTTCTTTCCCTTCTCGATTCTTGACAAGCTTCGACCATTTCTTCCAAGGTACAATCTCCATTTAGATCTTTATCAAACATTTCGAATGCAGTTTCCGAAGTCACATAATCTGGGAAGCATTTGGAAATCGATTTCATCGTGAGTCTTAATGGAGATTCCGAGAGGTTCATGTCTTCTCGAATTCTTTCTTGCTGAGCAGTAGGTTCGTCGGTCCCTGACTTCTCGTTTGGATTCGATGACTGATGATGATGAGAAGCTCCATTCTCAAAAGAAGGTAAAGTAGCAAAAGAAAAGAAGATTCTTCTAGCGAGGCTCTTAGTATCCTTTGAATTATCCAGAGCATCCAAGACTAATTCTCTCGGATCGTTACTACTGTCTTGAGGCTTCAACGGATTTTTGTCCCATTTTGGCAAACCTAGACCCAGTTGATCCAGCTTCCTCTTCGGTAATAACTCTTCAACAGAAGTCGCCAAAATTGAATTGCCACCATTTCTCGATCTTCTTTCTCTTTTCCTTTCCAATAAATTCAATTTGGATCCTTTCGTCGATCTTGGTCCTTGCTGAGATTGATTCCTAGCTTCAGAAGAAATAGTAAGATCTTCGATTCCAGAATTGCTAGGTTTGGAATTGGCATAAAGGGTGGTCAAAACTTCTATGTGGAATTTTGAAGTTGAAATCCTATCTGCGTAAGAGACCAAATGGAATTTCCAAGCGATAGCTTGAATGACTATCTTTTCTCCCAATAATAGAGTGGAAGAAAAGAATAGACCTAACCAGAATCTACCTATTGTAACCATATGAATAGCTAGACTGTCGGTACCAGTTTGAGCCAAAGTTGTTTGATTACCATCGTCACTCGAACTGGTTGAATTCGATGAACCTAACAAAGGATTGATTTGATCACCATCGATCAAATACTTTGCTGGATCCTTGAAATTGTTCCAAACAATCATCAACCAAGTTAACCAAACTAACAAAGTCCAGAGGAAGAAGGCTAGATACTTCTGGATTGCTGCTAGATAGGCAATGTAATGTTTCAAATCTGAAGACATTTTTCCTACTGTCATTCTTAAGAAGTTAGGTCCTAAACTTGCAACCAGCCAACAAATGTACCAACCTAGATAGACTGTGCTCAACCAGATACTCCACCAAAGTAAACCGACACTCCAAACTGAAGGATTGGAAAAGCCATTTTTGGAAGATGAATGGTAAAAGAGTAGAGCTACTAAACCGGGTATCCAGAGTATTGTTACGATGGGTATCATTGTTAGGAATGTCATTAGATAGGGTGAGTTTCGAGTGAAATGAATGATTGATCTTATGAACTGTGAAGGGGCGAGAAAAAGGCAAGAGACAAGTTCAACTCGAGCTCGAAGTCAGGGGAAACACAGAGGATCACCCCTCTTGTCAGAAATTTCCGACTGGTTTTCTCATCATGACACGATGTCCTGTACTTGAGGTTACACTGTCATGAAACAAATGACTCACGTTGGAAGTTGTATTCCTTTCGACTCTATCCCAAAATCCATCCTTGTCTCCAAATTGATCGTCATGACCATCCCTGTCTCTTCCCTTTCCCTTGTCGACTCCAGCATCTCTCATGAGTTTGTCCCATTTTAGACTTTCAGCCTGTTGTCTGTCCAGAGTGACATGACGATGAGGGTTGGCTTGATCCTGCACTTCATGATCTTCAACTTGACCGACTCTTTGATAGCTGGATGAGTTTGGTGGATAGGAATAAGAATGAGAGTTGCTGTTGATCTTTTCGAGTTCGTAAGGAGGGATTGAAGAGAAAGAATTGCGATTGATTGGATTGTGTTGATGTTGATTGGGAGAAGAGGATCTGATGGGAGATTCTGAAGATGGAGAGGGTGGAATAAAACTTCCAGCCCCGCCATAACTGATGGTGGATGATGTTTGATGTTCATTGCTGTCGTATTTGTCATTTGTTGGATTTCTGCCAGTCAGAGTGGATTCATCGTAATTGAAACTGTTGTTTCTTGAATTGGAAGCCAAAGGGGAATTGGGTGGTCGAGGTGGCATCTTGCTCTCTCTTTCTCTCTCTCTCTTCTCTACTTCTTCTACTCTTGCTCTTTAAAGTGGATGCTGAAGATGATGATGATGATGTTCTGAGGATTAGAAAGGAATCAAGTTAGCTCTTGAAGGCCAGCATGGTCGATTGTGGGTTAAAGCTCAAGCTCAGGGGTTTTTTGATTGCAGAACAACACTTTGAACTTCTTGACGTTCGACTCCCATCATCCAGCTCAGGAAATCTTCAAATCTCAGCTATTTATATCCATATCTTATCCTTCATAGTCATCATTAAACTTCAAGAATGAAGCAACATTCACAGCAGCTCCACTCGGACCAGCTGCCCAGTCCAATCTCTTCAGAGCGCAAATCATCATCTTCATCTGCACTTCTATTCAAAAGACTTTCTCTCATAGTCCTCCTCGCTTTCGCCTATTCTTTCATCTTTGGCTCATCTTCTATCAAGTTCCATTCAGGGCCTAAACCTTACAATGGAAAGACCAACGTCATCCTAATGATCAGCGATGGGTTGTGAGTCATCCAAGAGATCCTTCGTGCTTTCAG
Organism: Golubevia pallescens; assembly: GCA_001599655.1. NCBI lineage: Eukaryota > Fungi > Basidiomycota > Exobasidiomycetes > Golubeviales > Golubeviaceae > Golubevia > Golubevia pallescens. The sequence goes on from BCHO01000008.1 coordinate 792,281, forward strand.
CTTTCGTCTCTTCTTCTTCAATACCAAGGTATACTGACTTTTCATCTCTATTTCACAAACTATTTCCTCCCTCCTGAACAGCGGACCGGCATCCCAAACCCTAGCGAGAACCTTCAATGCTCTGCAGACGAATTCGACTTCGCTCTATCCACCTTCACTACCCTTGGACTCAATGCTCATTGGCACTCATAGGTCTAGAAGTTCCGATTCATTAATTACAGATAGTGCAGCTGGAGCTACTGCCTTCTCTTGTGGTATCAAGACCTACAACGGAGCTATAGGAGTAGATTCATCGGGAAAGGATTGCGATACAATCTTCGAAGCTGCCAAAAGGGATGGATTTCTAACCGGAGTTGTAGTCACCTCCAGATTGACAGATGCAACTCCAGCAGCATTTGTTTCTCATAACCTATCAAGAGGAATGGAAGCTGACATGGCCATTCAAGAGGTTTATGGAACCAGATTTACAGATGGAGTTAGAGGTTTGGATCTGGCTATAGGTGGTGGTGGTTGTTACTTCTTACCTCAGAATAACGAGAAATCTTGTAGAGGTGATGATAGAGATTTAGTTGGTGAAGCTAGAGAGAATGGTTGGAATGTTGAGACTTGGTTTGAAGATCAAGATCTAAATCAGAATGAGAACAAGAAGAAGGATTCTGATTCTTCAGAAATGCCTTCTCTACCTTACTTGAATTTGCTAGCTCAACATAACACACCTTATGAGTTGGATAGAATTTCAAAAGATTTACCTTCGGCTCTCAAAGTTCCATCTCTATCTCAACTCTCCTCCAAAGCTCTGGATTTACTTTCCAACTCCGAATCAAATGAGAAAGGTTTTATTCTAATGATAGAAGGCTCTCAAATTGATCTATGTGCTCATGAAAATGATGCTGCATGTCATGTCAACGAAGCGCTTGCTTACAACAAAGCGATCAAGGTGGTTCAAGATTGGGTGAAGGAGAAGAATGAAAAGGGGGAAAGAAGTTTGATCATCTCTACTTCTGACCATGAAACGGGAGGTGTTACTCTGGGAAAACAAATGACTCCACAATATCCAAACTATGCTTATTATCCAGAGGTGATGTTGAAAACTAAGCATACTTCTAAGTTCTTGTCTGGGAAATTGTTGAACTTCGCTTTAGATCCTGAAGAAAGAAAACCCAGTTCCGATGAAGTCAAAAAATTTATTAAAGATGAAATATTAGGTGAAGAAGGTTTAGGGCTGGATCATATTAAAGATGTCGAAGTGGAAAAGGTCAAGGAGTGTATCAAGTTCATGGAAGATGATGATGATCAAGTTCAATTCTCGACTTCGAATCAAGATCAATTCCACCAAGTCTCAACCTTAGCAGAGCCTCCAATCAACACTGCTGACGTTTGTAGAAAGTTCATCGCTTCTATCATTAGCGATAGAGCAGAGATTGGATTCTCAACTTCTGGTCATACTGGTGTTGACATCAATGTCTACGGAGAAGGTTGGAACATTGAGAATCTAAAGGGAAATATGGAGAATACTAGGATTGCTACTTTCATAGCTGAGACGTTGGGGCTCAAGTTGAGAAAAGTTACTAGGTCGAATGTAACGATTTCTTATGAAGTTTACTTCTCATCTTAACGGGCTAATTCTTCTTGTTTATATATGTTTCGTAAACTCATTCAGTATCCATCACTTTGGAAGCAACGAGAGTGAGAGTGAGAGTGTCGATGGAAGAGCGTCCAAAGCAAAGAACATGGACAAGCTCTATAAATCACCAAAGATTTACATTTGTACCTTTTGAGCCTTTCGTATTTTCTGAATAGATCAAGAGAAGATCCAAGAACCGTTCTTGAGGGGGGAGCAAAATCCAAGGATTCTCGAAGACCAAAACTTCTCAAACTTCCTTCTTCCCAAACCAACACAACGATCAAAGATGCCACTTCAAATCTACGTCGCCTCTCGTACAGATGCAAAGAACAAAGCGACATCTTCACCTTATCCAATCAAGATTCAACTCGAATCTGCTCAACCAACTCTGGGGGAATTGAAAAGTCAAGTGGCCAACAAGATTTCCATCTTGAAAGTGGAGAGACAGAGAATCACAAAGGAAGACAAGAAACCTCTCACAAACGATGAATTGAAATTGAAGGATGAAGGCTTGAAAGATGGTGACACTGTTTGGGTAAAGGATTTGGGGCCTCAGGTGAGTAGAGTAGACAAGAAGAGAATCAGAAAGCAGAGGTACAGAGGTGGAACAAAGAGCAAGATAGCTGGGAAGCACTTTGCTCTCCTTTTCCTGATCGTTGTTCTATTGGAATAGCTCAAAGTGATTCAAGAACAACAATCCCTGTCATCAAGGCTACTGTCAAGGTCATTGCTCGTATAAAAAGCTTTAGAAGGAATCCAATCTTTCCCAACACTTTTGTCTCACATTGATCTCCTACTCTTCCTCTTTACAGGTCGCTTGGAGGACGGTTTTCCTTACAGAATATGTGAGTGATGTCTTGTGAATGCATCCTGTTCTCTGGGACTGAGCTCGTCAATAGATGGAAAGTCAAAGCAAGCTCAACCCCAATCTTCTCTTCTTTCGAATCGGCAGTTCGGGCCTCTGTTCATCCACCCTATCCTATACCACTTTGGTCAAACCATCTACAGGACTCAATTTGAACACTCCAGAATGCAGACGTGAGTATCTACCGAGAACACGAAGTGAAACTCTTTAGTCAGATTGATCCTCTTCGACTCTCATCTTTCCTATCAATCTTAGACTAAATTGACTTTTTCTTCTCGATATATCTTGACCCACTCTCCAACCCACTTTTCAGCCTAGTTCTATATCTAGTCCTCCTCCACTACGTCAAGAGAGAATTAGAGACCATCTTCATCCATAGATTCTCTGCTGCAACAATGCCAATCTTCAACATTTTCAAGAACTCAGCTCATTATTGGGGTCTCTCTGGATTGTTGTTGGGAGGAGCTGTCTATGGTCCTTGGTCTTCAGCTTCAAAAGTAGCTGGCACCATTCAGGATAACGATACCTTCCTAATCGGCTGCACAGCCGTTTGGACTTTGGCTCAATTAGGAAATCTAATCTCTCATGTCATCTTGAAGAACTTGAGACCTGCTGGAACTAGAGTCAGAAAGATTCCAAGGGGTTTCGCTTTCGAGTTAGTCAGTTGTCCAAACTACTTCTTCGAGGTGAGTAGACTTGAGCAGAGATTCAATTCGCGTTTGCAAATGTCCGTCTGACTTGAACGGAGCTTTTCCTCTCTCTGTTCTTCCCTTCGTGATCCTCTTAGATCATCGGCTGGGTAGCTATTACTGTCTTGACTCTCTCTCCAGCTGCAGCCGTCTTCGCAGCCGTCTCTGCTGGTCAGATGGCCATCTGGGCACTCAAAAAGCACAAGTCCTACAGAAAGGAATTCAAAGATTATCCAAGAGGAAGAAAAGCCATGATTCCATTCTTGTTCTAAGCGGAAGAAAAAACAAGATGGGGAAAGGGAATTCCTCGTGGCAGACGATTGAAAGAAAGTGAAGAGAGGGATGAGAAGATGGGATAAAAGGCTCTTTTCAAATGGTTGAAATGTAAATGCTACAGAAGAATCCAATGCTCGATCTTTTTTTGCAAATATTATGCTCATTCTAGACGAAAGTCGATGTCTCCATGAAAGGATGAGTTCAAAGAATTCCACCTTTGTCCACGCACACCATGAACCAGACGATTGCTTTGATGGCTTCACTTGCTTGTTCCGTCGTCAAATCTTCTCCCGGAGGTGGGATATGAATGAATAAAGTCTTTGCTCTCTTTGTCTTTGTCTTGGCTGGATCCGAACGTCTTGATTCGCACATGGAGGAATAGCAAAGGAAGTCGCATAGAAATCTTCCCGCGTCTTCGCTCTTTCGTGTCTGGATACGAGGGATCGATAGAGCAGAGAGAGAAAGAAGAGAAGCAAAAGATCAGAACCTAACGATGATTTACTATTTGAATGGCTCGAGAAAGACTCACAGGAACGTTTCTACTTTTCAAAAACTCGAGCAGCTTGTCCGCTTCAATGTGAGTAACTTCTTCATCTTGAAACTCTTCATAACCTTCATCGAAGCCTCTCAAGACGCTATCTATATCCCTTTCCAGTTCCATTCTCAACCTTTCAGCTTTCTCAGCTTCGGTTTCCTTGGATCTATCGAAACCGTGATCTTGATTTTGATCTCTGAAAGGTGGAGCCTTCAAACCCATGGAGTCTTTCAACCTGTAACCTTTTTTATGACCTCTGGTTTCAATAGCTAATTCTCCTTTCAATCCAACTCCTACGTTTAAGATGACGTCGTAACCTTTTGAAGGATGCGTTATGCGAGAGTAACCTTGTGGGTAGGATTGACCGTCTCCTGATGAGCCGTCCTGATCATTGTTTGGATCTAACCAAGGTTTCGCATGTGGAGAGGTTGGGAGTGAAGAATGTAGACGTGGGACAGTGTCTAGTAAAGGTTGATAGGCCACTGCTAGTTGAAGAGTCTGAATATGGATTCTGCGAGGAGACGAAGACGAAGATGGAGTCTGGGGAAGAGAAGAAGAAGAGCTGGAAGAGAAAGAGTGCATGTCTGGAGGATTTGAAGTGTCTAGATAAAGGTCATGAAGTGGTTTTACTGCCAACCATGATGGATTGTTGAGAAAGTTCTTGAAGGCCTGAATGAGATGATAGTGAGAGTGGGGGAAGGACTGATAAGGCTCAGAGAAGTAGAATGATGAGTTGATTCTGGATTACTCACTCCGAATCCAGTGACTAGAATTTGAATATCTGAATCATCTTGTAAATTTCCATTTGGTGGTAGAGCTGGCATTTTGAAGAGAGAAGGATGGATGAAGTTGAAGGACAAGAAGTTGAGCAGCTTCTTCTTGAAGAACAACACAAAACCTCGAAGCCATGGCTCAATCGAACAATTCTACAGCCATTCTTTCACCAGAAGATTTGATTTCCCAACTGGATGCCATTCAACTCATCAGCGCAATGTGGTCCGCAGACGGCGAACTCAAAATGGATGAAAATGAAGCTCAGGCCGTTCAGAAGGTGAGTGCAGATATTCACTCCTTCAAACCACAATACAATTGGCTGGCTTGCAGTCAATGAGAGCAGACCTACTGAGTAGAGTGAGATTTCTGAGATCATGGCATTTCAAAACGGAGAAGAGAACAGACTGAGAGATAGAGTTCAGAAGAAGCAGATAGCCATCTGAAGTTCTGATGAAGTAAGAGCTTTAATCCTACCTTTCGCTGATCAGAGAACCTCTTTTTCTTACCAAAACTATCCATTGCTTCGATATCTCTCTTTATACCCAGTTAGTAGAGTATGTCAACCTCCCGCTCTCGACGCTAGGTGACGCAGCCTCTACAAAGCTCAAAGAGAGTCTACCTTCTTCAATCAATCTCAGTCTTCTAGTCTCTCCAGAACGAGGTTTGGATGACTCTGATACATTAGCAGAAGATCTAGAGTCGATATCGGTCTCTCAGAATAAGGAGGGGAAAGGGAAAGAAAGGGTCAATCGGACTTTCTTCTTGGACGTCTCTTTGCCTTTGAGATCTTCATCGGCACAGAAAGATGACCAGACCAATTCAAGTCGGAATACCAAACCAATACTCAAACTACACAGTCAAGGGTTGAATTGGCTTAATAGGTCAGAGCAAGATCTCTTGACGAAACTCTTGATTTCGGATCAGGAAGAAGAAGAAGATACGGCTGGAATCGTTCTGTCAAGAGTTGAGGCTCTGAGCGAGAAGGTGATCGAACTTCTGAAAGAGAGAAAAAGCCAGAAAGATCTCAAGATGGAAGAAGATGCTTCTAAAGATCTCTCCTTCAAGGAGCCCAATGGAGATTTATCGAAACTAGTTCTTAGAACTTGGTATTATTTACCTTCTCTTTCTACTAAATCCAAACGAGATGATTTAGTTTCGTATGCTGAAGAGCATGATCCACAGTCAGTAATACTGGATCCGACAGTCTAGAGAAACGAAGCTGAAGTCGAGAGACGATAACCACTAACCATGAGAATCCTTTCCTTCGTTATTGCTCTCTCAAAGGCTCACCGGTTTCGTCTTGGCAGGTGAGAACTCTCTCATTTGTTCTTTTCCATTTCTGCGCTTCTGACATCGAAGTCTTCTTCTACTCCGTTCACTTCTAAAACAGGCAAACCAGGTCTGATAGTTCTCGAACATCCACTGCCCTCAAAGCCGTCCTCTCCTTCTTCGAATCCTCAAGAAAATCCATTAAAGCAAGCTTCTTTGTCTCTCTCTAAATACTGGAACTCGATCAAAGCCATCTCTTGGGCTGACATTCCAGCTGGACATAAGAAAGTCTCGGAAACGTTGAGAGAGGAATACGTCGAGAGAGTCTTTAGAGATTGTAGGGAAATGACTGGAGCTGAAGAGATTGGAGGCGAAGAAGCGATTAGAGGAGTGAGGAATAATAGGAATGATCTCAGTCTGGTCGAGAAATGGTTGGGGGGATTGGGGATTGGAGATAGGTTGGAAGGAGTACTTGGAGCTGATTGGAAATCTTAAGAGAATGAAATGCGGATTGTTTCCTGTTTTTCTTGGTTAATTGGCGTGAACTCATCGAGCGAGATTCATTCCGAAACAGTCAGACAGCTGGAGACATCGAATGATATATTTACTGCTTGCAACTGATATTCTAGACATGACTCTATTTCATAACGAAGCAAAACCCACTTCTTCTAAAGTCCCTTGTTGAACCTGACGACTTGCAAATCTCTACCATTCTCGTCTTTCAATCCTTTGAATTTGTCTTCTAGTTTGTTGACCTCGATAGAAGCGGTTTGAGGGAAAGTCGCAATAGCAGGTGGCAAGAAGATCAAAAGACTGGCACCGATTAAGGACAAATCAGCGACTCTAGCTCCTATTCCAGAAGATGGGACTATCTTTTTGCGTTGGAGATACGTCAAGACTAGAGGCGGTAAGATCAAGGTTGGAACTGGGAGATGAGAGAAGAAGGAGAGAGAAAATCAAAGATCAATGAAAGGTCCAAGGTTCGTCTTCGTCTGTCCGAAACGGACGCAGAAACTTTGATAGAGATCATGAGTTTGACTGAAATACTCAGTTGTTACTCACTATTTGTTAATACTCTACTAGCAGCAGTCATTCCCACCGCTCTCCTTCCAGCAACTGGAGATTCTCCCAGTTTCTCCTTTTCGCCCTTTGAGTTATATCTGAAGATTGTCACTCCATCTTTGATTTCTTTCCACCTCATTGCTGAGACATTGACGCATCCTGCGGTCTGTATGCGCGAGAATGGTGTGATAAAGCAATTAGAGGAAGTTATGATAAAGCGATTAGAGGAAGTCAGAGAAGGTCAGACGAGATAAGCAGTCGAAAAGCCAGAGAAACTCCAGTCTGAACTTACAGCGACACTAGCGAAAGGAACCAACTTGGTCAGAACACTCTTGATACCTGGAGACGTCTTCAATTTGGGTACCAATCGAGTTAATCCGACAGCGATTGCAACTGCCGAACTCGTTGCAGCGGTATAAGCAATTCCAACCTCTTTCATATCCATTGGGACCGACTTGTTTGCATTGGAGTAGTTCACAGCTGTGAATTAAAGATGCTAAGATTAGTCTTAGAGGCAAAGCGGGAAGATTCGTTCGATCTGAAGAGCATGTCTTCGCAGAACAGATCAGAAGGAAGAAGACGAGTACTTACCAACATTCAGAGATTGATTCACCCACTGCCAGAAGATTACCTGTACAGTCCCAAGAGAATTTGGAAAGAGAACAATCGAAAGCGAGAAAGATCAGCCTCGACTAAAGACTCTTCGATCTGCAAGGCAGAAACGTGTTCGTCTCGAACTTACAGTTGCGAGAGTTGGATTTGGGGTCAACATTCCTCCTACCACCAAGAGATTGGTAGGAACAAAAGCAGACATTCTGAAAGGCAAAGGAATCACATCTCCGCTGTTGAACGGGGAAGAAATGAGTTGTTCGAGGGAAAGGAAGAGAAAGTCGTTTGAGATTAATTTTCTTGTCAGTACGATTGGACAGTGAATGTGACTCGATTCCTGTGCAAGGTTGATATCGATTTTCAGAGATTGGAAACTACTGACGTATCAGGATGAACAGAACTTTCAACGAGCTGCTTGTCTTTCCAGTATTCCTCTGCTTGAGACTTTTCCACCAAGAAACTTGAATTTAATCTATCTTTTGGGAACTTGGATTCAATCGCATCTACGTTGTCTCTGGCTTCCTGAAGTCTTGTGTTTGATGCTAATAAGGTCAAAGGTGATGTGACATTTGCGAAATGAGAAAGTCTACCGCCTGATTAGGAATAGTAGAGAGGGGAAAAGTTTCAGCTTCGTCGAGGAAGAAGTGGAGCATGACTTGGGATTCATGGTTTTGGCTCACTGAAAGTTGTCAGGTCGTACCTTGGCTTGGCTATAGAAAGAATCAAAGCATTGACAGAAGGAAAAGAGAAGGAAAGAGGTCAGCGAAAGGTTATCGTAGGTACTCGTCTTTCTTGAAGCTTGTCGTTCCGATGCTGATACGAACTCAGATCAATTTGCGACCCTTCTGATTGAGAGTGGATTGGGTATGGATTCTGGATCCCAACTCCAATCATGACAGCAATCGTTGGAGCTAATAGAAAGGAAGAGCCTCGAAGGATGTTGTTGAAGACACGAAGAAAATCTGAGCAAGACCCTTCTTCGTGTGCAGATTGTGATCTAGACTCGCATGGGCCCCTGTGAATGGCGCGGCTGTCGAAAGGTCTCTTCTCTCACGCTATGGAAATTTCAGAGGTGTCAGTTCAGACGACCGAAACTCGGCCAGAGGAGTTCGGAGTAGATTCCCAATTGGACGAAGTGAGAATTTGCTCGCCACCCTTCTCGAGAGCGAGCAGTGCGAGGAAATCTTACTTCTCTCAAGGTGGGAATCGAGTCTTGTTCAGGTGACAATTTCTTTTCGATCCCAATTTCAAGATGTGGGAATGGATTGACTCACAAGTCTTTGCGGAAAGGCAGCCTACACAAATTTCACGCCAAGTGGGAATCTAAGTTCAAACGGGCGTGAATCAACAAGGTTAGTACATAGCTCAGTCATGAGACAGATTGAGGTACTATCTCATACCATGAGATGGATGGAAGAAAGCAGGGAGAAGATTTACGCATTCGCCAGAAGGCAGTTCCCAGAAGAAGTAGCCTTGAGTAGAAAGCGAGTCTAGTGACCAACAGAGTCCTGAGCTCCAACGCTGCACTCTCATCTTTTGATGTTGAGATTAGCATTTTTGAGACTAGTAGAGGCCTAGTAGACTGTGAAGATCTGATTTTGAAGAGTTTTCAGTCGAATGGTGGCAGATTGAGGCGCGAGAGGTGAAGGATTGATCATCTATCCATCTTGGACTTGGTCAGAATGAGATGCATGTGCCTTTCCAATGACGTCTCTTCTCCTTCCACGCTAGACTTCTACGACCCGATGATCTTTGAGTGGATAGAGAGCACTTAGGGAAGAAAGCCATAGGCCTGAAAGGCAGGAAGAGACGAAGAGAATTGGTCAAGGTCTCTGGAGCTTTGGTTTGGTGGACTGAGGACCAGAGATTTCGAATTCGGTCTCTCCTGACACAGTTCAATAGCTCTTTTTTCAAGTAGAATTAGTTCAAGAGCCATTCGAGTGAAATTTTAAGCGCAGAAAAATGAAATTCACACTGAGATCCGGGTGAACAAGGACTGCAGAAGCACCTCAAGCTATAGCATTTCCTGCTTCCAACCTTACTGGAAAGACTTGTTTTGACTTGAATGAAGGGCTTCTGAGACTGAGAGCAAAAAAGAGAGCTCAAGCTTGATTTTTGGCCGAGAAGAAGGCAGAGTGGGTGAGATTGAGCCTTCAGAGAGCTCTCCAAGGGCAAAGAGGTGTTTCTGGCGATGAATCTGGACCTGTGAGAAGTCTGATATCTTCAAGCAGTCATATACTACACTCTAATGACCTTTTCGAACGCACCTGCCGCGATGCAGAGACGAGAGGGGCTGGAGAAGAGACGGTGGACTCTGAGACCTGAAATTTTTGCTGGAACTGTGCGGTACCTCCATTTCGGCCGCTTGAAGAGTTAATAAGCGACGGAGAGTTGGCCGAGTGGTCTAAGGCGCCATGTTAAGGTAACACAGTTTATCTATACACCATCGTGGTCTTTCGAGGCGCGCGTTCGAATCGCGCACTCTTCACACTTTTTACCTGGGTGAGAGAGAGCTCTACTGCTCGTTTTTGAGTTTTCTGAGGCTCTACCTTTCACTTTATCGATTATCTCGTTACAAAAAGTATTGGAGCAGAGAGAGAGAGTCCAGAGCTAGTCGTCATGTCCTCTCTTCCTTTTGCAGTCGCACTCTTGCTCTCTCCTCTGAAGATGTTCTTTTACCCACACCTCATCTGATCACACTTTTTGCCTCTCTCAGAGAAAGTGCTATGTCTCAATTCCGTGTTTGTTGGGTCCCTATCTTTCATTTTCTTTACTTGACAAAGGCGATCCGACTCGCTTGGCCAGAGCTGGAGGTCTCTCTTCTCTGTTGATGACCCTTTGTCACTCAGCATCTTTCCAGTCACACTTTTTGCCTGGCCTAGAAAGACTGCTCTGTCTCATTTTCGTATCTTTTGGGCTCATATCTTTCATTTTGTGAAGTTGGGAAGGCGAGTCGATCCTTTTGGGTAGATCTGGAGGTGTCCTTCTATGTTGATGTCACTAATTCACTTCTGGAGCTATAGGTTCAAGTCTCGAGTCTGCGTTCACACTTTTGCCTGTCTACTTCTGGCTTCTCTTCTTAATTCTAATCTCCAGAAGTTCACTTCGATCGAGTGGGGATCGAAAAGTCAAGCTATCACTGTCATCCCATTAGCTTTTGACATCTTTTTCAAGGGAAGGAAAGAAAAAGCTTCTGAGCTCTCGTCTTTCACTTTGGCTCGACCTTTTTTGCCTGGGCGAGAGAAAGCCCCTCCTCATTTTCGAGTCTCCTGAGGCTCCTATCTTTGATCTTGTCTCGTTTCACAAGTATTGGATCATCGAGAGAGGATCTAGAGCTCAGAGTCTCGTAGTCTCTTCCTTTTCGACTCGCACGCTCACAATCTGACTCTCCCCTTCTGACTAAATTCTTTTATCCTCACCTCTTCTGGCAATCCCTTTGTTTTCCTTAGTACGGCTGCTTTGCCCTCGTTTCCATGTCTTCTGGGTGCCCGTCTTTCATTTCGTTACTTCACAGACGCGAGCAGACTCTCTAATTGACCAGGTCTAGTCATTCTCTGTCGATGTTCTTCTCCACTAGAGCTATCCCTTCTTGGGTGCTCTTTTGAATTTCAACCTCTTATTGGGTTCTTGTCCGTCAACCTTCCCTTTGGCATGTGATTACAAATTAGGCTATCTCATCGTCTTGGATCCCAAGCTGTCCACAATAAGGCTATTCCAGCTTCCAGTCTTCAAATCACTGTTCCGACTTGACCACTCATACTTTTGACATTCAAATCCTACCCATCCGATCTTAGTTCAGATCGGCCAAAGTCTCTTCTCCTTAGAATTTCGTTCTCATTCATTACCTCGCTCTCATTTCTTCAAATGTTTTCCAACAACCTAACTTTCTTTTAAAGCCATTCATCTCAAGTCAGGTTCTCCATTTCGAAGCCTTTCCAAATCGATCTCATACGGATTTCGCCCAACTCCTGTCATTATTTGCTTGAGATGACAAATCGAAAGGTCTGCCCTTGCCTGCCTGAAGTGCGCGAATAGCTGCTCGAGCTACTCAAGATTCAAAAGTAAGATTGATCGTTTCCATTCTGATTCATTTCTTTCTTCGTTTCTAAGTTCTTATCTACCTACTACCATGGTTCCGTCAAAATGTCGTGGGTCTAGAAACCAAATGAGCAGCGAATGAGGACATGAATTGACAACTGATCAACGCAGATCTAATCAAGATTCCACCTCTTTCTTGTTTCCTCATACGGTCATCAGTACTTGAGAGAAGAAGAGTAAAGAGGCGGCGATTTGAATCGATCTGAATTTCGATTCTTAGCCAATTCGAGTCGACGTCGATTCACAATGTGGGCTTGAGAGAAAATGGAGCTCTGCAGCCCTCTGCAAGCTTATGGCTACCAGTTGAGCTCTTCTCGAACATTTCCTCGGGAAGAACTCTGACACAAAGGATAGGAGAAGTCAAGAGGAATCTCAAAGGGCGCCAGACGTCGAGAAAAAGCCGCTCTACGTTTGGCTGTGAAGCCTTTGGGAATCGAAAGATCTGTTACAAAGAGTCTCGAATTGAAGGGTTCCTTCCCGTTGACCTCACTTCGCAGCGCTGTCTATACTTTCAAATCTCATTTTCGAGGCAGATCGTTGTGGAAATGTGCAGGTTCGAAATGGGACAGAAATGTGAGGCCCGCTTCTTATCAGGTCTCTTTTTCTCTGTTTCTTCTCTAACTATCCAGCCTCGAAAGACTCGAAATAAATGATCTAGACCGGATCGAATCGAAGCGACTCTTCTCAGGAGACCTCTCGTTGCAAAAGAGTGAAAGGCGAGCAATGAAAGATTTCGACGTTGGTCTGGCCATCAATGACCAGCGAATTCGACGTTGTTCAAAATTCCTACCTCCAAGATCGTAGAGAATGACCAAAGCTCAAATGCTTTCTATTCGTCCGGTTCGACTTGAAACGAGTCTTTCAAGGTGAGAGCGAGCCGGAAAGAGTCGAGGTCGAGAAGTGACGAGAGATTTCGAAGCTGGCCTGCACACAAACCACCGATTCAACTTCGTTCCAACTTGCTACCTCCAGGTCGTAAAACACGAACAAAGCTCAAACGGCTCATATCGGTCTAGATCGACTCGAAACGAGTCTTTGAAGATGAGAGCGAGTCCTAAAGAGTCGATGAAGACCAAGGAAAGATTTCAAGCGCTTGGTGGCAAAAAAATGAAGAGTGTCTCAGCTTGGTCGGGAAATGGTTGATTTACCCTCCTCCCTGTCAGAACGTTCCTCTTATCCCTTTCATTCAACAGTATCGAGCCCTTAATATCGCAAATGTTTGGAAGTTAGCGAGGAAGGGCCTTCCTCAGATCCGTCATTCTCCTCTTCTTTGTTTGCTCTCTTCTCTTCTTGTTCTTCTTCCCTCTCCTCCCAGCTCCTTCTCTTTATCTTCTCTTCTACTTCTTTCGTGGCAGGTCTCCACACTTTTTGCTTCTCAATCTTTGGTCTCATCAATCGCAAGTCGGTCTAGTAAAGGGTTCTTCAAGTTCTCCAAATCAACCAACCCATCCACACTCCTTTCCTTTCAACAAAGCTAGGAACGGAAGCCTACCCTTTAGAAAGCATCATGCGATCTTCAATCTTCATCAAAGCAACTTTGATTCTCACTCTATCATCCTTCTCTCTTCAAGCAACGTCCGTCCCAGTCATGACGATCAAGTTGGACAAGACGGTTGGCTACAACACTCCTTCAGACGTAGCTTCTGATCTCGACATTCTAGACGTTCCGACTTCACTGACGGATCCATCAAATGTTGCAGGCAGTGGAGTTTCAGTGGCAGGAGGAAAGGCAGGTTATAATTCGGACAATTCAGCTTCTTCAGCTCCCTCGAGCGCAGACACGCCAGCTTTCTTGACTCCAGCAGCTTCCTCACCTTTATCTTCCAATTCAGCAACTTCTTCAATCTCAAGCACTTCGAGAAATACGACATCTCACATGCATTTACCTCCAGTAGCTTCGGGAGTCAAGTCCAACCTTTTAGGTAGATTGTCGGAAAACTTCAACATCTCTCTGCCTGCTAGTGTTCATAAAGGTGTAGTGACTCAATGTGATAAAGACATAGCTTTGAGTTACGATGATGGAGTCTACAAGTGGGGTGCTGAACTAGATGCTGCTTATGCTCTGTATCCAGGAGCTAGAATGACTCGCTTCGTCAATGGTCAGAATTTTCTGCCGTGCATTTACGACGAAGCTTCGGTCAAGAGTTTGAGAGCTTCTTATGATGCTGGTCATTTAATAGCTTCCCATACTTGGACTCATGCTCATCTCAACAGTCTGGTGAGTGGTACGATGGAGATTGATGTTGCCGCTTCTTGGACACGAAAGTCAGTTTCGGTCACTGATCTTTGTTCTTCTGTTCTTGATTCTTAACTTTTGGATTCAATTTCCAGACCCATGATGAGATCGACGAAGAGATCGAGGCTTTGGAACTGGCACTGTGGAAGATTATTGGAGCAGGTGAGTGAAAGATGATGAACTTGGAAGGACAAGAACGATGGAGGTTCTTTCTTCGTTTGACGACTGACTTTATCCTTCCATGTTGTTATTTCGTCTCTTAATAATCAGTTCCAGCAATCATTCGACCTCCTTGTGAGTGAAAAGCACTCTCACGAGCCTCCAGAGTCGAGACATGAGACTGACTCTTCGAAACCTCTTCTACCTTTTCCCAACTCCTATAGATGGCGAAGCCAACGACGACGTGGTACAATACCTCAACAACAAGCATGGTCTTACAGTCACTAATTGGGACGTTGATTCTGCAGATTCAGCTGGAGCAACTCCATCAGCTTCGATCAGCACTCTGTCTGCTTTCAAGTATCCGGATCCACACATGCCTCTGATGCATGAAACCTATCAAACTTCAGTCGAGATGGTGACACCTCAAATCTTACCAATCTATAGGAAACAAGGTTATAAGTTGATGACGATCAGTCAATGTTTGAGTGGAGTTCCAGCTTATAAACTTCAAGGCAAAAGACAAGAAAGAGACGAAACTTGGACTTGTGATGGTCAAGTCACTTACCTTGCAAAGAGAAAGTTGGAGAATCAGAAGAGAATGTTGAGGAGAGCTGTAGAAGAGAGTCGACTGGAAAGTTTGGAAGGTCTAGAGTTTCGAGCAGGTTCAAAAGGTTCGAAAAGTGTAGAAGACGACGATTGCTGAGACGTTCAAAGTCCCTTTCTTGTCTGGTTCTCTCTTTCTTTTGACTTGTCTGTGTCTACTTCTCCATGAAGAACACCATCCGTCTTTATTTGTCATCCTCTATAATTCTCTATAATAGATGCTTCGTTCCAGCTTCCAGTCTTCTTTCTTGTGTGAGTCTCCGACCATCGCTTGAAAGCACTTGACTGTCCTTCTTTCTTCTGGTTTCGAGATGAATTTCAAAGTCTTTAATCTTGGCTTTGGGTGATGTAGTGATGCGGAATGATCATGTCGAATTTGAGAAGATGTTCAAAAGCGAAAAAGATTTTCTTCTGTTCGTTCTTCCCGAACAACAACACCACAGCTCTTGAACTTTGAAGCAATGGGTCATCCAGTGTAAGCAGTGAAGAATATCATATTCATTCAACAATCGGATGCGATCTGTCGTAAAGCAAAGAGACTTGCAGACGAAGCAGAAGCTGATTCCCTATTCTCACCTTCACTTTCTTCACAGAACGCTAGCCACTTGCTCTCTCAATCAGTGGGCTCTGGACTTCGATGGCAATAGAGATAGGATTCTGGAATCCATCCAAATCGCAAAAGAGAAGGGCGCCAGTCTCAGAGTTGGGCCAGAACTCGAGATTCCGTGAGTAAAGATGGAAGAAGACGAGTCACACTTTCTCCGAGGCCTTACTGATTGATCCTCCTCGCACTTACTCTTGCTACGTGAATCGATTGACAAAGTGGATATGGGGTAAGTAAATTGCCACGAGCAAGATGAACAAAGCGTCAGCCTCGTCTCAAAGTTCTACCTTTCTCTTTTGTTCGTTCCCTCAGTGCTTCGACCATTTCCTAGAAGGAGATACCGTTCTTCACTCTTGGGAAGTGCTAGGTCAGATTCTCCAATCGACTCAAGCCAAAGACATCATCTGCGATGTAGGAATGTGAGTGTTTTCCTAGACGATCTTCGTTCTCTCCAAAGCTCTCAACCCTTACGCCATCTTCCATTCTCAAATCCTTCCTCAGGCCAGTTCAACATCGTTCTTCTCTTTACAACTGTAGAGTTCTGATTCTTTCCGGAAAGATCATTCACATCAGACCAAAGATGTGGATGGCAAACGACGGGAACTATCGAGAATTAAGGTATTTCACTCCATGGTCTCGAAGAGGGGAAACCGATTCTTTCCCTCTGCCAAGGTCTATCCGCGAAATCACCGGTCAGGTCGAGGTTCCCTTTGGAGATGCTGTCGTATCGACCCTAGACACCGTCATTGGTGTAGAGCTCTGTGAGGAGCTGTTCACTCCAAACAGGTAAGGTTTTCGCGAGACACACAAGAGATGAAGGACTGTCGTATTGACATAATTTCTCGTTCTCTATCTTTCAGTCCTCACATTGCTATGGGTCTAGATGGAGTAGAGATCTTCATTAACCCAAGTGCAAGTCATCACGAATTGAGAAAGCTTTATCGTAGAGTGGAGTTGATCAAGGAGGCTACTTTGAAGGTAAGGATGTGAGCTAATCTCGTCTCCAAGATTGATGTCGAGAGCTGAATCTTCTTTTCCCTGTCTTTGGTTTTTCTTCGTCAGCTCGGGGGAATCTATCTCTACGCCAACCAACAAGGTTGCGATGGAGACAGACTTTACTACGATGGCTGTCCTTTGATCGCTGTCAATGGTTCAATCGTCGCTCAAGGTTCTCAATTCTCATTGGATGATGTTCAAGTCATCACGGCTACAGTGGATCTGGATGACGTGAGAGCTGCAAGAGCTAGCAAATCGAGAGGAATGCAAGCTCAATACGCAAATGGAAACATCAAGAATGGAAAAGGTTTCGATAGAATCAAAGTTGATTTCGAATTAGGTGAAAGAGAAGAATGGTCCTCTTCCAGCAAGCTCGATGGATCTCTGTCTCATCCTCAAGCTTCCACAAAGCCGATGGAGGTGTTCTATCACACTCCTGAAGAGGAGATTGCGTGAGTTTGGTGGCCTCTTCCACTCGATAGAGTAGTAGCCTTGTCCTGCGGTTTCTCTGTTTCTCCTTCTCTTCTCTCATTGATCTATACTCTCATTTTCCTTCTGATCGTGTCCTCAGTCTTGGTCCTGCTTGTTGGCTATGGGATTATCTCAGACGATCTCGCACTCAAGGCTTCTTCATCCCGCTTTCCGGAGGTATCGATTCTTGTGCTACGTCGGTGATCGTCTTTTCGATGTGTAGGCTAGTCTTCAAAGCATGTCAAACCTCACCTTCGACCTCAAAATCATCAACTCCATTAGGACCAAACAAACAAGTCTTATCAGACGTCAGACGTATCTGTGGTGAACCAGAAAGTTCGACTTGGGTTCCATCAAGTCCACAAGAGATCTCGAACAAGCTCTTCGTCACTTGCTACATGGGAACTGAAAACTCTTCCTTCGAAACTAGAGATAGAGCGAAGAAGTTAGCTGAAGCGATCGGATCTTACCACATCGACTTGAACATGGATTTGATCATTACTGCTATTATCGCTTTGTTCACGATGGTTACGAGTAAGACTCCAAGATTCAAGCTACATGGTGGAACTGCCGGAGAGAATCTAGCTTTGCAAAACATTCAAGCTAGGTTGAGAATGTTGCTGGCATACATGTTCGCTCAATTGGTGCCATGGGTAAGAGGTAGAGTTGGTGGATTGTTGGTTTTGGGATCTGCCAACGTCGATGAAAGGTGAGTTCCTGATCTCGAGAGTTCTGCTTCTTTGTCGTCTCAAAAAGTTTGTTTCAATCACCTGCTTTCAATCTAGGACTGTCGTCGCTGACTCTGTCTAACGCATTTCCTCTCTTTTGAATCGGACTGCAGTCTTCGAGGCTATCTCACAAAGTATGATTGTTCTTCAGCGGACATCAATCCGATCGGAGGAATCTCAAAGACGGATCTCAAAGCTTTCATAGCTTATGCTCAAGATGCCTTTGAACTTCCGGTCCTGGAAACCTTCTTGAACGCAACTCCAACTGCTGAATTGGAGCCAATCACAAAGGAATACGTGCAAGCTGACGAGGTGAGAAATTGACAGAGTTTTCTGTCTCGGTTCCTTCACAAAATGTGTCTGATTATGAGGTCTTGAAACAATTCTGACTACTGACTTCGATACCTTTTTTGGTTCTCAACGACTTGTCTCAGGCCGACATGGGAATGACTTACGACGAGCTTTCCATCTTTGGAAGATTGAGAAAGGTCGGAAAATGCGGTCCCTATAGTATGTTTACGAAGTTGGTTCATGAATGGGGAGATACTTTGTCTCCCAAAGAGGTGAGTCTCTTCGCGTGGAAAGCAAACGATTGCCTTCATCGTTTTCTCTTTTGCTCTCTTCATTTTCTCACCTTCTCTCTCGTCTACATGTTCTTTACTCTCTCAGATTGCAGAAAAGGTCAAGTTGTTCTTCTTTGAATACGCTAGGAATCGTCACAAGATGACGACCTTGACTCCATCTTATCATGCGGTAAGAATTTTGACTCTTTCTATGTTCGTGGTTCTGACAATCCCCAAGTTCTGTCTACTGATCTGAACAATACGATTTTCTCTTCTTTTATTCGAGAAAACAGGAATCTTACAGTCCAGATGACAATCGTAAGTCGCGATTGTTTTGCCACACCTTGTTTCGTCATCTCTTTTCGAGTCTTATCTCTTTCTGACTGAACTGCTGCTCTCTCTGACTTTCTTTCATGTTATTCTACCAGGTTTCGATCTGAGACCATTCCTATATCCAAGTCGATTCCCATTCCAGTTCAGAAAGATTGATGAATTGGCTGCGAGAGTGAGTTTTCGATGTATTTCTCTCCGACATTCTTGGACGTTGATCTGTATCTAACATTGCCTATGCCATCTCTATTCCTATTATTGACATCAGATCCCGGATAGAAGCGAGAAGGAGAAGAAGGAGTGAGAGAGGTTGCTGTCGAAAAGCCGATGGAAGGGAAGAGTGGCAAAAGAGAGAGATGGCTCAAGATGTGTTTCTGCAATAGATGAGATGAGAACTTTCTCTTCACGACTTGATTTTCTTCCAAATTGAATGATTTCTGAGACTGATGACAAAGAGAGAGGTAGGAATCGTTCGGTCTGAATCGTTTGCTGATTGGAAGGCCGAAAAAAGTCAGGTCATTTTTGGCCATGAAGATTTCTGGCTATCTATCTTTTGTCGTACAACATCCCACACTCTTTTTCTTTCCTTCTTCTTCTTCCTTCTCTATCCTCTTTTTCTCGCATTTGTTCCATCCTACAAGACTCAAGTCACAACTACGCGGAATCTCATCAAGCGCAACTCACAAACTCTCAGTTCTCAAAAAACCTTCTGAAACTTCCTTCGCCCACGCCTTATCGTCATGGACGTCGTGTTACGATTGGCTGATGATTACCTTTTGGATAGAGTTTGGGCAACAGTCTGGCCAGCAGTTCCAAGGTCAATTCTAAACACAGCTGCCACTTTGGCTTCTGCAGCAGGTGCAGGTCAGAATGGTGGCATCTTCCAAACTTCCTCAAAATCAGCCTCTTCTTCCATCCTCGACTCATTCGGCAACAACTTCACAGCCACTTTGGCCAATTCACAGACATTGGAACATCTTCAGAATGCTGTCTATGGAGCTTCAGAGTGGGGAAGCAAATGGCAAGGGCTATCGGCTTTACCAAGAGATAACTTTTATAGGTCAGTCTTCCTGGCCTCAAGTTTTGAAACCTATCCTCATCCCCTCTTTCCTTTGATCATTCCTCTTATCTCTCTCTCTCTTCTATCTCTCTCTATTCAATTATTCATCTCTTTACTTTCCCCAGACAATGCATTTCACTCTACACAATCACCTACGTGGGAATTCTCCTCCTCTACTTTTCCTTCGCAACTGCTTCCTACTATCTCTTCTTCAACAAGGAAATGATGAAACATCCTAGATTCCTAAAAAACCAAGTCAGGTTGGAAATCAACGCTTCATTATCTGCTTTTGCTCCTTTGGATCTCTTGACTCTGCCTTGGTTCGTCGCAGAGGTCAGAGGTCATTCAAAGATTTATGATACCATTGATGCTCATCCTTGGGGCTGGAAGTACGCTGCTCTTTCAATCCCCTTCTTCTTGGTCTTTACCGATTTCTGCATCTATTGGGTTCATCGATTGGAACATCATCCAAGGCTTTATAAGCATGTCCACAAACCACATCACAAATGGCTCGGTGAGTAAGAATAGAAGACGCGGGGAAGGATGGCGAATGGGTAGGACAAAGTCGCATGATAAGATGAGGGGCTAGATGGACATCGAAGGAATCCAAAGAGAAGATTCAAGAGGCTCAAACAAACTTTTTGAGGTAGTAGCGATGTCATTTCGAGAGCATATACGAGACTCGAATCTGGTGCATCGGCTCAATCTTCCGAGATCTCTTATCCCTTTCTTTGAACTGGCCTCATCCTCTTGATCGATTCTCATTTTATCAAGATCTGACTTGGGAACTCATCAATTCTCTTCCAATCTTCTCTCTTCTCTCACGCAGTCCCAACTCCTTTCGCCTCTCACGCTTTCCACCCAATCGATGGATACGCTCAATCCCTACCATACCACATCTTCGTCTTCCTCTTCCCACTTCATAGATGGGTTTACATGGGACTCTTTGTCTTTGTGAACATGTGGAGTATCTTGGTGAGTTGATCTTTGATCGAGTCCAAATTATATCGTCTGATTCCTGCAAGTCTTCTGACATCACCTGTTTTCGTCTCTCTTACTTTTCGACTCTCTTCAGATTCACGACTCAGACATGATTTGCAACTCTCCACTAGAGAAGATCATCAATGGACCTTCTCATCATACTCTACATCATCTTTACTTCACAGTCAACTATGGCCAATACTTCACTGGTTGTGATCGTCTTGGTGGAAGTTATAGAGCTCCAAAAGCTGAAGACGATCCTCTTTTGGCAGTCACTGGAAAGGGAGACAAAGCTGCAAAGGAACAAGCTTTGGCTCAACAGATTGCCGAAAGCAAGAAGTCAGTCTAATCAAAACCATCTAGTTGAATACCTAGGTCTCTCCAAAGATCATTAGAACCTTCATCTCTCCTCAAAATACGTAATGAAGATCACAAATCAAAAATGTCAACAAAACAACTGTCTTTTGCTTCGATTTTGCCTACTCTGAAAACCCAAGATTTATTTCGCATCCTCACCTCTGATTGTCTTTATCATACCCTGAAGATTCTCTCTCGAATCTTCTCATGTCACTTCTCTACTCCTAAGAACTTTCTTTCGTCTTTTGTCTCTCACTTCTCTTTTTCTCGAATCTTTCACTGCTGGTCAATACTTTAAACCCCCCTAGAAGTTTCTAAGCTACCTTTTATTTTTATCTTTAGCTGGTTCACTTTCTCTCTCCCTCTTCTCAACTCTCTATTTTCTTGGTAACTCTTTGGCGAATCGAAAGGCTTTCTCTGTATGCATCTCGAATGGACAAGCGTGTGAGACGAAGGAACAAGGTGGCAAACGGCGGGTGGATAAAAAACTCAACTTCTCGAGGTTCATTTCCCTAAGGCTTTTAACCTTTTCTCCTTCACCTATGACTCGTGACGAATATTCGATTGGAAGGAAGTTCATCTTCGTAGGTCGTTCATACGTAAAAGCTTAAAAAGATATCATTTTCGGTTGATGAACGACCACGCGGTCTGTATAAGACTCAGTAGAGTTGTCTTGATCTTTTCCTTTCTCCCATCATTCTCTGCCTTTGACACTTCAGGTTCAATCATCAAACCTCACACTGATTGAGATGTCTTCAACCTCGACCCAAGATCCTTCTCAAGCTCTACCTCCCGAAACCTTCTTGGAGGTGCTCTCTGCCTCTCATGATTCAGCAGCGATAGCAAGATCAAGCGGCGTCAATAGAAGATGGAGAGAAATTGTGCTATCTAGTATAGCCAAGTATCAAGATCTGAGTGTAGATTTAGACTTAGAGAGTTACTCCGACCTCTATCAGGAAGAACAGAAACAAGGTCTAGGCCGTCAAGGAAGGGAAGAGAGAGAAGAGAAAGAGTTCGAGAGGTGCTCTGCTTTAATGAGAGACCTCTCAGATCGCTCATTGAACAAGCTCATCAATGTCAAACTTGGCTTAGATCCGCTCTTCTGGCACCGTTTTTATCTAAGTCGGTGGGATGGAACCCACCTCCAGAAGATCTTCAATACCCTTCTTCTTTCCAAGGCAACCCTTCAAACACTCTCGATTCACTTCAAGGAGGAGTATGAATGGGAAGATGGTCATGATGACGAATGGATCTTTCTTATCGATTTTCTAGAGAACTTCCCCAACCTCAAGTGTGCTGAACTCAAAGCTCCATCGCCGCTCATCATCAAGACACAACGTCTAACCATCGAAGAGACCACCAACGAGTTCGTGTGGGAAGCAAAGGAGATCTTTCCAATCTTCAAGAGGGCAGTAGAATACGGGGGAGCAATCAAGGAATTCTCGCTCTGGACTGAAACGAACGATTCCGATGCAGAACAACAGCTCCAGTTTCTTCAAGAATTGATGCTGCACAAGGATACTTTGGAGGTTCTGAATCTGAGAGAACTAACAGATTATAACTATGAGAAAGCTCTGGAGCTCATTGTCAGCTGCCCCAATCTCATTAGTCTCAAATTCCCTCAATTCACTAGCAGGGCGCTTCCAGACGAGGAGAAGGTCAAGTTTGGAATTCAAGATATCAATCTATTGACTCCTCCCATCAAGAAATTCGACTTTAGCTGTAACTTGAACGGGATCAAGATACTTTGGAATGCTCCTCTTATCAAGTGTTTGGGGCGGAACTTAGAGATCCTTCATTTGACAAACCCAAGTGAAGACAGCAAGTCTCCGTTCATGCCTCTGGAATCACTCTGTTCAATCTTTGAGAACAACAGCCAGTCACTGACAGAGATATCCTTACGAGACATTCTCTTGGAAGACAACAAAGAAGTCAATTTCGTTCCAGAAAACTTCTCCCTTTGTTTCCCAACTCTCAAGTCGATCACGCTCTCTGGGACTTCCGAACCAAAGGTCATTTCCTTCTTCTCCTGCAGCATTCTTCCATCCCTTTCAGTCTTCGACATTAAGCCAAAATCATGGGGTCGGTACTGCATCGATCCCCACGTCATTCCTCACAGTGATCTTCTCAGGCTTTTGGAATCCTCAAGCTCCACGCTCGAGCAAGTAACATTAACACAGGTTCATGTGGCTCGTCTCCCAGATTCGCCAACTCAAGGCATTACTTTTCCGAGAATGAGAATCTTGACGATTGATGCTTGCTCGGAAGAGCTCTTTCAAGCTTCTCTCTCCTTCTACTGTCCTCAACTCAAACTTTGGGAATTCATCAACGACAGGGCTGATTGGAGAACGTACAACAAACCGACACAATCTTTGCTACCCACATTCCCGATCATCAGTGAGAAGCTCTACCCCTTTTTGTCTTCGTCCCAATCATCAATTGCAAGAATCTTGATGCAAGGCGTAGATCTGGAAGACTCAAAGCAAGAGCCCATCAGCTCTCAGCAACTGTTGACGTTTCCCTCTCTCGAAACTCTGGAATTCAAAAGAACAAACGATTCTCTAGTCAAGTTCTTCTCTTACCACTCTTTTCCAAGTCTTTTGAAACTCAAGGAGAAGCAAAGGTATGAGACTTTCATCTCACTCTTCACTCCAAAGGCTGAAAAGGATTCTGCTCGGAAGTGAAAATTGGAAGAAATGGAATGGCAGGAGGGAGCAGCAATGGAAGTTGGGACTGGAATTTTGATATTTGACAAAGAGAGTGAGTGAGTCAACGCAATGTCAAAACTTTCATTCACAATGCTGATAGGATCATTCATTGGACTCTGTTTTCTCTCTCCAGTCTTTCCATCGTCGAGAGACACAAGTACTTGAAGCAACATCGAATCTATCTTAGTGAACTAATTCCTCGACCTCAAGCCTCATTCAAGTGTCTTGTGCGTCAATGATATAGTAATTGCGGGGATCAGGTTCATGTAGAAGAAATATCGACAAAATACACGCAAACGTAAATGGAGTGAGATCAAAACTCGATCTCAAAGATCAACGACATCGGCTCCTCTAATGATATCAGTAAAGAATCTCCAAGCCATGACCAAAGAATCAATCTGTTCATTCTCATTGACTGTGTGAATGTTTGAACCTCCTTCGATTGGGTTTCTTCTCAAAGTTGAAGGTGAGAAACGGAAGATGTGACGTGAAAGTGGCCAGTAAGATTTGGTACTGGTAGCGAGGAGAGAAGAAAGTGAAGAAGTAAAGTTAGATAGAATTTGAGCAGAGGATCCTGCGATTCTCGAGAAAGAGAGAGAGAGAGATCACCGACTTACTCAGTATTTCCCTCCATCAAAGTCGGAGCTACCAAGATACTTTTCAGCTCTCCCGATTTATCGTCCACTTCCTTCCAATTCTTTCTGATGACACCAGATAGCAGTTCGAAAGGTTTGACGATGGCACCATCATCATCAGCCAAAGGAGTGAAAGGAGCAGGTTCCAAAGCTGATCCCCAAGCATCTTCCAAAACTACCAATCCATTCGCTTTACCCTCAACGGAATTCGACAAAGAAGAATCGTTAAAAGCATTCAAAGATAGATTCAACTCTTTAGTCAAAGGCAGTAGAACGCTGGAGATCCTAGAGCGTAATTTAGAGACTGAAGAAGTGATTGAAATTCTATGATTAATAGTTGCAGTTGACAATTCTGGTAAAGCATTAATTTTGACACCTCCACTGATCAAATCCACAGCTTGACTAGTGACGAAAGCCAATTTCTCATCTTCTTCTAGATTGTCCAACAATTCGACTTTCAGTTTATCCAATTTCTTTTGATCTTTCTTGTTCAATTTCCCCTTTTGATTTTTCAATTTCAATTGTAACTTCTCCAACTTGATCAAGGATTTCTTCAATTCTTTCTTCAAGGTAGGAGCATCTCTGACACATTGTAAGAAGCCTAGATAAGGGTTGTCCAGACCTATATCGTATTCATGAGGGTTCCTTTCCAATTCTGCAATCAGTAAAGCAAGATAACCAATTCCAGTATGTTTTGGAGGTTGACTTGAATGACCTCCTGGAGTCAAGACTGACATTTTGATGTCTTCATAACCTTTTTCTGCAACTGCTGGAGATGCGAAGGAAAGACCAATACCACCTTCAGAAATTGGAGTATCCTTGGAAGTGATGGTTTCACCTTCGTCAATGATCATCGAAATAGAGTCTGGACCGTATTGGGATTGTAAATGTTGAGATAGAGCTTCAGCTGCTAAACCCTTTGACTCTTCATCGAATCCGAAACTGGCGATGATGGTACGATTTGGTTGGAAAGAAGTTGAAAGTAAAGATTCCAAAGAGGCTAGGATGGAGATCAGTGTCACTGATAGAGAGGCGTCGTGGATGAGAAGAGGAAATTCGGGAAAGATAAGCACACAGAATTAGACAATCAAAAATTCAGAACATTCTGTACTCACTCTTGGTATCTGAGGCCCCTCTTCCCCAAATGACTTGGTTCTCTTCGTCTACGAAGCCAGAGAAAGGAGGATGAGTCCAACTGTCTCTAGTGGAAGGTTCGATAGGGACTACATCTTGATGAGCCATGAACAAGATAGGTTTCAAATCAGGATCCGAACCTTTCCAAGTATAAAGCAAACCATGATTCAAGACCTTTGTGAGATCGATTCTTGGATCGGAATGAACCTTTGGAAGGCTCTTCTTGAGATAATCCGAAAATGGAGTGAAGACTTTATCCCAGATTTGAGGATCGTCTTCAACCAATGGGAAATCATCCTCAACTGAAGTATCGACTTGAATAGCGCCTGAAAGTAGATTGGCAAGATCCAAAGGAAGTGGTTGAACGAGATCGGGAAGTTCTGATGCTGGAGAGAAGTGGAAGTCTGAAACTTGTGGACAGATTGAAGTTGAAGATGGATCTAGATTGGTATTAGATGATAGATGTTTAGAATGAGGGCATTTGAATGAGATAGGATTGAATACGAGATAGAAGATTGTGACGAAAGATAAGAAACCTAAAAGGAATCGCAAGTTTGAGCTCGTCTTGCTGCTCTTTGTGGATTGTGACTTGTTACTGAATGGGATGGAATCGATTTCAACTTGTTTTAAACTCGACTTTTCATGATGAATCGAGTTCATTGCTGTTCCTTTATCAGTCGCTGTGACGTTTACGAGTCAGAAAGTTGAATTCGACTTTTGCCTTTTTCTTCTTGACCATCAACTCGATTTTGGTCATCTTTCCCCTTTCTTTCTTATAGCTTCTTCTTACCTTTCTTCTATTATCCTTCAACTTTATCAGATGAGCAACCCAGACACTTCTGCAGTCCAAACTCAAGTTCAACAAAGTCTTCGAGCCTTTTTCAGTGGAGCATACAAAGATGATCAAGCTCAATCCAGAATCCCAACTTCAGTCCTGAATCCAATCCAATCAAATCAATTCAGTCTATTGCAATTGATAAGATCGCTCGGAGAACAATTGACTTCAGAAGATGAAGAATTGAGATCAAAAGCCGTAAATCTTCTATCTGACATTTTATTACAAGTCACTCAAGATGATGAATATTCTACCACTACTTCACATCTGGATAGACAATCTACAAGAACTCTTTCCACTTTCTTCTCTTCAAAGATTCAAGATGGAGAATTGGTAGCGGCTTCAATCTCTCAGAAACTCAACTCTTCTTCTGCTCCAGTCCCAGAAAGTGCTCCTTCTCATCGTCAGTTGGGTAGGGATGGTGTCCCTGTAGGATCGGAAATGTTGGCTAGTAGTCTCAAGGCTTTGATCAGATTGGCTAGTCGGAAGGAATTTGGAGCAGAGTCGGCGAAGGAGGTGGCCAATACGTGAGTTCAAATCTCAAAGATGGAAACTGTCACAAGAGTCCAAGATGAAAGTGGAGATGCCAAAGATGTCACCTTCAGACTCTTGTTTCTCTCTTTATCGAGTGATATGATGGATTTCAGATGTCATCTATTCGTTCGACCCTCGTTGCAGTCTCATTTGGAGGCATACATTCAACTCACACAGGCCTTCTTCATTTCCTTCTCTTCTCCCAGTCTGATCACCTACTTCCAGCCTCGATCGCATCCACAATCCATTCGATTCATCCTCTATTCCTTACTAGACGTTCTAATAGCAAGACATCGAACAGCTTTAAAGACAATGGGAGATGATTTCTTATCAGGTTACGTCAAATTAGTAGAAGGTGAAAAAGATCCAAGAAACCTAATTTATCTATTCGCAATCGATCGAGTATTATTGATTGAATTCGACTTATCTCCAACGATGATAGAGAAATTCTTCGACATAACCTATTGTTATTTCCCAATCACTTTCAAACCACCTCCAAATGATCCTTATGGAATCACTCAACTAGATTTGAAAACCTCTTTAAGGAATTCATTGATTGCACATCCAGGTTTCGCACCTCATGCAATGCCATTATTATTAGAGAAATTGACTGCAAGTTCAGGATCAGCAAAAAGAGATACTTTGGAAACTTTGGAATTAGCTCTACCTATCTTTGGTATAGCAGCAACCAAAGCCAACGAGAAGAAATTATGGGAAGGTCTTAAAATTGAAATCTTTCATGCAACAGATGATGCAACTTCGATTTGTGCTCAGAGAACTTTGACTTCCTTTTTGAGAGTTTTATATCAAGATCTAGATCCACCAGAAGGGATCGCACCCAAAGTAGTTGCTGAATGTTTAAACGAGTTGAAATTTCCAGACAAGGTTTTGGCTTCTCCTGCTTGTTCTACTTTGGTTTGTTGTATTAGAGCTTGTCCTTCAACTTCTTATCTGGCAATCACTGCTCTAGTTGAACAACAGTTGGATTTATTCAAGGATCCGGATGAGATTTCAATGAGAGCTTCCATTTTGAATCATTTGGGTACAATGTTTAGGACTATGAGAGAAACTTATGATGGAAAGGTTGGATTGGAAAAGATTAAGGTAGCTTTGGAGTATGACGATGAGAAAAGTGGGAATCTAAAATTCAACGCTCCTAGTAGTAATTTGACAGACCCCTCCTCCTCCTCTGCAAATAACGATTCATCCTCTTCGAATAAGAAAACATCAACAAGAAGTTACGTAGAAGATAGGAAGCCTCTTTCGAACTTCTTACCTAGGTTAATCTCTTCAATCTCAAATGGTTTGAATTCTCCTTCTTACAGATCTTCGGCTTTGTTCTGTTTCTTACATTCCTCAAATATCGAGAACCTATTCACTTATGAAGAGCTCAAGTACCTAATCCTAGACATCAATGGCCTATTGTTGCTTTCAGATAGAGAAGATGAGACCTCCAGGAGATTAGCTCTAGAAACCTTGAAAGAGATATCCAAGACCGATTCGACAAATTCGAATGGAAACATTATCGAGGAGATCGTTTTACCGAACCTATTCGAGCAGTTACCCGATCGAATGGAAGAAGTCTATCTGAATGAAGATTCTATGCAAGTGGATGGAGAAGAACAAGAGAAGAATGAGAAAGAAGATGAAACGATTTTGGAGAGGAAATTGAAGATCAAGTTAGCTTTGGGATCTTTATCGAAGCTTTGCAACTCGAATCCTTCTTTGTTAGATCTTCTGATAGTCAAGGTCTCTACCAAGCTAGATCTTTGCTTGGCTTCATCTTCGTCTTCTATTTCAAAATCGCTCAGTTCGGAGAAGCTGAAAAAGGCAAGAGAGGATAATGTTGGTTATGCTAGAGGTTTGATCCTAACTCTTCACACAATCTTTGAAGAACGATCGAAGTTGACTCCTTCGTCAATTACTAGTAAAGTCAAGGAAGTAGAGAGTAAGCCAAAGATCGGTTTTGGAATCAACAAAGCAACTTCGAAAGAAGAATCCAAGGATATTCTACTACTGAGATACTCGAAAGATTTACCAATTCGATTGTGCTCTTTGATTCTAGCTTCTTCCATCAACCTATCGTTATCCCTCTACAAATCTCCCCAAGAAGCAGCATTAGACCCAATCGGAACGGATTCTAAATTCTTAACGGATTCTT
This sequence comes from Golubevia pallescens, assembly GCA_001599655.1. NCBI lineage: Eukaryota > Fungi > Basidiomycota > Exobasidiomycetes > Golubeviales > Golubeviaceae > Golubevia > Golubevia pallescens. Next base: position 821,180 of record BCHO01000008.1, read on the forward strand.
CGAGCTTACTCTCCTTATTATTCCGTTCTTTAAACAAGAATCAGCAAGACAACGTCAGAACTTGGTTATTCCCAATCTTCACTTCTGGTCATTTCGACTCGAACTTGAGAAGCTTCAGATCTTTGAATGAAGCATTGACTCGTTCTAAAGATGATCTCTCCAAAGATTGGAAATTTTCACCCTTAGGTCCAGGAGCGGACAGAGCTCAGAAAGATTCAACAATCTTGCTGGCGAGTTTCTTAACGAGTTGCGATTCTAGTATTGCTGTACCAAGTTTTCAACCAACATCAGAATTTGACATTACTAAAACAGATGTCTTGACCATCAATTGGTTTGCTCATTTGCTATCATTAGCAAAGAGTTCAAGTTCAGATTTCCAATTAGAAACTTATCTCTCCCTCTTAGAAACCTGCTCTAACAAACAGATTGGATCTCTCAAGTCATCAGATGGAGGTGCCTTTTCTAGCAAATTACCAGTTGAAGTCGATAATCTTTTGGAACAGTTCTGGGATTCAGAGATCGGAAACAAGACTCTAGACATCAACAACAGAGAAAAGGCTATACAAGCTTGGCTTTCGATCTCGAGAGGTTTCGTGGTGAGAGCGCATTCTAAAGGCGAAGAAATGATTGAGAAAGTCATCAATTCGCTATTTGAAGAAGTCAGCGAGGATGAGAAAGAGATGGAAATCAAAGTTTTGGCTGCTAAAGCTCTAGGAATGGTCGCTAGAGAGGGTGGAAATCTGAGAAAGGAGAATGGTGCTGTGGTCAGAGTAAGTACAAAAAGTGATAGAAGAGAGTCTCGCTGATACAACAGACTCTGATGCCGAATTACTTCCTCTTCATACTCTGCTCTCGGTCGAACAGCTTCTACATCGACAGAGATTCTTCTCTTTCATCCTACCAAAACTGATTCAAGGACACAAAGCAAGTCTCGAATCTCAACCTACCTTCAACTCGCAATCTCCAACAACATCACCCAATTCGAAATCATATCTCTATTTATTATCTTTATCTTCAATTTTACCATCTTTACCACATTCATTATTATCAACTTCATCAACGAGCACCAACAATCAAAACCTTCTATCTTCGTTATTACCATTGCTATTGAGAATGTTATCTCTACCTTCAGCTTCTGCTAGGACATCATCTGCCGAGACCATCGGTATCATTACGGTTCTGGCTGCAAAGGAAAGAAGTGGAAGGAATAAGAACGATAGAGAGAAAGCCTTGTTGGACAAGAATGGAAAGGTTGAAAAGGGTAAGAGCTCTTCTTTCGAGGAAGAGAAGGTTCTTGATGGACTGGATATCTTGAAGGAACAATTCAATGGTATCATAAAGAGGTTATTGAGTAATGTCGAACCTAATGAATGGAACATTCCGGTGAGTTCAAAGGTCTGCAGCACGTTGTTCTTCTTCTACTTTTCTCATCTGATCGCTCTTATCTTCTCTCCCCTTTTACTCTCATCTCTCCATTCTACGACCCTTGTCCACAGTCTACAAGAGTTGCGAGCCTTCGAACTCTCTCGATCCTAGCTAAATGCTATCCGCCTAGAGATGCAGTCTTGCATTCTGAAGCCAAAGCCGTTCTGAGAGTTCTAGGAGGTCTACCACCCCTTTCTGGATCTACCATTTCGAAGTCTTCAAAAGGAGATGTGGAGATGCTTTCAAAGGAAGAGAGAAAGAAAAAGAAGAAGAGTGGGAATGGAATTGGAATCGATGATCCAAAGAGAAGGGTGAGGTTGGAAGCTGTGGAAGCTAGAGATGCTTGGTTCTATAGAGAATCATCCTCTGCGGGCGATTCTTGAGGATGAGATTTGTCTCTGAGAGAACAAACTTTGGAAAGGAAAGCGGTTTAGGTTCGCTCATTGTTCAAGGGATGGGTTCGTACGTTGGATTCGAAGGGCGTGGAGAAGTGGAGTGAGGGAAAAGCACTGGCCAGACCTGTAGAAGATGACGTAGCATTTGTAAAACAAATAGTGTAATAGATTTCAATCTGCATACCATTCAATAGATTTTTAGCCCACAGTAAGAGTAGAATGACGATTCGATGACGAAGTTGTCCGCACGCTGAAGTTAGGCTGAACAAGCTTCTTGATCTTGTCCTCCAACCATCATCATCTTCAAGAACTTATAGGATAAACTCTACTACAAATTCCAAGCAACTCATCAAGATTCGAATCTCGAGTTCCAAGACCTTGACCAATCGATCTTAGTAATCATCAACGTCTAATTGGTAACATCCTCCATCCATCCATCCTTCCTGCTCTCCACCTTTGCAGCCACTCACTCAAGCCCCCAATCCAATCATTCCTCAACCCAACCGCAGTGCTCAATTTGAGCTGGTAGACAATCGCAATTGTGCTCGATGCAAGGCAGTCCTCGGTCAAGCGCCTTCTTCAATGAAGCAGCTCATTATCCTCTTCCAGCATCCACTGCCATCTCCCCAACTTATCCTCGGTCTGGAGCTGACTCTCCAGTGAACGGATTTCAATACGATCAATCCAACATCAACTATTCTCAGAATCAACAGCAACAGCAGCAGCACAACTTTGCTCAGCAATACGCAAATCAGAATCGATTGAGTGGTGGTAATTCTGGAGGAGTCGATGCTACTGCTGCTTATCAACCTCCTCATCAAAGACTTCAACAATCGAACCCATCTTCAGCTTACAGTTCTCTATCCAACGAATACAATTATCCATTCCAGGATCCAATCTTCAACCTCAGCTCAAACGTGCAGAGAGATTCAGACGGAAGTGGTGGAACCATCTCTCCTTCTCCTGCAGCTCAATTGGCAACTGCAAACGCTCATCTCAATCAGTACAAGTCTTCTCCAATGGCAAACCTTCCAAGTGGTATCCCTGCTCCTGTGAACCTCCAACAACAACAGCAGCAATTCCAACAGCAACAGCAACCGATGTTCAATCCTCAGAATCAGCAAAGTGGAAGTGCTTTGCCTCATTATCTCATCAATCCTGACGCTCTAAGCAATGCTTTGAATGATTGGCAGAACATGAGCAATGGCAATCAATCGGTTGGAAAAGGTAAAGGGAAGTTCTCCTCGGTAGGGAATGGAGGAGGAGGTTTTGATGGTCTGAATGAGAAGAATGCTTGGAATTCAGCTCCAGTCTCAGCAGGTAATTCTCCTTCTGCAACTCCTTCCACTGGTGGTGGTGGAGCTAAACCCAGGAATGTTTCAGGAAACAAGTCGAATTCAAAGAAGAAGAAGACCGGAACTCTCACCACTGGTACCACTACTCCTGGAGGCGTTGGACTCTCTTCTTCTCAATTCTCCTCATCTTCAAATCAGAATCAATCGAGTAACGATTCAAATCATCATAAAGTTCCTACGAGCTCCAGAGTGGCTTCCAGCAGCGTCACTGGCAAAAGATTGAATTGGGCCGAGATGATTGTATTTACAATCGCTGATCAGCCAGAGGGTAGAATGGTGGTACACGATCTGTTCGAGGGGATGGTCAAGAAGTTTCCGGAGATCAACGAATGGGCTGACGGTCCAGGATGGGAGGTGAGTAGATGGAGAGTAGACTCGTAGACTCAGTTGTCGAAGGAAGAAGAATAATAAGGCTTCGAGGAAAAGTGGCGGAAGTGGCGCCGAACGTGTTTGTCTTTCATTTTGAATCATACGAGGCGCTGTTTCTAATCTCGGACTCAGTCCCACTAGAAGCTCGGAGAGGGGAGCAGAAAGTAGGGTGTATGCGTCGATCTGTTCGAGCTCTCGCTAGCTCCTTTCGCAACTCTTGCGATGTCTCTGATCCTGCCTCGATCTCCTTCGTTTCGCTGACTCACTTAATTCTACTCGTTCTTTTTTTGCTTCTCACAGAGTCGAGTGAAGAACCGAATCAAGTCGACCCTCTCAATCAAAGGAAATTTATTCATCAAGGTGGCAAGAGCTTCAACAGATCCAGTTCCAACTTCTTCAGCTTCTCAAGATCAAAAGTCGAAAGGATCTTGGTGGACATTGTCTGAAGAATCTCGAACTGCCCTTCGAGACGGAAACGTTCCAGCAGTGGTACGAGCCAAACCAGGGAAAGAAGAGAAAAGTGGGAAATCTGATCCAACTTCAAAAGAAGGTAGTCAAGAGAGGGGAAGAGAATTGAGTCATAATGGAGGTAGAAGTGGAACTAGCTCTGCTGCTCATTCTAGAAGAAGTAGTCCAGTCAGAGTTGGAAATAGTGCAAGATCGGCTAGAGGTGTCGGATCTGGTCATCATTTATCCAAAGGTCAACAAGAAATGCAAGCAATGACAATGACTACTGCTTCTCCCAAGAATCAGAATCATGCAGGTCTTTATGGAATGACGAGTTACAATCCTTCGAATCAGCAATACAACAATTCTACTCCAAACTTTTCTTCGGATTCTCCGACTTCTCCGATGGATGCTACTTCTCCAGAATCAGTCTCTAGCAATCCTGGAGGATCCTCAAGATTTCAATCCTCTTCTTTGGCCATGTCTCCAGCCTCATCGACCACTTCTCCTCAAACTTCGATGAACACTCTCTCCAGCGGTCCTCAACCTGGAATGCCCTTCCCTTGGGTAGGAAACGCTTCGTCTTCTTCATCTTCGAACCCTCAAGTATCTCAAGACCAAGGCTATCCTCCTATTCTCAATCTAGGTGGAATCAACACTCCTTCCGGACCCGGTTATCCAAGCGGATTGAATGGAATGGATTCTCTCACGATGCCTTTCGATCCCTCTTCAGAAGAGAACGATCGACATTCGAGTCCAGCAGCTTCTTCTCTTTCTATGGCTTCTGGATCTGGATCAGGCTCTTCAAGGAGTAGAGGTGCTTCTGAAGAGTTCGGTGGTGGAAATCATCCTCAGAGAAGAGGTGGATCTTCAACGACGTCTGGTGCCAAACCCACTGGTAGTCGAAGAGGAAGCTTGGAACACGTCAGTTTCACTCTTCCAGTCGATGGATCTACGAACAACAACAATAGAGGACCGATGAACCCTTCAAATGGTCCAGGTCCAATCAATCCTCCAAATTCGAATCCATCTAACAGAAATCTAACTTCTGGAGAATGGGAACAATTGCAAAGACATCAAAGGCAACAATTGTCTGAACAGAGATTCAAACAACAATTACAAAGCTCATTACTTCAACAACAACTTCAGCAACAACAACAAGAAAGAGAGAATCAAAATCAATCACCACCTTATAGATTCACAAATCCTTTGACTGGTGGAGATGAAACTCCTTCCAACGCTTCTTCGATTCCTACTTCTCCTTTCTATTCTTTCTCTTCCTTGAATGACGATGGAAATGGTTTGAATGACCTTGGGATCAATTTCAACGATTTGAATAATTTCGGTGACGATCCGGGTGGGATCAATGGCATGGATTTGGATTTGAATTTGGGTTTGGATGGACTTTTGATGAATAACAATGAGATGGAAGACCCTTCCATCCCAAAGTTCAATGGAAATGGAAACGGGAATGACAATGCGAATCAGAGGAATCAGTGAAAGTGACGGCGGATTTGCCTGTCATGGATCAACTGCTCGCATTCTCGCTTTCGTCTTTTGTTCCAATCAATTTGCTTGTTTTCTCACCTGTTGTTAAATGACTCAGTGCCCATGCGATGTTGCCTTTCGACTTTTCATCCTCTCTTCTCTCCCTCTTCTTTGACATCTCGACGATCATACCCAGAGTGCTTCTTGTACTCTTTCGCTTTCTTTCCCTCCTGTTGTAGATCATTTTAGTTATCAAGTTTCCTCCTGGCAATCACAAGAATTCAAGAATCTTTTGTTATAACAAGCCGAGTGCGAATCATTGAAGTCGCTGCTCGATCAAAAACATGCATTGAGCGAAAAGTGATGATGACGATGATGATGATTAGATTGATTCTGATGGTAGAAGTACAAAAATGAATTGACATCTATGAAAAGCCCTTTACGGAGAGAAAACAGGAGGAGATTAAAACAGTAAAATACAACGAAGTCGAAAATGAAGCCAAGATGGCTCGAGAATTTTGAATTGAAGGATCGAAAAATCCATTTTTGAGCCGGTCTACCATCTGTCGCCAGCCCTTGACCATCTAGAGATTCGGAAGCCAGCTTTAACTTGATTTTCTAGTCCTTCTCTTGCCAATCTTTCCAATTTGCTAGCAGATCCACTACCTCTACTCATCAAGACCATTAGAACGATGGAATGAAGCGAGATGTTCACGGTTGAGGTCAGAAGATCCAAAGCCATCTCGAGACTAGCACGTTGACCTAATTCGAGATCCTTGTTGAAAATGAGCTTGAGAACGAATAACAAACTAAACAAGAAGATTGCAATGCATGCAAAGATGAGATTGTGTTTGTTCTGTCTGAGATTGGTCTTGAGAGTTTGATTTTGAGATGCGAGGGAAGAGTTCGCAGTCGAAATGTCTTGAATCGCAGAAACTAGTGAAGGTCTGATTCTTGAAGAACGATGGGATCTTTTTGGAAACTCGATAGAGCTTTCACTCTTTTCGCTGCTGTGCTCTCTTGAAGAATGGCTTTCTAGTTTCTCAGAGAGAAATCTGGCTTCTTGAGTCTTGGAATCGCGTCCATATCCATAAGTTGTTCCGTAAATGGTCTCTGGAATCGAAATGATTGATGCATCTCCAGAACTAGCTGAAGAACTTCTAGACATTGAGACTGAAGAATTGCGAGAGTGAGTAGATGTCGAGTAAACTGAAGGAGGTCTAACAGTGAAAGAAGTGAGCCTCGATTCTCTTTCCACTTCAAGCTCTGAGTTCCTTGTGATATGGTTTTTGATGCTTCTAGAAGATTGGTAGATTACGTATAGAATCGAGATGGAAAGGATGAGAAGTGATAAGAATTGGAACAATGTAAATTTGAAGGCTGAGTTGGCTTCTTCTGAGAGATTATTGGATAGAGCTTTCTTTGAGCAAATTGAACGTTTGGATTGAGGGCAGTGCCAGCCTGGAGTTAAAGTTAAACTTTCGATTGCGAAATCTGTGACCTTACTAGTCGAGAGGTACGACTTCAAACCGAATGAGCAAAGAGTGGTAGCTCCAATTGCTCCAGTTAAAGATAGAATTGGACTGGACCAATTGCTTCTTTCTTTCTCTTCCGTAAGAGTTTGGCTACCTCTTCTCTCCTCCAGAGTATTTCCTTCCAGTCTAGACAACGATTCTTGAGATTTGATCATCGAAGTTGAACATAGGAAGAAACAAGCCAAGACGGAAATCAAAAAGCTCAAAAATCCCAGAACCTTGATTTCCTGTCTTGAAGTTTGACCCGATTGGAACCCTAGAAGTTTCAACAGATAAACAGCTTGAACAGTTGAGAATAGAAGGATTAGAAAAGAGTAGATAGGTCTCCAACCTTGAAGATATCTCCAACCAATCGCCTTTTTGATGAATTTAGATTGATCTGAAGCTCTTGACCAAAGCTTGACGATAGCTATCGTGCCTCTGACGAGGTCGACGAGAGATAGGACTGCTAGAAAGAGTGAAAGTCCAACGATGAGAATGATGGGTATGGTCGCTTTTGAAGTTGAAGAGAAGAATTCGGCTTGGAAGAGAAGTGATTTTGGGTTTGGATTGGATGCAGAAGAGAGAATCGGAGCTATCTCGATGAGTCTTGAAGCGACTTGTTGCGCTACGGTAGAATGATTTGAAGATGATGAAGGCATGTTGATGATGTTGTTCGTTGAAGTGAGAAGTAGAATGAATGATAAAGAGACTGACTTGTTGGATAAGGATGGAGATTGCTTCGTCAAAGGTTGAACCGTCCTGCGGTGAGAGAGGTTGATGATGGATTGAAAGAATAGAACTGAATCTTTTAATTCAAATGAATGAATAAGAATGAAGAGAGAGAAAAAGAAGTTGAAAAGGACAACTCTTTATAGCTTTTCGAGTTGACGGACTGCGAGTCTAGATTCAGCCTGGAGAGCCTTGGGACCAATGTCCAGCCTCAGCTCAGGCCCATATTGGCTCTAGCTTGTCTGTTTGGGCAAATTCGTTCGATTTCAGCTTGATCTGACGAGGAAATGGAAGGAGGTGTGGTGAGTCGAGGGAAAAGCTTGAGAATAAATTCTGTCCCTGCGTCATCTGAAGAAACTCAGTCACATCAAGTCTCTCTCGAATTACCCAGGAGATGGTGTCTGTTCCATTCCAGACGGATTATGCAAGACCTTCTTCACTGACTTCGGCAAAGTTAGGAGCGTCACAGAGAGCGAGGCAGACTGCAGCTGTGACTTCGAGTGGATCAGTAGCTGCTAATCTAGACGCAATCGACGCTGACTCCCTCACAGGAGATGAATACCTAGACAAGTTGGAAGAAAGGGTCAATAAATCTATCGATGACGATTTGGCAAGCTTGGTAGACGGCTTTCAGCAGTTGGTCATGCTGTCTAGTGTGAGTTACTTTGCTGGAAGATGAGATAAGAACGGCTGGGAAGTCAAGGCTGATCGACGAATCAGATGGCAAATATGTGATTGAAGAGATAGTATAGATACCGAAGTTGCTTCTATGAGGGCTTCGGAGATGCTTTTGAAGGCAATGGGAAAGAGAGAGAGAGAGAGAGCAAAGGATAGTCAATCAAAGGATAGTCGAGTTGCTCTTTTCATATCTCGTAGAGCTTCTCGATCCGCCTGTTATGACCTGGAAGATCTTTGCAGGATCATCCCATACATCCTTTGTCGTTTTCATGGTCTGTCTAAAGAGCCGAGAGTGTCGAAAGCGATTTTCATTAACTACTTCCTTGGAGGTGTGCTTTGTAAGACGTCGACTTGCTCCCTCTACTCTCCGCACTCTGGCTCTTCTGAGGCCAAATCAGAGTTCCTTCTTCATTCCATCGCCTTGAACTGCGATCCCGTAACGACGTTTCGCCGAGAATGACTAGACGCTGACTACTTATCTGTTTCTCTCATCCTTAACCACTCTTCCAGATCAAAGACAAAGACAAAGTTCTCATAGCTCAAGATGCCTTTCAATCGGATCTGAAAGCAGATGCCATGGTGAGTGGTTCTCATTCAAAGCCTCATTTCCAACCGTCTTGCCTGCCTAACTCCCTTTCGACTCTGTCTCTCCCTTCTCTGCTCTTTCAGGTTCGTTCTGCTCAATCGCTTTCCCTCCTATCTTCTTCAGTCTCACTCTCATTACTTCTGGCAAAATCACCAGATCCTTCGCTAGATGACGAAGCAAGAAGATTGATCGAAGAAACGGAAGAGGAGAAGAAACGATGTAGAGAATTGATCAATCTTTTAGGAGGAATCGAAAAGTCTCAATTCGCAGATGAAGAAGAAGAGGAGGAAGATCAGGATCAGGATCAGGGTCAGGAGGATCTAAACCAAGTTGAGAAAGATCCAAAAGATACTGGAAAGATTGCAAATGATGCTCTTCGGATATCTCAAGAGAAGGGAAAGAACGATTCGTCACTGGTCACTTCGAATCAAGAAGCTGTGACTAAAGAAGGAGGTGCCGCTGCAACTGGCGGGGCTGAAGAAGAAGATGAAGAAATGGAAGATGTGCAGATGTGATGCAGTCAAGTAATTGCAAAAAAAGAATCGAAACCTTCACGACACCAACTTTCTCTAATCGCATATACACGTCGCTACATACATTCTCGAGGTTCGCCTCACGCATACATGTATTTCTATATCATCCTCGTTGAGATTTCCGATCATCAAAGTCGTCAGACATCACAGAATCTATGGAATTGGCGAGAGTAGAAGTACACTTGAAACGAGACAAATACAACAAGAAAGAAAGCCCATAGCTCTTCAAGGAGAATCACTCAAATCAATAACCTCATTATTTCCAACCCAATCGGAAGGATGTCTATTATTATTCCCGCCACTATTACTCCTACTACCATTTTGTTGAGTTCCATTCCTACTACCACCAACTACTTGAGCTTCATTCTCATCGACCATAGCAAACAGTTCGTCTGCTTCTTCATCATCGAAATCCGGAGTCTGATTCCTCCTTTGATTCTCGTTACTACTATTTCCAATAGTTGCAGAAGATTGGTGCCCTCTACCATTCTGTCTATTTCGATTTCGATTTCGCTCATCTTCTTCTTGCATTTGTAAAGCAGCTTCTTCGTCTGAATCCACATTGAATTGTTCTTCTGGTTGATTGTCGTTCAGTTGTGGTCTAGCTTGTTCTGCTTCCAATGGAGGTTTGCTGTGGGAGAGAGAAGGTGGAATGGGAAGATAGAGAAAGAAAGCGAATAGAAGATTAAAGGTCAGCATATGGATCTTTCTACTCTTTTTAATCCCTTCCGAGACTTACTTGTTTCTCTTTCTCAACAAATTCATCATGGTAAGATCTGCAACTTCTGTCCATTCAGGAATCGAACCACCTTTAATGACGACGCATTTGGGTTCCAACAAAATCTGACCTCTTCTAACCTGAGCTCCTTTCAACAATAATTTACAACCTAAAAGGGTAGTTGCTTGATCTAACTCCGGAATCCTGACTTTTTCAAAAGCAGGTATAGGTGGAGAATGACCATCAGTCACGAACAATTGTAACATGCTTCTAGAAAAAACAGTCGAGGATTTCTGAATTTCTTGTTCCTGTTCACCAAATGCTCTCATATGATCATCATTTCCATTAGCTTGAGTTCCATTCTGAGTTGCACCTGCATCGTTGACATTGTCTGGATTTGCATTTTGAGTGTTTAGAAGAGCTGCCATTCCAGGCGAATTCTTGACTGCTTTCCTAGCTTCCAAGACGTCTATTTGGTTTTGAGCCGAGACTCCAATGTCTGACAATGAGACTATCTGAACTAGTACTGAGGTTTTATGAAGGTTAGTTGGGGAACCTATAGTCCCACTTGCTAGATCTTCGATTCCTTCTGGTAGAACTGAATGAGATGCGACGTCTTCTAGATTGGCCATCAGGATTTGATTCAAAGTTTCAGAGTTGAGTTTAGAGTCAGATTGAACACCTTCATCTGATCGAAGATATTCCACGCATTCAGCTCTGTTGACAGGAGAGATAGAGAGATTAGAAAGAGAGAAGAACGAAGGCGATCCTCTAGAGAACTTTTCCTTTACTCACAACCATGATGGACGGATGGGAAGAGTTGGGAAATGAGCTTTCAAGAATCTAGTCAGCGAATCTGGAATCTCAGCCATTTCCATCGAGAGAGAAGGAGGAGAGAAAGTGCCAGAAGACAGCGATGACGGCGATGACCTCCACTTCTTAGAACTTGAAGCTGAAGTCGAGTGATCGATCTTTCTTCTTCTTCACTCTACCATCAACATCAACATACTTAACTTCTAAATATCAATCATGTCTACCATCTCTCAAGCTGAAACTCATCTGTAAGTCACAATGACAGCAGCATCATCTTCTTCTTCTCTTCTCTTCTTCTCTTCCTTCTCGATCCTGACTTTCTGCTTCTTCTCTTCTTCCTTCCTTCGTTCCCTCTCTCTCAGCTCTGGTGCCGACCAACGTACTCACTCTGGAGGTCCAGATGATCAAAAAGAGACCAGACCAAACCACGAACAAGGAAAGGAAAACTCTCACTTGAACTTGGACTCAAAGGATGAAAAGAGCATCGCTGTGAGTATACGTCGCTTTGAGCAAAGCCGAGTCTACAGCATGCGAAGGCCGATGGAAGAAACTGCGATGAATGGCAAAGAGTCGACTGTCTGCTGTCTGCAGGGCAGCTTTTGGTGGAGGAAGCTCCCTTCACACAATGGCTGGCGAGCCTCTGAAAAAGGACATCAAGCGCTTGTCCTGCGAAGCTGCAAAGCCTGCTCTCGACCTTTGGGCAATAGAACTTCTCAGATGTATTTCTTAAGCATCGACTTCATGCACTTCTAGCACTCGTGTTGGTAGTAGCTCTCCCTGCTTCTCTTCCTCCCTTTCTTCACTCTGACACTTTTTGCACTCCACTTCCTATTCCTTGCCAACGCATCTCACAGAACAAGCTCGCTCAAGCTTCCGCCGAAGAGAAACGTGAAAAGCAAGCCGAAAACGAAGACAAGCCAAAGCCAACTGATGCCGCTCGTGCTGTAAGTATTCGACGAGATCCTCCTGCATCTCAAATTTTGACTGTATGCCTCACTTTTCCTCATTCTGACTTGATTCCGTCCCTCTCTTGTGTTTCTTCTACTTCTCGCTTTCCTCAGAACGGAAACGAGCCATCTCGTGGTGCCAAGATCGATGAACAGATCGAAAAGGAAGAAGCTGAACTCCTCAGAAAGAAGGGAATCGAACCATAAACAAACCCTCTTCAAAGCAAATCCGTTCTACCATATTCCATTCATTCCACTGCCTGTGAATTGAAGAATTAATTCTTTCTCTTGTCATGTATAAGTATACTCTTTTTTTTTTTTTGCCTTGAACAAAATTCAAATACTCAAATTAATTTCAGATCTCGAAGAGCAAATGGAGATTTGATCTCCCGTGAGCAACATCATCAACCTAAACAGAATCTCAAAATGAACAGGTTCAGATCAACCTCGAAAAGAGATTGTTGAGAATGATGACAAGAACGAGACTCAACCTTCTCTCTCCTTTTCGACTCGACCTTGTCCAAGTTTCCCACTTCCTTTCTCTCGCCATCGTATCCTCACACCCATCGTATTCTCACATCCTCTCCTCCCTTTCCACGTTCTTCGTTAGCTTCCCCTCATCTCATCCCTCCGATCGGAAAGCCTCCATTGAGAGGTAGATTGCTACCATATCCTTGAAAGGGTGGTTGAGCAGCTCTCATTTGAGGAGGAATTCTCTGATCGTAGAAAGATCGTTGCTGCTGTTGAATGAACTGAGGTGGAAAACCTTGTTGTGGCTGTTGCTGTTGCTGATGCATCACTTGAGGAGAAGGAAAACTCGGTTGTTGATTCATAGAATGAAGTAGATTCTGTTGATGTTGATTTTGATTTGGAGAATGGATCCATCCCTGATCTACTCCGGGACGAGATTGGAAAGGTACTTGCGCTTGATACGATGGATTGTAAGGTAATGGTTGACCTTGGCTTTGAGTTGGTTCTCTCTCAAGACCGATTCTTTGGTTCGAAAACTGCGGTAGTTGTGGAAAGGGTTTTTGAGGAGATGAGCTATTCAAAACGTTCAATAGAGTTGACGAGTTCTCATAATTGTTGACAGGAGGTTTTGATTGACCTTGAAGATTCAAAGGACCACCATCATTTGATTGATTTGGGATCCCACCATTTCCATTCAACAGCGACAATAAGCCATTGCTTCCCGGTCCAGCTGCTACATTTCCATCTCTGTTATTGTTGTTGGTGTTTGAAGTTTGATTCGTTCTACTTTGTTGAGGAGAAGAAGTTACACTTTCTCCATTTGAACCACTTGGAGGAAATTTGAAGTTCATCGCTCTATCTCTGTTCTGAGCTTCTCTCAATCTGATCTCTCTGTCAGACAAAGGCTGAGCTGGAGGAGCAGCAGCAGCGGGAACGGAGGAAGGGTGAGGGAAGGGATTCGTAGTAGCTAACGAAGGCGAATTGAAGGAAGGAGGTTGGTGAGGATAGAACGGACGTTCTTCTGGATGAGGTAGATGTGCTTGTTCCACCTGCTTGAGTTGGTTCTGAGGAGAAGACGTCGAGTCGAATTGATTGGGCTGTTGTCGAAGTAAGTTTCGTTCTTGATAGAGACTCTCCGCAATCATACCAGAAGGGGGATTCAATAAATTCAACAGATTCCTAGCTTGAGCGTTAGCGTTAGGATTTCCGTTCTGCTCGTTCCCACTCTCCCCTATCAAACCCTCATTGTTCAAATCTTGACTTTGAATCTGACCTTCATTTGGTTGAGTTTGAAGACCTCCCATAAGACTAGCCAAAAGAGCGTCTCTTTTTCTAGCCCTTTCTCTTTCAGCTTCTTCTTCTCCATTAGTGACAATCCTTCCATCCGAAGCTCTATTTCTTTCCCTCTTTATTATCTCGTTTTGATTTCCATTTCCATTCAATCCGATTTCTTCTTTCAAATGACTACTATTCCCCACATCTGGACTTGCAGCAGGTGGCATTGCAAAGCTGAAACTTCCTTGAGCCGGACTCATCATTTTGAGTAGACTTTGAGCCAAAGCTACGTTATGAGCTCTTGGAGCTGGAAGTGGAGAGATTGCAGGTGGGGGTCTAGGTTGAAGAAGATGAGGATTCGAAGGATAATCTTGTTGTTGATGACTTGAGATTCCTGATGGATAAGGATTGAAAGGATCTGATGAAGGTTGTTTCGTCTCGATTTGTTGATTGTTCTGATTGGAAGAGTTGTTAGGAGCCCTAGTTCCATTCAGTAGATCTAGTAGATTCTTGTTCTGATGATGACTTGATTCTTGAGTAGTAGTAGTCGTCGAGACGTTTGCCTGTCCAGATCCAGATCTCAAAGCAGCCAAAAGAGAAGCAGCACCCGTTTCATCTTTCTCCCTCGCGACATCTTCCCAAGCTCTAGAACCTCCAAATGTCTGTTGATCCTGAATCGTAGGGTTGAATGATTGATCTTGATTTTGATGATGTTCGGAATTGATAGCAGGTGCAGCAGCACCTCTTAAAAGTTCTAATAATTGATGAGATCTAGGATCGGAATGTTGTTGAATCATGTTTGAACCTTTGCCATTGAAAAGCGGATCACTTTGAGGATCTGGAGCCATCGCATTGTTCAAAGGATTCTGATGACTGACTTGAGGAGAATCCAAGGTATTCTTAGAAGAGGAAGCAAAGGAAGCATGATTGTTCGAGAATCCGAGTAAAGCCTTCAGTCCTTCCGAAGTAGGTTGTTGTTCTTGATTGAAATGATTCTGTTGAGTGAGATGTTGTCTATCAGCAGCAGGTCCAGTAGGAGCATTACTAGGAGCATTGGGATTCGATTGGTATCCATTATTCCTAAGAGCAGCAGGTTCGGTAGGAGTCGAAGATCTGTGATGATCAAAACTTTCATCCCCATCTTGGAAACCATCTTCTCCTTGAGCTATTCCTCCATCGATTCCAAATCCACCACTACCGGCATTTGAAGCTCTATTCTTGTTGACTTTGATCCATTGTTTCAATCTAGCTACAAAGGGAGATACCATGTAGAATTTACCAGAGGAAATGTCATTTGCTGATTTGGATTTCTTCCAAGTTGGTAGAGATTCGAGAGGAAACCAAGCGATTTTCTAGAAAAGAAGAGAGAGAGAGGTAGGGAACAGAATGATTAGTGATTTGCTCTCTTGTTCTCTGAGGAAACCAAAATCACTATTATCGATACCAACAGAAATCTCTTTCCTAGTCCTAGTTTCGAAAACCGTATCTTCATCCACTCCTTTAACTATATAAAGTCTAATCTTTTGATCCTTCATAGTCAAATCCATGTAATCCTTAGAATCAGGTTTCAACAAATCAGTCGAATCGAAACCAGTTTCTTCGAAAACTTCTCTAATTGCACAATCTCTTTTAGGTTCTGATTGATTGATTTTACCTTTTGGGAAACCCCAAGTTGAATTGGATTTCCAACCTTTGACTAATAAACATTTGTCAAAAGATTCGTTGATCAAAATGATTCCACAAACTGGAACTCTGGTTTTGTACATTATGAATTCTTCGAAAGCTGCTTCTAAATCTTGGATTCCTTGCTTGTTTGAAGAGGATTTGATGTATTGTTTGATCAAGGGGACTGTGTGAGATGCTGTTCGTAAGAGTTGAGAAGAGAAGTTTCGAAGTGATAAGGAAGGTAGGGAGGGGTTGATTGGTCGTAGGAAATCTTCGTAGAACCAGTGCCTGAAATGAAAGAGGATATGGTAGAAGGTGGTTTTAGTTCAGTGTTTCCAAACGAGTTCGGTATAAGCTGAAGGAAAGAGATGATCAGAAAGAGAGAGGTCGAACTCGATGCATGCTGCATGCTGCGAGTGATGTCGTAGTTATGCTTCTTCCCCTTCCCATGAGATGTATGAACAGACACAAGAAACAATAGACTCCTTGTAGTATAATCTGCATCACAATGGAATGAAATCGAGGCACACAGTCTAGGAACCAAAGCCTAATCTATTCCATCCAGTCTACCACACTCATCATTCCACTCTACTCTACTTTACTGTACACTTACGCCTGTTCGACCTGAAACCCTATTCTAGTGATGCTACCCAATTCCTCCTTTGGTAGATTGACGATGAATCTAGAGCTGAGATCTTCCAATATTTCAGACAAAGGGAGACTTCGATAAGTTTGTTCAGCCTCTGCTGAAATGGCAGAAGTAGTCATTCCTCCCATTCTGACTTGAATAGAGATTGATTTTTTTTGTTGGGATTGACTGTGTTGGTTATCGATTGTAGGATTGAGTGGATGTAAAAATTGATGGAGTTGTCGTTGATGGAATTGATGGACAGATTGAATTCACTCTCTCACCAACGACAATCATCTTCATCTCTAATCTTCAAGATGACGCGAGCGACGAGGTTCTTGATTTCAGCTTCTGGCTTTACTTTCATTTATCTCCTTTTAGTCCTCGAAATTCTACCGACTCCACTCATCAACCACGAAGCAAGAAAGGCCATCTTACCAACTGTCAGTCATAATTGAAGATCACATCTTCTCTCTCTATTTTTACTAAATCTACCAGTCACTCACAAGAAGATTTCCAATCCCCTTCTATTCCCTTCTCTACAGCTGCCTTGGTGGGCTCTCATCTCTCTCGGTTCTTATCTTCTTTGGAATATGGGTTGGGGCATCTTTAACTTCAACGACGTCCCTCAGGCTTATCAGGATCTCATGGTCGTAAGTCTTCAGGGTGTCCTGTTCATCAAGATGAAAATTGCAATGCCAATTTCATCAATCAGGTGGAAATGAGAGAAGCAAGAAGGGCGGCGGAATTGAAGGTGGGAGAGAGCATACATGCGAGCAACACTTTGTCTCTTTCCCAGCGCTTTAGCTTGGAGCTTTAGTCTCAGGCTGTGTCTTGAGAAGAGAGAATCAGAGATTATCTGGATCTGGTGCCAGACAGTGTTATCTAGTGACGAGGTCCTGTCCAGAGCTTGATCTATCTTGTCCTTCTCGTCTCATTCCTTCCTTTCTTTCCTTCCCCTCTTGAAAATCCATCTCAGGACATCAAAAACGCAAAGGATTTCTTACGGGATAAAGGTGTAGATGTAGAGTAACCGGATCCATACCATCAAATTGAGATAGAATCTGTACATTGGCTTTCGACGAGATCAAAATGGGATTAGCTACTTCTTTTTGGCCCACTCTTCTCAAGATTCCTTTGACTAGCTTTCAGAACTTCTGAGCAAGCATTCCGATTGATCACAAGAGAGTTAAGCCTGGAAGAGAGACCAGACTGCTTTCCAATATCGAGCAAAGAGAGGTTCATATTTTTCTCGAAAGAATCAGAGCCTTAACCATCAAACTTGATCAAATCATAGTGATTCCATAGATAAGAGTAAAATTAGGATTCTTTCCAACTTGGTTCTACACTCGGAAAATGACAATTCAGGCAACTGATCCGACATTCCAAAACTTTTCCAATCCTATCATCAAACAAAGCCAAAGTCTCATACCTCCAAGCCCTCTCTTTCAGCTTCTCTAAGGAAGCCAGGATCGAAATCGACATCATCTGGAACAGAAACCGTTCCCGTCATGATAGTCCTAGCAGTTCTGAGCATTTGAACAGCTTTTGGAACCAATCCGCCATTCTCGTTTTCCTTCGTCGAGATAGAACAACTCGAAACTCCACTAGGTTGACCGACAGCAATCGTGAAACTTCCATCCTTTCCCTGAATAGCTTTTGATCCACTTTGAACAACTGCTTGATAAATGGTAGATTTCGGAAAAGCCAATCCACAAGCTAAAGCAGCAAGACAAGTAGCAGGAATCGTTCTATGAATATTTCCCACAGAAACCGCTCTTATTAGACAATCCATTTCCTTCTCTTCGACTTGAACTCCTTCCGTACTGAGATAACTCAATTTAGGAGATACTAGACAAATCTTTGGAGCTGAAGGAGAAAGGTTTAGATTGGGAGTCGTTCGACAAACTTCTTCTCGAATCCTTTGAAGCTTGGACATCAATGGAGAACCGTCTATGATTGAAGGTTGGGAAAGTAATAGCTCTTGAGAAAGTTCTAAATATGGTGTTGATGATGAAACGAAAATCGTTGCTAAACCAGCGTTGATGACTGTAACATCGACCTGAAAAAGAACGAGAGAAGCAGAATGAGAAGAGAAGGTCAGGCGAAGCTTGGTGGGAGAGTTCAGCTTCCAATGCCTTCCCTGCTCACTTTTTGGCCATCAACTTCGAGTGTATCAATCGGATTCGATGTGGGTAATATCAGAGATTCGTCCAACGGGTCCTCGACGAGAATGGCAGGTCCAGTGCCTGGCACTCCAGCGATTCGAGCCGTCCCTTGAATACGAGAGATGATGACGAGCGGTCGGATCAGTTACAGCTTTAGCTCAGAAGCTTTTGATCTTAAAGCAGAAGGAAGTTTGACCTACCTTGAGTAGCCAGAGACCATTTAAGAACATTCGAAGACGAACCACCCGAAAGATGCCTTGCTATCATCGGTACTTTGACGACCAAAGTCTTGCCGATGTTCGCAGCGAGAAGTCGTAAAGGGAAGCTGTATTGAAATTCATTTGACTGAGTCTTCGTATCGTGACCATTTGAATTCGACTCTTCGAGATATCTTGAATGGATGACTTCTTCTTCTACTGCTCCAGATTCAATAGCGAAATGAGCTGCTGCAGCAACCAAATTCCCACATGTGGATGAATAGTCTACTTCTGTAGTTTCTCGGATCGGAACTTGACCAAATCTGTAGACTGAAAGAGAACAAAGAGTGATGGTAGAAAAGATATCAGTGTCTAAAATTCACGAACGAAAGCTCTCATCCAGATCTTTGACTCACCTGCATCCCAACCTTTCTCCTTATCTTTGAAAAGATTCGGATCATCTGCCCAATCCACTCCTGGTAGAGGGATTCCACACTTTCTTGCGATCGCTACTGATCGACCACCAGGTTTGGAGATGATAGCCATCTTGGAAAGAGAACTTATACCTCCTCCTAGACCATCGATTTGACGTCCACCTGGATCTGGAGATCCCATTGCTTGACATATGATCTTGTCTCTGTCGACTTGATCGTAGGGAGCCAAGCTGGAAGCAGAGAAGAAGAGGCCCCGACTTGTCCCACCTCTTTTGAAAGCTGCTGCGATTTGACGACTCATTTCGAGATGGATTCCGAAGCGGTTTGTGGTTTCGAAGAAGGGTATTCTGATGAAATGTGGGCTTGGATAGGGTCGTCAAAGTTGTAATCTGATGTTGTGAGAGTTTAAGGATCAAAACGATGTTTCTGTCGCGATCGAGAATGAGCATCTCTCGAACGAAACTTCAAGCTTCACCAACAACAAAAAGGAAATGAACATCAAGTATTCGAATTAAAAATACACAAGAAACCTAACGGATAAAAGCGATGAACAGAACGAAGACCATTCCAACCTTTGCCCCATTCCTTTTCTCACTCATTTCTCTTCCCCTTCAAATCTCCCTCCGTTGGCACCAACTCTCATCACTTCTTCTCCTTCTTGCCAACAAAGTCCAATAAATCCTTAGTAGCAGCCATGAATTCCATAGCAGTAGGTTTGATTTGATTCGGAGGCAATAAGAAACCATAAGTACCAGTATCTCTCAATTCAATAGAAAAACTCCACTTGATCTTGGAAGGACTTGAATGATAAGAATAATCAATCGGAGAACCAGAAGAAGGAAAAGTCACTTCACAACTTTTACCAGTTTGATAGATTTTTCCAAAAACGTTTCGCAACGCTCTCGAAGCTCCGAGTGAAACTTCCGCTAGATCTTCTTCGTCTGGGACTGGTTCTTCGCAGGAGAAAGAATAAGGGTACATTACTGATGAAGAGAGAGAGAGAGAGAGAAGAAGAGGTGAGATGAAGTAGAGATTAGATGGATGATAATGAAACAGCCTTTTTGTCAAAGTC
The DNA here is from genome assembly GCA_001599655.1 of Golubevia pallescens. NCBI lineage: Eukaryota > Fungi > Basidiomycota > Exobasidiomycetes > Golubeviales > Golubeviaceae > Golubevia > Golubevia pallescens. The sequence continues at coordinate 841,090 of BCHO01000008.1, forward strand.
GAGAAGCAATTGAGCTGTTTGAACAACTCACGTAATTGACCATAACTATGAAGTTCGATGAAACCTTTGATGTTTTTATCTCTATCATCTATGTAATTCCTAATGGCCAAAGTCTCTTTAGCTTCGAAAGCTCTCGAACCAGAAAAAGATTCCGAACAACTGTCTGTAATAGGAGAAGGTTGGAAAGCGTGTCCCTATTCAAGCAGAAATAGAGAACCAAGATCAGATCAGCGAGAGAACTTTTTTGAGGGACGAGATCAGAAAGCAGAAATACTCACCCAATTACTACCCAAATTGATCCCTCTACATTCTCCTTCTTCTTCTCCATCTCTATTCACTTGTCGATTCTTTCTCCAGAATCGATCCTCCTCCCAAGTATAAGCATAACCATCTGGATTTCCCAAAGGTATCAAAGTCAATTCGAAATCGTCGAAAATACGATTCGAAGCCTTCGTTGATGAAGAAGATAATAAATCATGTGCGAAATGGAGTAAAGTAGAAGCTGAAATCCATTCTCTTGCATGTAATTCTCCTACGAAGACGAAGCCTAATTTCTTCTCTGATTCTCCGCTACTGAGGTGAAAAGATGAAGAATCGATTGGTTCATCTTCGAAGCCAGTTCTGATTCCACCTGGTCTTGCTCTTTTGTTTCTGTTTTGACTCTTGTTGGACTTGCGATTGGGAGGATCTGGGATGGAAGGTTTGATATTGATGATTAGAGCTTCTATTGGTCTGTTCTCTTCCGTGAGACCTATTTGTTCAACTCTTGCTAGATTTGGGTATTTAGAGGCCAAGTTGTGAAGATAGGAAGAGATTCTGATAAGAGAAGGTTGGTGGGAGAGGGAGAGAAGAGAAGGTCAGAAGCTCGACGTCTTTGAGTACTGACATTCAAAAGCATTGAATTCTGCTTTTTTCTAACTTGAAGATATTTCAAAGTTTAGTATGAAGGCAGCAAGGATTGACTCCTTTCAATTCGATCTATATCTTGGGTACACCAGCTCCATCTTTTGGAAAGTTCCGCTCTTCTGAATCGGATCTAATCTTACTCACTCTTCGACAGTATGATAAGAGGTATGCCATTCATCATCGTCATCACCATCATCATTTCCGGGGTGATGTCCAGGAGGAGGATCACGATGAGGAGGGAAGATTTTGTGCTTTGTTGCAGATAGTCGATCAGATTTTTGCTGTCTTGCCGTCTCATCAACATCTTGCAGTAGAATCTGAGGATGGATTCCAGTGATCTGTTGTATCTGATCTAGAATCTCATTCGTCGTTGCTAGATCGATGCATTGTGAATCTGCAGAAGTGTGAGCGGGAGAATTGGAAGTACAAGATTGCCTCGACCTTCTCCAACTGTCAACTTGTTCCTCCGAGAATTGGGTGAGCAAATTGTTGAGTTGTTGGATTTGGGATGAATTTGAATCAACCGAGATTCTCACCAGAGACTTTGTGGAAGATTGAGGTTGCGATTCACTTTGCGATAAGAACATTAACTGATTTGGATGCTGCTGCTGTTGTTCATGAGCTGTCGCTTTGGTGATGGCAGTCAGGATCGAAAGTAGACAGCAGATCGTCGATTTGGATGCTGTCTTCATTCTGCGATTGCCCTGTTTGAGGAATAGTGTAGACGGTAGAGGTGAGAGATGTCAGATGATAAGAACTCTCGAATCGAGTTCCTTCTTCCCCTCCAACCGTCATCATCAACAATCATCGTCAATCAAGTTTGCAGCCGAAATCTTCTTCAAGTAGATTAGTAACTTCTTGGTACGACTGGAGTGATGAAGAATCTGAATCACAAAGTCCAAGCCAATCCAATTGCCTAGCCTCGAGCCAGGACTGCGAACGACTTCCAAAAAGGGCAAGGGTACTGGCCTTCTCTTACCAATCATCAATCATCTTTTTCTGACTTTCATCTTAGTCTCGAACCCAAATTTTGAGCCAACAGCGAGGTGATCATGACGCAGGATAAATCTGGCTCGGAAAAATGCATTCTCTCTGTCTCGAGTCTCGGTTCACTTCCTTCAGAAGCTCTCTACCATGACGTCTTCAACGTCTTCAACGCCTCCCAAAGTTGAGGTAAATTTTAAAGAGCTCTGTAAGAGAGAGAAAAAGAAAGAAGCCGAGTCAAGCGCTTGTATGAAGCTGTTCTCTGGAAGCAGTGGCAACAAAAGACGCGAGAGTAAGGGCTATCATCTGCTGCTTATAGATCGCTTTTACAATAATTTTCTTTCCTTATGTACTGTTCTTTAAGTTTCCCAGGTGCCAACAGACACAGCTTTGTAAGACCTGGAAATCTTGTAAGACCTGGAAATCGTCTTCTTCGGCTGATGAGCGACCGCATGGTCTGTAAAAGACTCAGTACTCAGTAGATTTCGTCTTTGTCTTGATCTTTTCTTTCTTGCCAACTCCCAGCACTCTCTTTTGGTTCTCAACTTCAATATTCAATTTTCATTCAGATCAAGATGTCCTCAAGCTCAAAACAAGATCCTTCTCAAGCTCTGCCTCCTGAGACCTTCCTTGATCTGCTTTCTTTACCTCGAGATTCAAAAACGATAGCAAGGTCGAGTGGGGTATCTAGGAGATGGAGAACCATGATTACTTCTAGTCTCTCATTACATCAAAACTTGACGTTAGATTTGGCGGCTTTCTTTGGCAGGATTGATCAAGCATTGGATGGTAGAGAAAGGGACGAATGGTTACAGAACAAGTGTGAGAAAGGCTATGAATTGTTCAAAAGACTGTCAGAGTTGTCAGGTAATAGACTAGTCACCTTAGAGCTCGTATTGAGTTGGTATCTCTGGGATCAATTACTTGTTCACAATCGGAGTTTTGAAGGGAGTCAACTTCAAAAGACCTTTGATCTTCTTCTTCTTTCCAAATCGACCCTTCAAAGGCTCTCCCTCCGCTACGATGACCACCTAGGAGACGAATGGGATACTGATAAGGAGTGGATCTTTCTCATTGACTTTTTAGAGAACTTCCAGAACCTCAAAGAAGCTGAGCTTATCGGTCCTTCGCCAATCAGAATCAAGACTCAACGTTTAACAATCGAGCCAACCAGTGACGAGTTGTTGATTGGAGAAGGTGAAGTTCTTCCTCTGGTCAAAAGAGCAACAAGATATGGAGGGAAGATGACGGAATTCAGCTTATGGAAGGAACCGAGTGAAGATAACAATGCTGGGCCTGCCTTGCCGGAATATCCTGCCCTTGTGGCTAAAGAGGCTGAATTTCTTCAGGAGTTGATGCTTCATCAAGATACATTGGAGGTGTTAGATCTGGTATCCCTGTTGGACTTTCCACACCAAAAGGCTCTGGATCTCGTTCTGGGCTGTCCTAAGCTTGTAGACCTCAAACTGTCTCAACCTGAAAGGTGGTACACTTTGTCAGAAGGAGAGAAACTCAAGTTCGAAATTCACGATTTTGATTTCAAGACTTCTTCACTTACAAGGCTCATATTCAGAGTAGGGATGGAGTATATGAAGATAACTTGGAACCCGTCTCTCATTAATTGGATAGGAGAGAAATTGGAGATACTTCATTTAGGAAATGCAAGTGACGAGACAAAGCTGCCCTTCATGCCTCTAGAGCCACTCATTTTGATCCTCAAGAGCAACAGCCATTGTCTGAAAGAAGTTAGACTAGAGAATTTCTATTTGGAAAAAGAAGGAGAAACTAAACTCCTGCCTTCGGACTCTTCTCCTGTTTTTTTGGCCCTCCAATCACTCAAGTTTTACGGAGCTCACGATCCCAAGATCATTCGCTTATTATCTTACTGCAAGTTTCTAGCTCTTTCAGAATTCATAGTCAGAATCCATCGATCAAACACTGACCTTTCTGATCCTGAGACATTTGTTAATCTCAGTGATCTTGAAAGGTTCTTCCAAGCTTCAAGTAATCTGACCAGGATTGATCTCAAAGGGCTGCAGTCGCGCAATCCCACAAAACCTTCAAATCCTGGAATCACTCTGCCGAATCTAAGTTGGTTTGATATTGAGGATTGCTGCATTGAACTTTTCCGAGCTTCTCTCTCCTTCAAGTGTCCCAAACTTCGAAGTTGGGATTTTGTCATCAGCAAATACAATCAAGCACCGCCATTCTCGATTTCAAGCTCTTTACTCCAAGGATTCTTACATGCCGCTCAAGACTCAATCAGGGATATCGATATGGCTGGAATCAATCTAGAAGATCCAGCTCAAGCAATCACTTCTCAGCCTTTGACTTTTCCTTCACTTGGTACAATCCGGTTCAAGAGAGTGAATGACTCCCTGATCGATTTCTTCTCATTACACTCCTATCCAAGTCTCACAAAGCTTCAAGAAAAGAAGGAAAACGAGACCTTTCGCTCAATTTTCGGTCCACGTTCTTGTCAATGTAAGAGATGCCAGTCGGAATGGTAGGCAGCAGCGGTGGCGATGATGATGGGAGATGCGAGACGATTTCGCAAAGAGATGTGAGTAGAGACTTGGAGTAAATATAGAGATTGATCATTCTTTGATATTTTCTTCTTTTCTCGATTTCTCGCGATCAGGTATGTGAAGATCTAATCGAAGCACGTCTGAACTTTGGCTGTCAAAGACTCAGACTATCCAAATGAGACAGCGGAAACATCCCTCATCACTCACACCAAAAATGAAGAAACAGAAAGAAGGAGAGGACAGAATCATTTACTTAGAATTGAGAAGGAAAGATTGACAGAAGGAAAGAGACGGATGAACTATTTCAAAAACAGAATGAAGAGTGCAAATTTGGCAAAGAGGAAAAGGGCTTGAGGAACAACTATGGGGAAGAGGGAAAAAGAATGAATACAGTGAATGAATGAATAGATTGTGCTTGTTCTAGAGAAAGAAATGAATGTGCGTTTGAAAGAGAATTGAGAAAAGAGAGTCTGAGTTCTGAGTGAAAGAAGAAAGGGATCACTAAATATCTAGACCAAAATTGAGAAAGGAGAAAGGGGGTTCTGAGTATTAAAGGGAAGATTGAATTGCTTAATGTAATTTCTGTATTCAGAGAGAGAGAGAGAAGATCTTGGGGGTCATATTTACTGAAATTGAGGTTCCTTGATGGAGGGATTCGATTGAAAAAGTTCTGAGGAGAAATCTGTAGATTAATTTTTCGAGTATGAAATTTCTGTCTTGAGATTGTTGCTTGCAAAAAGTGAAGTATTTGTTTAGATTATAGAGTCTTGAAAAAGAGAAATTGAGACGACCAGAAGAGAAGAAGAACACAGACAACTTGGAGTCATTAAAATGCGAATATTCTCTCAGACGCTTCCCTGTCTTCTAGCCATACCATCTTCTTCGTATTCCCTCCTTGAACCTTCAGCTATTCTCATTCTGAGATTTCTAAAATCGTCCATCAGATTCTGACCATGAGAAATGGAAGCCGATGGGACGTTTGCAGGTGAAGGACTTCTAGTTCCATCAGCTTCTCTTCCGTGAGCATTCGGTAGTCCTTGAGCGTGTGCTGGAGATAGAGGCGATGGAGGAGGACTCATTGACAAAGTTCTTGCTGGATAGCTGATTGCATTGGAAGACGAAGATGGAGAGATTGAGGCTCGACGATGTTGTGCTGGAGAATTCGAAATCGAAGCTCTCGAGCATGGTCTGGATGGTGGGCGAGAAGCCGGTTCGGGTTCTTCGACGATGATCTGGCGAGAGTTGAGAAAGAAAAGTTATAAAATTTATGGGAAGAAGAGAGAAGACGAAGGAAGGTGAGTGTCCGAGTTGGGAAACTTCGAAAGTAGAATGTATGCCTCGACTTCTCATGATCTCTAGCTCTCTATATAGCCTTTCTGTCGAAACTTCTGTTTGGTTTGACTTGACTTCTCTTTCCCCAGATAGCCTCATATATCTAGACCCTCCTTCCTCGCAATCTATCGTCGTCGAAACCCTTCTTCCTTCGAAAACTACTCACCGTCAAAGGAACAGGTCCTTTATCCGTCCAACTTGGTAATCTAACGAACATAGGAGGTTCAACATTCAACTTTCCCTCTTCTTGATTAGATTCCTGTTGATCCAGCATTGCCTTTTCTTGTTGTTGTGCTTGCTGTTGTTCCGCCCAAGCCAACTCTCTCATTGCTTCCTCAGCCTTTTCTTGTTCCTTTTGTCTCTTTGCTTCATTTCTAGCTCTAGCTCTACAAATCCTAGCAGCCAAACAATGAGTCAGACTTTCGGTGTTTTGAGTCATTTCAGCATAAGAACCATTCCCACAACTACTTGGTAAAAGACTTGGTTCTTCCTTGTCGGATCTACGTTTTTGAGAAGGAGACCTACCCAAAGGTTTCCTCAAAGGAGATCTACCTCTTCCACCCAATGATTTCTGATGTGCTAATAATGCTCTGACTTGTAATTGATGTGCACTTGGTTTGCATGGACCCAATTCGAAAGTCTTTAGAGTTAGAAAGATGATGAAGGAAAGGATTGCGACTACGATTGGTCTTGAAAACGGATGTTCTGGATCAGCTTCGTAAGCTTGAAGGAGAAGAGTCTTGAATGAAGCGTACAATGCACCGTATGATTGCCATGGTTTCAATTCCGAATCTGAATGAATTGAAGAAGTTGATTCGTTGAGGAGAAGAGTGGTAGACGTGGAAGGGGATTGCTTTTGCTGCTGAGGCCAATGATGCTTGACTGCTGAGCTTGCGTCTGTCACCACACCTTTACTTGCACTCATTGCTTTGACTATGGAATTGTAAACTCTTGAAGGAGATAAGAGATGTAGATGTAATCTTTGAGGTACTTGAGAGATTTGATGAATACCATGATGGAACATGGTTTTGTGATGAGAGGAAGAGGATGGAGGGATTGAGTTGGAATCTAAACCAACATGAGTTGCATGTTTTGAGAATGGATCCAAAGATGGTGAATGGAATGAAGATTCAAGTTGATCGGAAGAGATGTCGAATGAAGAAGAGGGGTTCGACCCCTGAGCCTCAGCCTGGGCTTGAGGATGAGGATGAGAGAACAATCTTGACCAATCTAAACCACCTTGTTTGATCGGATGAGTTGTTGATGATGTTGTTGATGATTCAGAAATGTGATTTGAAGAAGTTGATTCTTGTTGATGATGATCCTCAATCTTTGATAGCAGACTGGCAGGAGTGGCGAGAGAAGAGGAGGAGAAGAGAAAGACCAAGAGTAGAGTTGCAGGAATGATTAGAAGCCTTCTCTGTCTTGATTTCCTCCTTGTTGGCATCGTATTCAATGCCAAATTGCTAGGCAGCATCGATGTGAGAGGTTGAGTATTAGATGATGTGGTGGTTTGGAGTGAGAGAGAGAGTTATTTAAAGAGGTTTCTAGACCAGCTTCTGCCACGAGGCTGATTGTTCTTGGTCGCCTCGCTTGAAACAAAGGATGACGTCAAGATAGGTTCTGACAGGGTGATGGATGGAATCAGAGACTCGAACGAAGCGGGAAAAGGTGCTTTCTGCTGGAAGAGAAAGAGTCAAAGAGCCCAGCAGAGGGAGAGGGGGACAAGGCGAGAGATCATCAGCTAATTCGTCCTCGTAAGTTGTCGATTTGCCACCGATCGATATGGCTTCGATTCGCTCTTTCGAGTGCAGCAGGGGCCATTTTCCAGTGAAAGAGGCTGTTGCTGAGGTTGTAAATCGAGATGAAAGAGGGAAGAACACGAAGGACTTGACTAAACGAAAGCAAAACGAAAGTGGGATAAGGGCGAAACGGGACTTCACGCATACATTCTACTTGAAAGCCTCGATCTTCCCCTCAAGAACATACTTTCTAAGGCTGTACATCGATATGGGGGGAGAGTAGTCTACTCTCACTGTGGAAACACACCTAAAGACTTGTTAGCTCTGCCTGTTTAAGTGCAAAGCTTTGACTGACCTCGTAAAGGCATTGTTGATTCTCACTCTTTTCCATTCTTGTTCATTCTTATCCTTCGAGACTATGGTGCTGTGTTTCGGGCTTCACAGTGTCAAAGAATGGAGCAAAACCTCTCTGTAACCAAAACAGGTCGCGCTCGAAATCGCGTTGTCTTCTCAAGCGATCTGATAGCTGTCTGGCTCATGAAAAGCATCGATCTCTCGGGAAATGACTCACTTCAAGACGAAGATAAATGAATAGGTTAAGGGAAAAAGAGGTCGGTTCGCATTTCTTTGACTCTGGCAATAAAATTGTGTCTTCTTTGCTTATACCTGGGTTTCCCTGCAAATTCATGGATCTATGAAGCGACAAGAAGTTGCCAGATGTCGAACGAAGGCTCAATTAAGCTGGTCATCAATTGTTGAGAGAGTTCACAAGAGAGTTGCTCGAGGTTTTTTGGGTGGCGCTTTGGTGTGTGGCGAATCGCGAACTCTGCAGTCTCCAAATCTTCAAAGTAGGCTAGCAAAGCAAGAAGAAGTACAGCGCAATAGAGTCTTCTACGAATTCCTTAAGTCTTCCAGCTCTCGAATCATTGGTAGAAGAGGTACATATCAGTTCGAAGTCAACTTCCTCTGCTGGAGAGTTGAGATTTCGAAGAAGCTTCACCGACAGATCTGCAGTGGATCTGGGCAATTCAGGTCACGAATTGCGATGCGATCACAAAGATAACAACTCCGGTTGAAAGAAGAAAGCAGGAACATGAGGGAAGGGCAAAAAGATCTTGGGCAAAGTTGCCGTCGGTTCTAGAATTGGTTCCTAAGGGCCTCGGTCCAAAACGCCGGTTGCCCTAGTGCCCTGATTTCCAAGATAACACTATCGTTTGCGTGCTTGAGTTTGAAATTATAAAAGCAGGTCGTCAGACTTTTTTCTTGCCTTTTCCCTCTTTCCTTTCCACCCTCCATCCTTTCATCCTCTTCCTTTCCTTTCTCCTTCTCTTCTCTTCTCTCCTCCCCTCTCCACCCTCCGCTTAAGACACGCATGTCTTGTGAGTGAATCAGAGCCTTACTTTTCGCTCCCTAACTTATCTCATCAACTGACTTGGACTCCCTTCCTCTTCTCTCTTCTTTCCCTTCCTTCAAATCAAACCAGCCCTAGTTATCGATAACATCGAGGCAGCTGCCGCTCGCGCCAACCTCAACGAACATCAACATGATGTCAAGGCTGAAGGAGCAAAGGTCGAAGCAGTCGATCATACTCTTCAATTACACTCAGTTCATCTAGATGAGAAAGCCATGGAAGTCGAAGATCTAGACTATCTCAGACCTACTGAAGAAGAGAGAGTCACTCTTCGTAGAGTTCCAGCTGTGAGTGCGCCTGCAAGCGGATGAAAGGGGTTTGGAAGGAGACCCTCTCTCGAAACGAGACTCGAGCAACCTTTATCTGATCTCTGCAATACTTTTTCTTCCTGCTTTCGTTTTCTTTAATAGGCCATTCCTCTAGCTTCTTTCTTGATCGGTGAGTTGGCTTGCGAAAAGAGCAGAGAAGCGTCTTTCCTTCTCCCACCCTTCTCCGCCTTTCTCCCATCCTCTCCTCTCTTATCATAATTTTTCTTGCTCTCCATCACTTCAAATGCTTGCTTTTGAATTTAAACTGACGATCATGCTTTTGCCCTCTCATGCTCACTGGAAAATCTCTTCTCCACAGCTTTCTGCGAGCTTTCTGAGCGTTTCTCGTACTACGGATCCCAACAAGTCTTCCAAAACTTCGTACAATACCCTTTACCTTCGAAGTCAGGAGCAGGGTATTCTGATGGCCAAAGTGGTGCTCTAAATCAAGGACAACGTGAGTAGCAAGCAGCACAAGGAGGCATCGAGATCGAGAGCTCATCACTGACTGGACACTCCTTCGCTTTCTGACACCTCTTCTTCGCTTTCTTCGTCTCGCAGAAATCGCCACTGGAATGAACACTCTCAATACTTTCTGGGTCTACACGATGCCTTTGGTCGGAGCTTGGATCGCAGACACATATCTCGGAAGATACAACACAATTTGTCTTGCCGTCTTCATCGCTCTTATCGGTCACATCATCCTCATCATTTCATCTCTCCCATCGGTCATGACCGACACTAACGGCGCCTTTGCTGTAAGTCAAGCAAACAAGAAAGATGTGGAGATGGAAGCAAGCAAGCTGTGGATACGGAGCTAGTTGTCGCTAGCTATGTGCCACATTTTCCACTCGCCCTCGACTAACTTCCTCAATATCATCTCTCCGCTCACCTTACAACAGGCTTGGCTTATCGCCATTATTGTGATGGGTGTTGGTACCGGCTTCTTCAAGTCCAATGTGTCTCCATTGATAGCTGAACAAGTCAAGTCTACGAAGCAGACTGTGGCAACTTTGAAGAATGGAGAGAGAGTCATTGTCGATCCATCTTTGACCTCAGGTGAGTTTCTGGACTGAGATACCCAACTAGAGATCTTTACTGACATCCATCTTTCTTCTCCGGACACTGTTTGTTTGTGTTCTGATTCACAGCTCGTATCTTCATGTGTAAGTTGAGAAAGTCTAGATGGAGCCGTCAACAACGAGGCTTGCAAAACGCTTACATTCACCAATCTTCTCATTCTATTTTCCCTCGATAACAGATTTCTACTTGTGTGAGTCAAGAAATTCGAAACGAAATTCTCAAAGAGGAACTTGCTGTCTTTGAAAACATTCCGCTCACCTTCATCTTCCAACTCTCTCTCATACTCTTCGCGCTCTGCCAGTCATCAACATTGGAGCTTTACTAGGACAAAGTGAGTAGGACGTAATCGAAGATGGTAGAGTTTTGGATGTCTGATTCGGTCATCACTTGCAGGGCATTTGACTAATCTCACTTCTGTCCTCTTTCTCGTTGCTCTCGTTTGCACAGTCGGAATGTCATTCGCTGAGAAATACGTCGGGTTCTGGTTGGCGTACTCTCTACCTACCATCGTTTTCCTTTTGAACCCAATCATCCTCTACTTCGGTTACAACCTTTACGTCAAGTCACCACCTTCAGGTTCAGTTCTCAGTGAATCTTTGAGAATCGTTCGTTACGCCTCAAAAGGTAGATGGTCTTGGAACCCAATCAAGACTGTCAAGCAATTGAAGGCTCCAGGATTCTGGGACAATGCAAAGCCATCTAAGCAAGTCGGGGAGAGCAAGCCGCGCTGGATGACTTTTGATGATACTTGGTGAGTAGAAACGTTTTTGCGCGAGAGCCTATAGAATGAACTCTGATCCAGTCCTCTTCCCTCGCGCCTTCTCCTCCCGCTCTTTCGCTACCAGGGTCGATGAAGTTCGTAGAGGTTTCAAAGCTTGTCAAGTCTTTGCCTTCTTCCCACTCTACTGGTGAGTCGCTAGCCCTCGAAACCCCTCTCTTTCCCAAACCCAATCTCACTCTTCTCTTCTTTTTCCATCTCCGAATCTGCAATGGAAAACAGGCTCACCTACAACCAGATCAACAACAACTTGACCTCTCAAGCCGCAACTCTAGATGTCCATGGTCTACCAAACGAGGTCGTTTCCAACCTTGATCCTTTCGCTCTCATCATCTTCATCCCAATCCTCGATCTCTTCGTCTACCCTCTTCTCCGCAAGTGGGGAATCAAGTTCACCCCTCTCAAAAAGATCACTGCTGGTTTCTTCTTCGGTGCAGCTGCCATGGTCTCTGCAGCCGTTCAGCAGCATTACATCTACTCGAGAAGTCCTTGTGGAACTCACGCTGGAGGTACCACCATCGACGCTTCTGGAATGGAAGTCGCTTGTGAGCCTGCTCCGATGACTGTCTGGATCCAAGTTCCTACCTACGTTCTCATTGCTTTGAGGTGAGTGGAGTGCCCGGATCGAATTGAAGGGTGTGAAGAGTAGTTGTTCCGAAATTGAAGCTCAAAGTCGCTAACCTCTACTCCTCTCTCCCGTCTTCTCAAACTCTTCTCAAAAGTGAAATCTTCGCCTCTATTACAGGTTTGGAATACGCTTTCACTAAAGCTCCGCGTAACATGAGGTCGCTCGTAATGTCGGTATTCTTGTTCATGTCTGCCATCTCTGCAGCTTTGGGAGAAGCTTTCATCTCTCTATCAACTGATCCTTTGCTCGTTTGGAACTACGGTGTTTTCGCTGTCCTAGCATTCATCGGAGGTGTCGCCTTCTGGATCTCTTTCAGAAAACTCGACGCTGAAGAAGACGCTCTGAACGAGCTAGACGAAGGAAAGGTCGCCACTTGATGATGACCGAGAGTCATCTTCTTTTTACCTCTCTTCACTGCTTTCACTTGCATCCTTTTTTTACTTCTCAGTTATCCTTCTTGGGCTTTCGCTTTTAAATCCCCCTCTCTTCCTCCTCCATTGTAACGACAAAATACTACTCTCAATGAGATTCACGTTGATTCTTCTTTGACATCTCGTGAGTGCAGAAAGCGCCTTTCACGACTGTCAAAACACTTTCAGTAACGTCCTGTTCACTTGAATTGTGGGTTGAAAAATTAAAATAAAGAAAGATCGACTATCATTTCTCTCATTCCCTCAAACGCATTCCGACCCAAGCGACCTCCTCCCCTTCGACAAAGCCACACTTCTCAAATAACTTCCTAGCGGGAACGTTTCCAACTTCCGTCACGGCAACACAAGGAGTCAAGATTGCTTCATTCCCATCTCGAAGTTGTTCCAACAACCTAGCATTGCCGCTTTTCTTCAAGGCATATTCTTGTACCAGAGCGACTCGAGGAGTGATGAGCTCCATTAGAATAGTCCCAATTCCTTTCCCTTTGACTGAAGACTCAGAACTAGATACGATTCTACGATAGTTCTGTGGTACGTGAAGAGAAGCCAAAGCCAAATCGTCATGATTATAGACCCAACCTGCCGGTTTTCCAATCTCTTGACCTTCGATTGGCGATCCTTTTGCATCTCTGAGCATGATCGAATGGGAAAGATGTGATTTGACGTATTCAAGAGGGAATGGAAGCTTATTGGTTGATCGAACCTGTTGCAAAAAAGAAGAGTGATTCAAGTCAATTCGGGATCCAAAGAAGAAGTGGCGAACAGAAAGTCTCTCTCTCTTTCGCCTCGCTTGCTTTGACTTACCAAATCTAGATCTTTCTCTTCTATGCTCTCAAGTTTCCATCTTCCCTCAATCAGATCCAAATCTCCTCCTCCTTCTTTCTTGATATCCCTGAGGATCATTTCGTTCAAATCATCCGTATTGGATTCTTTCGAGTAAGAAACGTAGGCTCCAGACCATTCCACCTCGTAATCGAGTAGCTTTCTGGCCTTCTCTGTTTCACTTTGTCCATTTGGTCCAGACCACTGAGTTAATAGATCGCAGATCCTCTGCTCGATACCACATAGAGTGAATGAAACTTCTTCAAAGTTCTGACCTGACTTCTCAAGAGACCTTTGGCCTTGATGATTTGCGGAATTTCTCAGCCTTTCGGCAAGCCAATCATTCATGATGAAGTGTAGTAGATCTTGCTCTGAGGTTGAGACTTGTGGATCGGAATGAGATTGATTCGAAACGCTTCCACTGGGAAGAAGCGATCGAGAAGACAGCCAGAGATCTATCCTTGGACCCGATTTCCTGTCTGGCATGGGCAGAGCAGGAGCAAAGATCAGGACAGACCACAAGTTTGAGACATTAGAGTCCGAATTGGAAGGAGAAGAATGACTTGCAGCGTTGAGAACGTCGTTTGGTGGGTGGCCAAAAAGGTAGATCTCGATGCCTGGCTGAAATTTCTTGAATGTAGACCATGGATCTGGATCGGCTTGAACTTCTGAAAGCAGTAGAGAAGATAGATTCGATGTCGAGCTTGGGTTAGAAGAATGCTCAGCAAGCCTGATGGCAGTTGAAGAAGAAAGCTTTGGAAGGGGAGGGACGGTCCAAGGAGATAAGAGTCGATTGCGGACTTTGATTGAACGTTTGGAATGAGTTGGAGTTGAAAGAGCAGAAATCAAACCAGTAAAGTCGATTGAAGTTGAAGGGTAAACTGGGAAAACCATCTTGGACGTCGAGACTTGAGTCACGAGAGAAGAGAGAGAGAAGGAGGGAAGAAAGAGAAAAGGAAGAGAGAAAGTGAAAGCAAGGAGAGAGAAAAGTGGAAGATTTGAAAAGTTTGTGATTTGATGACCTGTTTCAACTTAGATTTTCATTAGATATGCGATGGCGGTGGTGCAGAGAGAGAAGAAAAGAGGGAAAAGAGATAAGCAAGTTTCTTCTCGAGTAACATCAACTAGCTTTGGATCAGCATCTTCTTTCTCGACAAGCCACATTTATGGCATCCAGTAGCTACAGCTCCATCAGAGCTGCTTCAAGCCCAGCTACTTCGAGAATCGCAGCCACTTCTTCTTCTGCTGCTGCTGCGAAGAGAGCTAAAGCAAAGGTGAGTTCTTCGAAAGGCATCTCTAATCGCTTGGTTTCGAGGGGAATCTTGCAAGAAAGACGATTAAGCCTGAAGATGTTCAACAAATCAGGACAGTCGCACTCAAGGAATGGGATTGCCATGAAGCTTTGATGAATAGCCTAGAAGAAAAGTGGGAATCAATCAGAGATGGTCATTCTCTTCTCTTTTCTGAAGGGTAGCGCAAGGTGCAATTCTACTTCATTTTCAACAGTCTTGCTTAAGGAGACTTATTCTCAAATATGACGGTTCATCTTGAGGAGAGGAATAGCCAAACCCTCCCAAGCCAATCTCTTATCTCCACCTTCCACCTTTGTCCATCTTCCAACCTTCCACAGGCTAGAATCTCTCATTTGGATGCTTCATCTCCTCCAGCTCACTCCATAAAGGCCTCTCCAATCCTCACCGATCGTTTCTCAAGAGCTCATAGCTATCTTCGAATCTCTTTGACAGAGAAATGCAACCTCAGATGTCTATACTGCATGCCAGAAGAAGGCGTGGATTTGACCCCCAAGAAGAATCTTCTGGGCACGGAAGAGGTGTTGAAGATTGGTAAACTCTTTGTCGAGCAAGGAGTCAACAAGATTAGGTTGACAGGTGGAGAGCCTACTGTCAGAAAGGATCTTCTCGACGTCGTCTGTGAGTTTCTTTATCTTTCGCTTCTTTGAAACTAGACTTTGCTTTGCTTTCCTCATTTCGACAATCCTTTCCTTTGCAATTTTCAGCTGGTCTGCATTCTCTAGCTCCTCTAGGATTGAAACAGATAGGAATCACTTCAAACGGTCTCTCTTTGACTCGAAAACTTCCAGCTTTGGTCTCGAATGGCCTAACGCATCTCAACATTTCTTTAGACACTTTAGACCCATTCAAATTCGAATTCATGACTCGTAGACCTGGGAACGGATTCAAAGCTGTTAGAGAAAGCATCGACAAAGCTCTGAGTCTCGGAGTCGAAAATGTGAAGATCAACACAGTCGTCATCAGAGGTTTGAATGATCAACAAGACGTTCTCGATTTCGTCAGGTTTACGAAAGACATGCCTGTCACTGTCAGATTCATCGAGGTGAGTAGGAGAAGAATCGATACAGTTTACTCGGTAGGTTTGTCTCGCGTACTGACTTCATTTGACCCATCTACTTTCATGCAGTATATGCCTTTCGATGGAAACAAATGGAACGCTTCGAAGCTGGTCCCTTATGAATCACTCCTATCTCACATTCGGAACGAGTTTGGTGATTTGGAGAAGCTCGAGGACGATGCCAACGATACAAGCAAGCATTGGAGAGTTCCAGGGCATGAAGGAAGCATTGGATTCATCACAAGGTGAGGATTGACTTGAATTCAACATCTTCATGTTTCGAGATTTCAGTGGTTGATCGTTGACCAATTCCTTTCTGTCTTCACTCGCTTCAGCATGACGGATCACTTCTGTGGAACCTGCAATCGACTTCGAGTCACTGCCGATGGAAGTCTCAAGGTAAGTTCAGATTCGCTACGACTTGAAGAGCTTCTTCTGCGTTCTCTGACTATCGTACCTTCTCCTCTTTCTCTCTCAGGTCTGTCTCTTTGGTAACACTGAAGTCTCACTTCGAGACGTCATGAGAACTCCAGAACTTTCCACGTCGGAGATAGATGCTCAACTTCTTCAAGTCATCCAAGCTGCTGTCGGAAGAAAGCATTTCAAGCATGCTGGAATGCCTGATCTAGAAGCTCTCGCACAGCAAGCTAGAGAAGGTCGTCCGATGATCACGATTGGTGGGTAGGATGCTGCAAGCAAATCATTGATCTTCAAATGTCTTAACGAGAGTCGACTCTTTCTCTTTCTACTTTGGATTGACAGGTGGGTCTAAGACTCTAACGCAATCTATCAGAAGGCTGAAAAACCTCTACATCGCTTACCAAACTATATCTGACGCTTGTTCCCATTTCTCCTCCCTTTCAGGCTCGTCTCTTCAACGTAGAACTAAGCTTCGTCGTTCTTCAGTGGCGACCCTGCTCTCCTCTAGATCGGAAATGGGTCCTCAATCGCTCAACGCTCGACTCTTTCATTCATCGGCCTCGAATCCGTCAAAAGACGATGACTTCAATCCCTGGGCTTCACTCGATGACGCTGCTGATGAAGCTTACGAACGTCAAGAGCGCAATCAGAACAAGCAGACCAACAATTCTTTCAGCTCCTCATCATCTTCCTCAGGTCTATCAATGGAAGAAGCTGCAATGGAGGCAGCTGCTAGGCGACATGTTGCATCTCTAGAGAGAGAAGCAAACAGATCTTCTCCATTCAACCAAGGACAACTTCAGTCTTGGAGCAGCTACATGTCGGATGGAAAAGAAGGAGAGCTCGATGATGATTCTCCTTGGGCTTCTATCGATGCCATCGCTGATGGGATATCAAGCTCAGCTCTATCAAGTCAGATTCCAGTTCTCCCTGGCTCTCAGCCTAGATTCTCTTCTTCACCACCCTCGACCTCAAGACCTTCTTCTTCTCATCAAAGCTCAGCACCACAAGAGCTTCACACTTCAGAGGAACAATCTTCTCCGATCTCCAACGCTCAAAGTCCTACTCCAATTCTCACACATGTCAACAATTCAGGTCAAGCAGGAATGGTAGACGTCTCCTCGAAGCTCATCAGTCTTCGAAGTGCCACCGCAACTTGCAAAGTCAGAATCCCACCTCTAGCAGCTTCTCTACTTCAAGCCAGTGAGCATCAAGCATCATCAACTGATCTAGCTCAGATGCAGCTTCTAGGAATCAAGGTCAACTTCAAAGGTCCAGTTCTTCAAACCGCCAAACTAGCTGGAATTATGGCAGCTAAGAGAACTTCTGAGTTGATCCCATTATGTCACTCTATCGCTCTGTCTCATGTAGACCTAGAGCTCAAACTTCAAGAACCAACAGTCTCATTTCCTCATTATCACATTTCAATCTCTTGCACTGCAACCACTTCTTCTCAAACTGGAGTGGAGATGGAGGCTTTGACCGGAGTCAACATCTCGGCAGTGACGATTTGGGACATGCTGAAAAGTGTAGCTGGGAAGGAAATGGTGATAGAAGATGTGAAAGTGGTTCGGAAATCGGGAGGGAAGAGCGGAGATTGGGAAAGAGATGAAGAAGTCGTGTAAAGTAAAAGCTTCAAATCTTAAATCACAGAGCCTCTTTTCTTTTATCCTCGCGAAAGATTTCGAAACGAAGTTCAAAGTAATTCGAACACAGCAAAGCGAATACAAATAAATGCGAACAGCAATGCGAACTTGACAAAGAAAGAAACAAGTGAATTAGTGATACAATGATGAAGGCAATAGAGATGATGTGACATGATTCTTGTTTTTTCTGAGACTTTCTTCCACTTCCACGCCTCTTCTACCTTCTCTAGAAGCTCTGGAATCAATCCGAAAAGACATAGGCATCTTCCGAACCGAGTTCCTCTATCGGGAAAGAACTACTGCCTGCTTTCTTGACTGGACTTCTACTCCCCTTTCTTGAATAAGTCAAAGAAGCTGAACCAATCTGTTTCTTAGCCTTTTTCTCTTTACTCGTCGAAGCTTGATTCTTGTTTGACTTTGGTTCAGTCTCTGAGTTTGAAGGAGAATCGGTGGCTATTCTAGAAGGCTTTGTTCTTTTGAAGACTTTCTTCTTTGGTGTCTGATTCTCTTCTGAAGAACCACCGTTGGCTTCAATTTCTTCATCAGATTCGTCCGATTCAATCACTTTCCTGTTCCTCTTTACACTCTTTACTTCCTTTGGTGATCTCTTCAGAGAGCTCAATTCATGAGATCTAGCCAAAGGACTTTTGAAGGTGTCTTCATTAACTTTCCACCATTCTCTTGGTCTCGTAGTGACTCTGGTTCTAGTGGAAGATCTGAAGGATGTAGAAGGTACGACATCTAGAGAAGGCTCTATGGAGTTGGATCTAGAACTTGACCCTGAACTTGAATCGGCTCGAATTTCTTCAAGTTCTTTAGTCGTGACAGGAAGCGACTTTCTAGGCTTCTTCTTTCCTTTCCCATCCGAGTTTGAGGTACTTTTCGAAGGTTTCCTGTTAGATTTGACATTTGATGAAGGTCTTTCCTGAGAAGAATTCATGATTTCCCTCTCCATTCTTCGGATCTCTTCCATTTCTTCATCCTCAGGTTCATCCTCATTCTCCACCGCTCTGACCACTAGATTGACAGGTTTCAAGAAATTAAAGGATCCAAAGCGACTCTTTGTAAGAGCAGCTAATTCTCTATTGACCTTGGTCTGACCAGCTACAGAGAACGGCTCAGAAGATGATTTCGAGATGGAAGTCGAAGGAGCAGAAGCACGGGGTTTCTTTGGCTTGAAAGGTTTGGAAGTTGATGAATTGAGTAAGTCACCATCGGAGTTACGAGACTGCTTCGGTTTAGGCTTGGGCTTGATAGCTTTTGAAGTGGATTTAGAAGTAGGACCACGTCTTGAGCTTGAGGCGAACGAGCTAGGTGAGGCTTCGAATTCATCGGCATCGACTGAACGACTTTGAATCGGATCTGAATTCTCATCTTCTTGATCTTGGTCTTCGAAAAGAGCACCTGCGACTTCTTCGTCTGAAGATTCTTCAATCGTGGTTTGGATTGGAGCTGCTTCCAGTTCTTGGTCTTCTTCCTCTTGTTCGTGAGAATCAAGATCGTGAAGCGATTCAGTGGCTGCTTCTTTCACCTCCATTTCCAGCTCTTCATCTTCAATCTCTGGCTGATCGTCTAGAGATGGCATTTCCACGTCTAGCTCCATCATCTCTGGTTGAGGTTGAGGCTCGTCAACGTTGGATTGCTCTTGTGCGACTTCCTCGATTTGTTCTAGACTTTCTTGATTCTCTGGTACTTCCTCTTGATCTTGCTTGAGATCTTCACTTTCGAGTTCAGCTTGAGGGGATTGAAGTGGTTCATTTTCTTCTTCCTGGTTCTCTTCTCTACTTTCAATCCCTTCAGCTTGCCTCTCCACCTCTTTCTCTACCTCATCAGCTCTCGAGTCTTCATCATCTACTACCGATCTAGACTTCCTCCTAGAAAGCGAGCTTTCCGATTTCCTTCTATAAACAGGAATGATCAGTTCAAAGTCATGTTCCACCTCTGTATTCCTCTTCTTTTTCTTTCTAGGTTTACCATCGCCATCATCTTCAGCAGTGGTATTCTCTGATTTCGAACGTGTCTTCAAAGGAGATGATCGTCTAGCTTTTCTTGCAATAGAATCGACAACTGCTGTTCCTTCTTGACTTTGAGAGGACGACGATTTCCTAGAAGTTCTCGATTCGTGCGTCTTAGCGTTCACAACCTCGAGATTCTCTTCGACTTTGGAAGATGATTTCCTTTTCCTCTTGAGACCTAGAGGAGAATTGTCATTGAGAATTCCTGAAGTTTCCGCCTGTTCAGCAGCTTGTTCATCGCCTTCTTCAACTTCCACTACTTCCTTCGATTTCATCGATTCTCTCTTCTTCTTCTTCTCGGTTTTCTTTTCTGCAATTTTCTTCTCGATTTCAATCAAATCCTGAATGACAGCTTCTATCCAAACTTCATTTTCAGGCCAGACTTGATTCACTTGAATTTCATCTGAAAATTCATAATCTAGATCTATACTATGATCCTGAAGGACTCTGAGACAACTCTTGAAACCTCTTTGATTCATTTCCTTTTCGGTTGATCTCCCTCTTACTTCATAGACTTTTCCACTAGCAGTTGAGAATCTCGAGACTAGAGTTTTCAATTCCTTCTCCTTGATCTCTTCTTCTTCCTCCTGTTTGATTCTTTGCAGTTCATTCAATTTCAACTGTTCTGAAGCTTCCGATGAATAGACGACATTCAATTGCGAACCTTCTTCGCCCTCCAGAGGTAATCTAGAGATGATAGCTGAAGATTTCCAAACGTTTCCATTTTGATCTCCACCGATTCTGAAACCTTGAAGATGAACCCAACTTTTAAGAGTCGAAGCATGAGGATGGGATTTGAGGACTTCGACTGGCACAGATCGTACCGGAGCATGACAGAGATACCATGACGAGAGAGATGGACATTTGGTGACTTTCGGAGGAGTAGAGTTGCTGGCGATTGACTTGTCAAACCGAGAGGTGGAAGCTTGGAGTTGAAAGCCGTCTTTGAGGAAGATCGGATCAATGGTTGAGCTTGAAGATTGATCTTTGAGAAGAGAAGATTTCTTGGAGGAAGATTTGGGCTTGATAGAAGAAGCTTCTTGAACGATCTCGTCTTGAAGCTGTTCAGTCACCTTCGAAGGAAGATTCGAACTCTCTTCGGATGCTTGCTCTTCCTCTTCGACTGATTCCTCCAGTTGGATCTGATTCTTCGATGACTTTGCTTGAGCTTCAATCGCAGCATCTTCGACTGCTTCCACCACTTGATCTCGACGATTCGACTCCAAAGCCTGACTTTTCTCTTTCTCCAACTTTTCCAATCTCAATTCCTCTTCTCTTGCTCTCTGCTTTTCTCTTTCCTTTTCCAATCCTTTCTCTTTCTCCTCATTCTTACTATCCTGCATCATTCCCATCAAATTATCCCAATCACTTTTTGGTAAACTTTTCCTATTACGAACAGTACTAGTAGTAGTATTCCTAGAACGATTAGAAGGAGCTATAGAGCCACTTCTAACACTAAAGCTTCTACCAAAAGCTCCAGCACCCATGGAAGCAGCAAAAGGTAAACCACCACCTAAAGAAGGAGGACCATAAGGGTTTCCAATCCCTCCTGCAGGTTGAATAGAAGTTGATCTAGCTAATGGATGAGCTGGATGGAATCTACTCGAAAATGGTGTAGTCGAAGTTTGTCTATGATGATAAGAAGAACTAGAAGACGATGAAACCGAAGGTGGAGGCCTTGGATAGACTTGTGGATTGATATGCGGATTCCAAGAAGGTAAGATTGAAGTTGGTGGATAGTGCGAAGAAGAAGTGGATCTACCTCTATCTCCCAAAAAGGTTGGAGGACCCATGATTGGTGGTTGACCTCTGGTTTGGAAAGGTGAAGATCCGAGATTAGAAGGAGGAGGAGTTGCGATTGCTGATTCGGGTCGATTCAGAGAAGGAGCTCTCGAGAACGGAGGTGCCATCATTTGAGCCATTGGCGGAGGAGGTGGTTTGAATCTTGGATCTGGTTGTCTGTAAGCATCTTCTCCTCCTGCGTGATAAGAACGTGATGAACTCATGTAGCCAGGTCCAGGACTTGAGAAATGTTGATAAGAAGTAGAAGGAGGGTAACCGATTCTAGAGTTTGCGTCATCGTGACGTCGACTTGCGGTCTGCGATTCGTAGAAAGAGTAATATAGATGGAAGTCAGAGGGCATACATTCTAGTAAAGGCGACCTGAAAGAAAGAGTGAGACGAGTGACTGCGTAGTTGATCCCTATCTCTGTCTCTGCCTATCGCCACCATTCGAATCTGTAGTGGATTTGGATTATGACTCGCTTGAGAAGCTCTTTGAACATCCAAATCCAGATCCAGACCACAGAACAAGCTTCACTGAAGCGGATGTCACGTCTTCAATGATGAATCCTGGACTCACCTGAGGGATAGCACTTGCCCCTCTAATCTTAGTCGCACTTCTACCATCTTTACTGTAACCCACGCGATCTCTATCTCTGTTTGAAGTGTTTGACTGAATGCTAGTCCACTTGTTTGGGTCGCTAGGTTTCTTTACGAAGTGTTGAATTGAGGCTGGAAGTTGATTTCTTGAAGTGGATGCATTGGATCGAGTCTCATCGCCATGATTCCATTTCCTCTTACTCGAGGTTGATCGATTCTGGTTGGAATCTGAATCGAATTCCGACTCTTTACGAGCCATCTCGTTTGTGAATTGCTTCCAATTCCAGAGTGGATGGATTTGTGTTGATGCTGTCGATGGTCAGATTCAAAACTATCTCTTTTTCTTCTTAAGACCATTCCATTCTTCACTCTCTTAACTTCGATATTCAATCCTGATATCGAACGCAAGAAAGTAACAAAGAGTTCAAGTTCTTCCAAAGAGTACTCTCAATCTTCAAGATGCCATCTTTGCCATCTTTGTCTGCTTCTGAATCTTCCTATATTCTTTCTGGTCTCTTGAATGATCCTCCAATTCGTCAAGACGCAAGACCTCCAAACAAGTTCAGACCAATCTCTTTGGATCCTTCAAGTTACATCACTCAGAGAACTCCAGGGGCGGCTAGAGTCTCGTTGCAGGGAACTCAGGTAGACGTGGTGGTCACTCCAAAAGTTGAATCTTTGCAGTTGGGTCAGAATCAGGGAAGGCTGGAATGCGAAGTTGGCTGGTGAGTAACTGTGAATTGAGATTGGATTTTCATGCTATACTCGAAATGAGTGAGAAGATACTGAAGTTACAAGGCGGAATCGTAAAGATCAGCCATTTCTTCCAACTTTCAAGAAGAACATAGATCTCATTTCTTCATTCTTTTCTCCATCTGACTTCTCTCTTTTTCTTTTTGAATCTTTTCATCTTTCTCAAAAGGGCCCCTCATCTAATCCACACCCCTCCCTATACCTCTCAATCCCTAGATTCTCTCTCTCTATCTCTTCAATCTCTAATCACTTTAACTTTCACCTCTCATCTCTCCTCAACTGGAGCCTTAACCTCTCTAGTCATCCTCCCAGCAACTTCAAACCTTCCTTTCTCCCTAGAAAACTCGAATCCAAAATCCAATACAAATACAGCAGGAGGTCCATCATCGACTTTTTCTTCCGGAGGTGGTGCTTGTTGGGTTTTACAGATCGACATTACGGTTCAATCCATATCTGGTGGTAATCTTACTGATTCTTTGTTTGTGGCTACTAGATCTGCACTTTGGAGAACTAGGATACCTGAGACTAGGACGCTGAAGTTTGAAGCTCCCTTGGATTTGTTGAAATTGACTTCTGGTGAAGATGATGATGATGGGAATAAAATGTCTGGTGGTTTTTTGGATCCTAATAGTGGGGATTTAGATAGAATTGGGATCAAAGGTTCTTTTAATGATAATGGTCAACCTAACCCTGTTGATTTTGAATTGGTGGACCCGACTGGAAAAGGGAAGCCGCTGTTGGGTAGAGATGATCTTCCAGTTGGGATCACTCTGGCTTTGGTGAGTGTTTTCACTCCGTTGTCTCTCGCTTTCTTTCCCCCTCTCAAACTCTAGCTCTAGAAAGAAAGCTCCCCTTTTTCTCGCCCGGTTCCAATCGACATCAATAGTAATCTGATCACATCTCTTTCTCTTTCTTCGCTCTTTCCAGCTACCCAACTCTATACTCCTAGATCTCAGTTCCAACGAAGAATCATCTTTACCAGCCTCTACTCGATTATTGGTAGTTTCATCTCCATCAGGAAAGATTTGGTCAACTCAAATCTTACCGACTTTTTCGGATTCATCTTCAGGTATCACCACTTTGGCTCTTTCTGATCCTTCTTCGACTTCTAATCCATGGTCTTTGGGGATCCCTTATAATCGGCTGAAGGAGAGCCTGAGACTTGGCGTCAAGTATGGGAAGGAGTTGAGCGAGGTTTTGAGGCCGGCTTTGAGAGAGGGTGAAAGTGAAGAGTAAAGAGTAAGAGTTAGATTCGAGTAGATTACGAGATTTCTTTCGATCCGAAAGCCTTCGGCAATAAGACCTCTTCACCATCTGTATTTGTATGATGAGATTTTGATTCTCATATCCAACCATTGCATTCCAATTACTCAACAACAGTGAGATCTCGAGACAGTCTTCAAATGAGCAGTCGTTGGAGCAAAACTTCGAATTGATTTGGAACAACGGAATGACAAGTATTGACCCTTTTACGAAATTTACACCGAACAGTGACAAGCAGAAACAACTCTTCTAGACCTTCAAGTCGACCAAAGAATCTACCGATTCCACTTCCAATCAATCTTTCTCTCATTCATCTCTCTAGTTCTCTCCCGCCCTCGAATCAATCTTCCATGTATTCGTCTTCATCTTCCCCAAAACCATTTCCGAATCTTTCATCTCTATGTTTCTTCTGCTCTCTTTGGCCAGTTGAAGAACCTTCTCCTTTATCAGCGTTGGTCAGCGTTTCCAAATCCTTTGACTTGCGTTTTGGGTTTGAGGCCTTGAGAACTGAACCTGCTTGGACGTTAGCATCTCTGTTCTTGAATCCTCCAGCAACTTTCTTCTTACGATAAGCCTCTTGAGCCTCTCTCTCCAGTTGGACGAGTTCTGGATCTGCGACACTTTCGATGTCGACGTTGCGATATCGAGCAGCGAAGCTAAGGCGATTGAGGGATCTCTCGAGCAACACTAAAGAGAGAAAGCGGATGGGAAAGAAAGTCAATGCATTCAGCAAAGTGAAGGAAACTATCTCAACAACCTGATTCTTAACTCACCGTTTCCTTTAGGTGAAGCTCTCTGGATCTTCTTGGTGACCTGAACGTACGGACCCGGGACTTCGTCTTCGTCAACAGAAGGACGAATCCACATGGAAGTAGTTCTAGCGAAACCTCCAGCGACATCCTTGAGTCTCTCCGTTTCTTCTATCGCCAAAGCATTGACTTCCGCATTAGAGAGTCCGTCGCTTCTGGTGGTGTTAGTGCTGTAGGTGTAAGGCTCGAAGAATTGAGACTCTGGGTCATTGAGCACGAACTGAGAAGAGAGACGAAGAAGAGGTGTCAACTCATTGTCTGAAGGTGGCGACTCGCTCGCTTAGATCTTCGACACTTCTCACCTTGATATCGAAGTTGTAAGAATGCTGAGTTTTCAAGAGAAAGGTTAGAGAAAAGTTTCCAGATCGTAAGCTTGAGCAGCAAAGAATTGAATTCGATTCGATTGAACAGAAAAGAGAAAGAGTTCGATCTTCGAGCCAACTCACTTCTTTAGCATCAGCTGGAACAACAGCTTCGAAAGTTATGTCATGTCCCGCGAGGAGTTGATCTCCAAATTCGGCTCCGAATAGACTCTTGTTCTTCATCTTTGGAATGTAGAGTCAGAGGTGAAGCAGTCAGACTCCCTTGGTCCAGCCCCAATTCTCGTTTGTCTTCGACACATTCCCGAGACCTCTACGACTTGAACCGTAGCTTTCACTCACAGAAAGGCGGAAAATAAATGTATGAACCTTACCACGAAAAGACTTAAGACCTTTGACTTTCGACTTATTGTTTTGATGACAATTGACGCTAACTCCTTCGCTAAAAATCTTCTTGATGTACACCAGCGCCTGTTTCTTCTCCCCGTTCCTTAGACGAAGCGTAGTGAGACGGTCCCGTTTCGTTTTCCCAATAGCACTAAAGAAAGCTGTCCATACATCCATTCCTAGCTTGGCAGTTCTGGCCTCAGATGCTTCCTGTAAAGTGTAAAGAAAGAGAGACGAGGGATGATCGAAGATAGAAAGAAGAAGAGAAGAAAGCAAAGAAAAGTCAGCATCGTTAGACGTTCTCAAATCTGTTTGCTGTCTTTTTCTCTCACGACGTATTCTTCCGAGGTCATGCTTGAGTACACCCATCCGTCAAAAGCTGGCTCAGTTGCATTGAGTCCACCCCAAGGAATTGCAGTTCCAGGATCTCTTTCGTTGAGAGCGGTCAATCTTTCCCTGATAGATGTTCGAAAAAAGAAACAATAGACCAAGAAGACGTCAGACGAGATCTCAGTCACAAAAATGAACGAGTGTAACCTTCGATCGGTGAACTTACAAGCTAAAACTGAAAGTTCTCATCAAAAAAGTGGTAAGATGTTCGAAGAGTGCAATGTGTTGGTTTTTGATTTTCTTAGAGAAATTTCCAGACTCATCTCTCTGAAACGAGAAAGATTCCAGAATAGAAGAGTAGGAAAGTCAAGCAGACGTTAGAAATTTTGATCGACAAGACACCAAGATCTCTTCACTCACAAATGCTGGATCGTTCAAATCGCAATAAACGAGTTGGAAGATCTGAGTGAGGTAAAGCAGATGCAGAAAGGAAAGAACGATTTCGTCAGCTCGTGAAACCCGTTTTTGTTGCATTTCTTTGACTTACTTCAGTTTCATTGACTCCGTTTCTACCACCTGGACCGAAATGAAGTCCAACCATCATCAGCAAGAAAAGGCTCAATGCATTGAAGTAAGGTCTCCAATGTTCCAAAAAGCTTTGACAAGCTTTTCCAGCGTAAAGTTGTTCGATTTCAGCCGCTTCCACAGCTCCGATTGTAATTCTTCTGATCTTAGCATCTAGGTAGACTCCAGTCTCGTGTCTTCTATTACGATCTTGCATCTTGTGAAGCATTTCAACAGAGATGGTTCCACCTTTTCTAGAGTTCTCCATCTGTACAGAGTGGGGCGATAAACAACGAGAAGAAGAAAAGGTCAGAACTGTTCTTTCTGTAGATCTCTTTGAAGTTTTTCATAACGTCGGTCGACTCACGAACACCTTTGACTTCGTTGGAAGTGAGCGATGATAGACTTTAGCCAATTCTTCAGCCATTGCGTCTCTGGAATGGAAGAATCAAAAGACAAAGTAGACACTCAGAATCTATTAATAGGTAGAACACTTATAGAGTTCAGACTCACTCGTCGTTTCCATGAGCCAAAAGACGTCCGTTGAGAAATGCCTTCAGTTCGCGAGAAGATCTCGGATGCGAGTAAGTCTCTGCACTTTCTCCATTGTTTCTCATGATCTCGCAAGTGTAGAGAACCAATGTCTAAGTGGGTGAGGAAAAAAGTAAAGAAAAAGATACGGAGTATAAGTCAAATGTATGCCCACCCTTCTTCTTGCTTCGTCGAACGAGCTCTTCCACTCACCTTGATCGGTCCCACTTCGAGTCTCGGTAGAGCTCGATAGTTCTCAGATGTCATCATGACATTATTTCTACGAAGAGATTCTTCCTTTGGAAACCAGATCTTTTCGTACTTCTTGGCACTTCTTTTCATCTTTGGGGACACGAGAGAGAGAGAGAGAAGAGAGGTTTAGGTCTTTAGGATCTCCAGCGGGATGGCAACGATGAAAGTTTTCACGAGCTGACTTACCTTGAATGTTAAATAAGAAGAATATTGATCTTCGGTGGAGCCAGAGTGACTGATAGTAGACTCAGGTGGCGTCCAAACTGGAGCTTTCCTTCTTTCGTACTCGGGATGAGTCTCGACTTGAAGAGCGACAGCGAAAGTTGCGATCAGATGTCTGAGCCAAAGTACGGCCATTGCTGCTCATGGAGAGAGCGATAACGATAGGAAAAGGATAAGAAGATCAGCTTCTGGAAGCTCTGGTGTCGGTCCTCCGGATTTACGGGGCCCGCAAACTCACCTCCTAGAAGAGGAAACTTGAATTGACCTTGTTGAGGAGGCATCTCTTGATCATTTGCTTCCATTGCATCATTGTTTTGAGCAGGAGGATGTGGAATGGCAAGAGGAGGTGGAAGTGCTGGAGCAGGAGCAGCTTGTGGAGTGCTTAGACTGCTCATTTCTTGCCGCCATCCACGAGACTTGTTAGAAGCTGGATTGGAAGATGCGTGAAGATGGAATGCTCCAGGATCAGAAAGATAGTTTGAAGAGACATCAAAGCTATCGTAAGTACTCACTCCAAGACATGTTGATGAGAGGGATTGGTGGAAGAAAGAGAAATTCCAAATTAGAATCAAGATCTTAAGGAACGAAGGGTGGGGTCGGTGCTCGACCACTTGCACTCTTTTTTGACGCTCTGTTCTATGAACTTTGTTTTTTCTCCTCTTCGTCCGCTCATTTCTGATCCATGGCGCCATCAAAAACGATCTATTCACTCAAAATGCAAACTCAGAAAGCTGTCTATCATCACAAGAAAGCGCCTCACTTAGGCTTAAAGATAAGATCCCTAAATAGAGGATCGTTCTTCCAACCATGAATGCTCATCATCCTCTTCTGTTCCACCACTTCGACTTCTACTTATATTCCACTCATCTTATCCCCATTTTTCAACTCAAAACCAGTCAGCAAGCATCAGAAGTCCCAATTGCCATCAAGACAAGAGGCTTCAGAAGCCAGTCCAGGCTCAAAATCAAGCCTCTCATCAAAGAGTTTACGTTCTCTCCTTTCCATTTCTCGTTCGACAAACAAGTGTCTCAAATTGATCTAAAAATGGATTTCACTTGAAAAAGGATCATTTCTCCCATCTTGAATGTCATCTCTACGTTCTTTTAGACAAAGATTGACTCCTTCCTATTGAAGTTAGATCGATCGAACCAGCCCTACTGGTTAAGCGTGTCATAAGTCGAGCTCAGGTGTAGGCGAGAAGTTGATAGAATGGAGTAGCATACTGTGGGTACAGCAAATGGAAGGGAATGGGCTCGATAAGTCAGAGCAAAGAGGTTGTCGATCGAACTCGACTGATGGATCGAAGTGAGAATTGATATTCATATCCGGCAGGTATCATCAAATACTTTCACTTCGAGAGATGCACAGATCCGCCTAACCTCAACTTCTCCTCTGTCCTTCTCCATTTCTCTGACAGATGTGTCTGTTGAATCACGCTCGAGTCAGCTTACTGAGACATCTCTTAAATCCAACCATTCCATCTCAAATCCAAGACGAACAGCATTGTGACAGGTGCTCTCGAAGAAATCAATAGATCGCTTTCTCTCTCCTTCACGTCGAAGTCTTTTGCTCTCGAAAGGATCGATGAAGGTCTGAAGACTTCCAGGAAGGGAGCTAGATTGGCGAATGTGAAGCTTTCAGGAAACTTTGTCAAATGAAGGCCAAAGACAGGAAGAGGGGACTGAAAGAATCATCGACTTGGCGGCGTGTAGGACGAATTTAGCAAGGTCAGAAAGAATGACGATGGTGGTGGTGAGACGTAATCAGATCATCAAGATGTCGGTGGTGAATTCGAAGAGATCGGAAGATCTCAGCGTTTGAAAGAAGAAGTCAACTCGAGATTCTTCCGTCTTCGATGATTGAGTTTGGGTTCGAGACTTCAACGTCAAGTTCTTCGTCTCCTTCGACCCCTTCCATTCTTGTCTCCGACCTTTTCATTCACAGGCATTGTCTTTGAAATGCTAGTTTCTCTCGCTCACTTGTATTATTCGACGAGTTTCAATTCTATCACATTTTGTTCTTTCGTTGTAGTACAGCTAGCAGCTGAGCATCTGCTTCCCTTCTCGAGTCAACCTCCAGACTCAATCCCAATCTACAAACTATGTTCATCTCATCAAGTTGAACCTTCCGTTTCCGTAATGGTTGCCACATAAAGAGTAAGCACCGATCTTGAAGCCCTGTCACGCAAAGATCGACAAAAACAGTAAAGGTCATTGCCAGTTTCGATAATTGAACCTCTCGAGAGACAGATCAAAGCAGAATACTCACTTGAAGTTGGCCTGGAACTAGTGCTTCTAAAGCATCATGGACCTGAAAGCAAGGTAAAGAAAGAGCAGCCAAGTCGATGTTTCTTAGCCTCGCGCAAGTCGATTCGGAAGGAGAGTTAAGAGGTCTTCTCCATTCACTTTAAGACTACTTACCTGTTGACAATGTTCTCCGACAAATCCGTCAAGGAAGCGAATGATAATAACGGAGTAACCTTCTGCAATTTCGATTCCGTCTGGAGATACTGTGGCTTGTTCAGCTGTTCTTCTCCAGTGCTCTGCAGCGAAGATGCGAAGAGGAGCGTCTTCCTGGAGTGGGAAGTGAGGTGTGTCTTCCAAATGATGGAGGATGTTGAAAGCACCGAGAAGTCCATTAGGGTTTTCTAAATCGTTGAGAATCGTAGTCTTGACTTCCGGAAGCTGGTTGGAAAAAGAGAGTGAGCAAGCGGGGAAGAAATGAAAGAACGGAAGAGGAAGCGGAGCCAGTCAGTGTAGAAAACTACGAGAAAGATCCTAGTCTTCAAATCAGTCAAGAATTTGTTCAGCTTTAGCGTTCGGAAGCAGAGGAAAGTCATTCGTGAAGTCACGCTCACATCTGGTTCTGGAACGTAAAGAATTGCACCTGCAGATTTCATTCCAATGGCCATAGCTAGGTAGGTGATCTTGAGATTGGCAGCATTCGCCAATGCTACGTTTTGCGCGACTGTAGAGACAGCAAGAGAGAGCCGTCAGGTTATTGCAAAAACGATCAAAGGTCAATTTTCTTCTACTTACATCCAACGGCTGCAGCGGGTGCTTCACGCATGAGCTCTACCAGAGCAGGTTTAATGTTTTCCCAAAGGACTTGTCGTCCATAGCGAGCTAGTGTCGATATGAGGTCAGCAAAAAAGTCCAAGAGGATGAGTCTGTCAGCCATTTGTTATTTCGTTTCGTCTCGAGGCGACGATGTTTTGACTCACCGGTTTCGATCTCGAGAAGACTATGACCATAATTTCTTCTAGCACCTTGCATCAGAAGGAAGTCGTTGTCAAAAGCGTGATCTCCAATATTAATATCTTCTGGATTTGTGGGAATGTCTCGATTAGATCCTCAGTGAGTTCAGCGAGCTGATTCCAAACTTGCTGGCCCATGAGCGGAACTTCCATTTGAAGCATTTCATGAAGGTCTGGAATGACATGTGAATTTGGTAAGTTTGCTGCCATTGGGATGGAACTTTGATCTAGTGAAGTTAAGGAGAAAAGTCCTGTTGGTCGAAGTGGAAGATTTCGAAAAAGATTCTTCAACCTTCTTCAGACGAGCAGATCCCCTCGCGTGGCAATTTACTTCCCTCGCGTGGCAAGTACGGCTCTACTGGACAAACAATAGCACTGCCATCTTTCAATGCTTCTTTCTTGATTTGGTATTTGAATTAAAGCAAAACATATTATGTTGTAGAGTAATACAAATTGAGAATAGCTTAGAGGGTATAGAGTGGCAAATAAGGCGTTCCCTGACGCAATGAATTAGCAATAAAGAAATCGAAAAGCAAAACCTTTGGAGAATAAGAAGCAATGGCCTAGTTCTGAACAGTGATGAGAAAGAAACAGAATTAAAAAGAGGAAGAATGAGAAGTCGAAGTCGTTCTCAATTCAAATGAGATTCTTGATGAAAGAGAGTCCCTTCTTAGCAGCCTTCGAAATATCATTCGAAGTCGAACTAGAAGAGGCACCGGATTGAGAAGGAATATAAGTATTAGGACTAGAAGTAGAAGCTGGAGGAGGATCCGTTTTAGAGATTTTATTTTGACTCGAATAAGCTCTAGAAGGCTTAGGTCTTTGAACCTGATTTTTATGTCTCTCACTTGAAGAAGCAGTTCTCTGCAATCTAGGAGAATTATTCACATTATCCATACTACCAACAGAAGTGATTGGACTTCCAAAAGCAGCAACCAATGCATGAGTTTGATAACTAGAAGAAGAGATCGAAGAAGAGCTTTTGGATCTCTGATGTCTTTGAGGAGGTAATTGATCTGCTTTACTCAACACCTCTCCTTGTTTACTAGAAGGTGATGATATTGGGAATGGTTTGGATTCTTCTTTCTTTAGTTCTTCTTTGAGTTCTAGAGCGGCAGCCAATGCAGGTGGCGCCTTGTCGAGGGTAGGATAGGTAACAGAAACTGAAGGTAGAGATGATGAATCCGTTTGAACGATCTCTTCCTTCAGATTCTCTTGAGCTGGAGGATTATCAGCATCTTGAACGGCAGAAGCTGGTCTTGCTTTCGGTCTCTGAATGATCAAAGGAGGTCTAGTTTGAACTTCGTTATCTGCAGCATCTTGACATGTTCTCAACAGAGAATGACCTCCAGGTGAATGACTCTCGTTCCCTTGCTGTAGATGAAGTAATGAAGGATCATGAGCTCCATTAGGTTCTGGAATACTTGAAACTCTACCCAAAAGACTACTTCTCATCATGGGACTCGAAGGACTATTTGATCTGGAAATCGTCGGACTAGTTGCTCTATGAATGAAAGGAGGTGAAAGAGTTCTAGTGATCGGTGAAGTAGGTGGAGAAGTAGCCACATTCTGATCGATAGCTGGAGACCAAGCTCTAATAGGTGGGGAACCGATCCTTCCGATCCCAGGACCATCCCAACCTCTTGGACTAGGCGAAGGAGAAATGCCACCCCATCCACTTGTAGAAGAAGCATGAGAATCCGAACTGATATTTGCATTCCTTCGATTTGAATTTGCAGATCTAGTCCTTTCAATCGAAGCCAAACTCTCTCTACTTTCCGCCGCTTCCAATTGTCTCATCATTGCTCTTGCTCCTCCTCCTGATCTAATCCTAGGTGAAGCAGCTCGATGTCTAGCAGCTTCTTCCGCCTTCAACCTTAGAGCTCTCAATTCGTCCACTAATTCATCATCGATGGGATTCGAGATCAAAGGTGGTAATTCAGCTTCAGGAGATAAAGGAGTAGGTCTGGATTCAGTAATCGGTGAAGTTGCAGGTGAAGAAGATGAAAAGGAACCTCCAGTTGCTCTCTTTGGAGATGGTCTAATGATCGAAGGACCGGATTCAGATGCAGAATCGGAATAAGGACTGTGCTGATCACTTGAAGAATCCAAGTTGGAAGAAGGTATCCTCAAAGTTGGAGGTTTCAATCTTTCAGAATCGAAATAGTCTCCTTCTTGATCTTCTTTGCTTGAAGGTCTGGCCAAGTCCAAACTACTTCTAATAGGTCTTGGACCTTCAATCTCTGGTGTTCGATTGGAATCGATCCTATCATCTTCCAATTCCAACTTCAATCCAGTAGCATTGGAAGCTGCTAGTAATCCAGCTTCATCACCAGAAGCTTCATTATTTGAAGAGATTCTAGGTAGTTCCGAACCTGCTTCACCAGTGATTTGAGCAGCTCTAGTCAAAGCTATAGTACTCAATGGGATTTCCTTTTGCTTTTGAGACGAATCACTCGACTCTTCTTCAACTTCAGAAGCTTCACCAGTGATCTTGGGTGTGGAACTTCTACTTCCAACAGGAGATAAATGATTTGGACTTGCCCAACTTGGGATCAATGGATTTGGACCATAACCATTTCCACCTAAACCATGATGATAAACTGCCATCTCCTCTTCTCTTTCAGCCTTTTCAGCCAATCTCTTTGCAGCATCAATTCTTTGACGAGCCAAAATCTTTGCTTGTTCTCTTCCTGCAATGTATTTGAGTCTGGCAGTCTTTGACCAAGAAGGTTCATAAGCATCTCCTAAACCTATCTCGATCTTTGCTTGACAATCTTTACAAGAACATTCGGTTTCTAAAGGAATCACTAAACCACCCAATCTTCTAGCTATCTCTACAGCCTTGATATGTTCAGATTCTTCTTTTCCTGAATATAGTGAGATTGAAAGAGATTTGCCGGAAGAAGTCGATAGTTGAGATGATGGTGATGGAGATGGAGATGAAGCTGAAGTTGAAGAATCGGAAAGAAGTGAAGCGATGGGAGGACCTTGTCCATCATGTCTTTTCAGACGATTTGCTCTTTCCGACTTTCTTTGAATCCTTTCTTCTGGAGTTTCGTTTTGTATATCTGAAAGAGCTAGACTTTCTCTAGAGCTTGAAGTTTCGAGACCTTCTGCCTGTTCACTATTATAATCCGAATCGGCAAACTGACTGGAAGGTCTCAAAGCACTCTTGAGTTTCAACTTCTTCTTTTTCCTTTTGGCAGTTGTAGTTTGATGATGATTCCCATTAGCTTTAGCTTTCAAAGTTCCTTCTCCTTCATCTTTATCATTTCCTTTCTTTTTCTCAAACTCTTCCAAAAGCTTACAATTCTCAACCACATTGTTTCCTTTAGCTATCTTGCTAATGATCTCATCCCTAAACGAAACTGTACTCAGATATTCTTCTGCGTCTACATCTTGAATATAATGAGAAGATTCTTCTTCTGAAGAATGAGGTTCATTTGAATTCGAAGTAGCAGCAGCCAAAACATTCCCAATCTTGTTCAGAGTCTTGATTCTCCATTTCCCTCCGGATTGAGATTCTTCTTGATTTGATGAGAATCCTCCACCAATTCTCAGACCTCCACCACCACCTATATCTAAACTCGTTCGTCGACTCTTCTTGATGGATCCGGAAGCTGAACCGAGTTTGTGTTGATCTGAAGAAAGAGTTGAACCGAAGCCTGATTGAGTAGCTGTGCTGCTGCTAGAGGCACTTTTGTTCCTTTTATGAGAACTGGAAGAGCTGGAGGTTTGGTTGAGATGAGATGAAGAACTCGAACTGGTATTAGAATTGGAAGATCGAGTTGCAAAGCTGAATCTCTTTTGAATCGAAGGCTTGGATTCCTGTAGAAGATGAGGTGGATCGGGACTGAAAAAATCAGAATAGAGAAAGATAAGAGTGTTTTCCATGTCAGTACATCACTTGCGTTACCAGAACCAAGGAGAGAATCGAGGTGAGTAAATCGGCATAGCCTTCTGCAGCGTCTCAAATGGGCTCTCCTACAAATGAAGACTCCGCAGAGCTATCAGCTAACCCTCTCGTATTCAGGAGTAGTTATGAGCTGGATTCACAACATGTATTGTTCGAATCCTATCCAAACAGATCCTGTTGTCCGGAGTTGCTAATCAGCGACTTGTCTCCCAATCAGCCGATAGCTAGTGATCAGAGACCCACAACTCGAGGCTCCAATCTCAACTGCAGCTCCTTGATACATTCCAGAGGGTCATTATACTCACATTATGGCACAATGTTGAAAGAAGGCGACCCTTCTATGGGTGTTGCGAGGTTGATTAGATGAGCTCGAAGTAGGGATAGCTGTGACTTGCCTCTCGTCCCGCTCTGCATGCTGCGATGGGCCAGCGGCCTGACTGATTGAAGTATCCAATGATTTGGTATCCTTATCGAAATAATCGTTTGCATTTGATGCATAAGGAGTTGTTGGATAGCTAGTAGCAGTCATTCTCTCTCCGACTCTTCCTATCAAATCACTTGACGATCAATCCTGAGATTCCTCACCTTGAACTTGACGTCGAGGCTTGAGGTTGAGGCAAAGGACCTTGAGAGTGTTGGATAGAAGATAGAGAAGGTGAAAAGGAGAAGGAAAGAATGCAGAAGAGAAGAGAAGCAATAGAAATGGAAATTGGGACCTGGATTCTCGATCAGGTTGAAGTTGGACTTGATCGATTCAGCTGGACGGCTTCCAATTCTTCTTGGATCCTGACTTTGACTTTCTGAATGTGATTCAGCCTGGATTCTTCTCTTTTGCAATCTTGAGTGAGATGAATCGATGTTGAGTGGAGAGAGAAAGAGTGGCTGTTCTAATCTTCCTTCTCACTCTATCACTCTCTCTCCTCTACTTTCAAGCATGTTTAATTCGCGAAGTGCCTCTTCTGCTGCCATCAAGCGTCTAACAATCGAGTACAAACAACTGTCAAACGATCCAAACACTCTCTTTCCTGCAGTAGGCCCAATCTCAGAGGACAACTACTTGGAATGGGAGGCTCTCGTACCAGGACCGGATGACACTCCCTTCGAAGGTGGAGTCTTCTCGGCTAGACTCAGCTTCCGTGAGTGGAAAGGATACGTCAATGCTCTAGATTCGGGAGAAGGAGAGATGAAGGCAGGAGCACAGGAGAGAAAGATCCCTGGTTGGGAGTGTTGCTTCTGTGTTGGTTGCAAGCAAGTGAACTTCGATAGAGCTCAAGTCTCTCTTTCTGCCAGCTTTGTATGCTTCTACCTCTTCTGATTGCTATCAGATGATTGGGAATGTCAAGAGAGAGTGAGAGGAGGCAGGCCAACACTGCAGAGATCTCTATCAAGGTGGTCTCAATCTGACTCCTTTGGCTCTCATTCGTAGCCAGCTTCGTCAAATACTCTTCATCGGTACAGATACTATACCTCTCAAATCGCTTCCCACACAATGTCCAGCTGGCTTGTCATCATGCCATAGCTGACGAGACTATATCTTTCTCTCCCCTCTTCTACTCCCGCAACAGCTTCTTCCTATCCCCTTGAACCTCCAACCATGAAGTTCGACCCTCCAATCTTCCACCCAAATGGTCAGTGATTCTTATCAAAACCTCTCTGCAGGCGCTTGGGAGTCAGAGGAAGCTCGATTCTGATCTTGAAATTGGTTCTTTCTTATGTCTCCAATCTTACTTATCTGTTCACAGTTTACGCTGATGGAACCGTTTGCATCTCCATCCTACACGCTGCTGGAGATGATCCGAATAGTAAGTTGAACGACCCTGAACCTTCTTTTTGTTCCATTCCAAACTCTTAGACTGCGTGTACAGTACTCAGACTTGAACTCTTCCCTATCTCTCTTTCTCTCTCCAGTGTACGAATCTTCTTCCGAACGTTGGTCTCCAGTTCAATCTATTGAAAAGATTCTGCTTTCAGTTCTCAGTATGCTGGCTGAACCGAATGTGGAAAGTGGTGCTAACATCGACGCATGCGTGAGTTCCTCGAGATAACTTTTCTCTTGTCTTACTTGCCCTTTTGCGGAAGGAATCGATACTGATATACCAATGTTTGCGCTCTTTTTTTCTGTTTTCCTGTTGGTCGATGCAGAAAAT
Source organism: Golubevia pallescens (assembly GCA_001599655.1). Taxonomy (NCBI): domain Eukaryota; kingdom Fungi; phylum Basidiomycota; class Exobasidiomycetes; order Golubeviales; family Golubeviaceae; genus Golubevia; species Golubevia pallescens. The sequence goes on from BCHO01000008.1 coordinate 877,629, forward strand.
GTATAGAGACGATCGTGAGGGATATGAACGTACGATTCGTGAGAGCGTTCAAGAGCAATTGGGATTGTGATGAAGGAAAACACAATGTAGACTGCTAGTGGCGTATGAAATGAGAACGGTGTAGAGTTCTTCAAAATCAAGCCGAATTTCCCTCAAAAGAGATATCTCAATCAAAAGCAAACAAAACAGAACAGTAGCAATCGAAGAAGAGGCTGGACCGAGGTTCACCTCTGGATCAGAGTCCTCTTCTTTCTTTATATCTATAGCAAAAAAACACTTCCCCTCTCCATTATCAATTTTGTCAGCAAACCAACAACCAATCCTTGATCTTACTTTCTAAATCACATTCCCCTCACTTCTTTTGTCTTCCCCTCCATCCTTCTCGTAGTCTTTCTCTTTTTTTCTCTTTTGTATTTTAATCCGCTTCTTTTCTTCTTCATCAATTCCCAAACTCATTTCACTCGGTTTTCAGAATCAACATCATCCTCCAACAAGTTTCGCGAAAGAGATTGAAGGTATTATAGCTATCAAAGATGCTATTGTTTTTGTTCATTCTACCAATTGGTGTATAGACTGACATGAGTGCGATCTACAGAAAGACGATTTCCGAGATGAGGGTAACATAGGTAGTAAAGAAGAGAGAGATACAGAGCATGGTGACGACAAAATCGAGAAAGAAGACGACGAAAAAGATAGAGATGAAGCTGGGTGTTTGGATGACGGACGCGAGATAAAAGTGATGATGATGTTATGATCGATTTACAAATTGTAGTTGTTTGGAAACCAGTTCTTGTAAACGTTGACGACTGAGATGATAAAGATGTGATTGGAAGTGAATCTTAGAATATTGCTGCTTTGAATTTTCAATCCCGTAACGCTCTTTTTTTGGAAATTCTGGTAAAAAGAGAGTAAACCCTTATCGATTCAAGAATGCCAGTTCTGAATCTTCAACCTGTTGAGTTAAATGAAGTAGTGATGTTGTTTGAAGCTCTCTGTTGTTCGATCTGGAATAACGTTCATCATTTTCATCGTTTCTTATAGAGATGATTGCTTCCACCGGCCAGAAAGATGGAGTTGAAAGGAATCCAGTCGAAGAATCTATGGTCTTGTACAGAGCCATCAAAGCTTTGGTCAAGAGTTCTGAAAGGTAGAAAAGGAGAAGAACAAGATTATAAATAAGGTTTGTCGGGATTGATCCTAGCTTCGAAGCTCAAACGAAAATCTTGAGCGTCGATAACTCACTACCTCTTGGACCGTGCTTCCACAAACAACCTAGTATCGACTTGAAATCCTCCACGATCTCATCTTGAGAGACACTCAGCTGCCTCGTATCGCTTGCGAGATATCGAATCAGAGACCTTGCTCCAATCCAAAACGAGTTGATCTCGAAGAAGTCGAGATACCTCAACGACGACGGTTGAATCGATCTGGCGGTTTCTGCTATTGCTCTAGAAGCGTCGAGGCAGTCCAAAGTCGGCGAACTCAATGATCTTCTATCGCTCGACTCGAGAGAAACGATTTGAGAAGCTCGAATCAGAAGTCGAATGGTGGAAAGATGAGTGATCGGTTTTGGCACCTCCTTGTCGACTTGTGACGAAAGGATCTGCGTCTGATTTCTGTAGATAGAGTTGAGATAACAGAGAATGGTCAGCACTGTGCTTTTTTTGTACAGCCAATCTACATGAAAGCGAGGCATACACTCACTCTAGCTCTGAAACATCGGCAGCGAACGATTGATCGACGGTTGCCACACCATCGTCTTCCCTTCGACGAAGTCTCTGATTAAGACTCATGGAGAACAGTCTCACCGCTTGGACGAAAAGCAACCATGATAGCTCTCTAGTCTGAGTAGTGACGAAGATCGAAGAGTCCAAAGACATGGAAGTCTGCGACCTACTCGAAGGCGAGATCCTTTGACCATCTTCAGTCGACGGTAATGGAGTCGAGATGTCCTGTTCCGAAAGTAAAGGTGGTGCAGCTCTTCTAGCTTGGAATTGACGATCCAAGACATAGAAAGCCCAGAATCTTCGACTTCTTTCCTTCCACAGAGTTGTAGAGCTTGACGGCTGAGAAATCGAAGGGACGTCGCTTGGAGTAGTAGTGAACGACGGTAGGTTGTAGAGACCAAGACGTCTGACGGCGATTGCGGACCATGAGATCTCCGATTGAACCTGTAACTCCTCTTGAGGTGTGAAAGTGTGCATTCCTTGGAAGACCAGAAGCAGAGAGACCGGAAGGATTTCCTCCATCGCACCGTCGTTGCTTCTGTACCGATCCAAAAGACTTCTCGCTGCAGAAGCATGAGCGATTCCAACGGTTTGAGCGTCGACTAGAGCGACTTCCCTTCCATCCACCTTCCAGAAGCATCCTAGAATGTCCTCGATAGAGCTTGAATAGAGAACTGCGATGGATAGAATGGCTCTCAGAAGGGCCAGGTCCAAGTCAGAACCAGAAAGAGCTTGGTCGACAGAGTAGAGATCCTTTCGAACGATTGAAGAGATTGAGCAGTGCTTGAAGAAGAGATTGACTAGACGATCCAAAATCAGTTTCGAAGGTTGTATCGTTGTATTGGAAGTGGTTGAAGTTGAAAGTAATGGCGGTAGTGATGAGCTCTCAGCATCGCCTTCTCTCCATGGAGGGTGGCTGAGACCAGGTGAACTGGCTCTTCTTGGTAGCTTTGAATAGGTCCTAAAAGGATCGTACTCTGTACCCTTATCGGAGGATGTGAATTGATACGATGTTGCTGTCTCACTTTTGTTTCTGGCTTGAGTTTGGGATCTTGATCTTGAAAGCGATGGAGGATGTTGCTGCTCTTCTCCTTGGTTTTCTGAAGGAGATCGTTCTGAAGGTCCACGTTTACGAGAACTCGATGGTACTTGATGGAGTAGGGAGAGTTATTAGGGTGCTTGTGGTTCAGTTGGAGTGAACCTTTCTTTCCAAGACAACAGACAATGGTCATCCAACACAACTATTGACTCAATACTTCCCCTCGACCAGTTCGTCTCAAAACCTCTGCCAACTCTTTTTGGATTCAAACTCACCGCTGGAAGAAGCTTGAGCTCGATATGAGGCTTCAGAATGCTCTGTACTCCTTTGTTGAAAGGTTGGAGTAGTTGTGGAAGTTGGAGAAGAAGAAGAAGAAAAAGATGGATAGGGAGCGGCGGAGTTGGAAAAGGAAGCTGTCTCATCCCTTGAGCGAGAGGTAGTATTTACAGAAGAAGAAGAAGAAGCGGGTATTGGGGCATTGGGAGGGATGGGATCATAAATACAGACTGGCTTTGGAGCACCAGTCTCTGGTCGCCACTTTGCTATCAGTTTTTGACAAGCTGAACAGTTTGGCTTCACTGCATCACATCTGATTTTTCCTGTTGAGAACGGAGAGTGAGAGGGAAAAGGTTAGCCATCTGAAAGAGTGAAGGCTTTGGAAAGAAAAGATAACTTCCATGAATGAGTCTCTTTTTCAGAACACTCACTTTTCCTACAAACGAGACAAGCGAGACCTCTATGCAAGGCTGGTTGACTACGTGAAGAAGAGGGGAAGCTCATGAGTCTGGTCAGAGCTCATGGAGCTTCTTCGACCTAGAGTGAAAGGGAATAGCAATGAGATCTGGAAGATTTGGAGAATTGCTTGAGAGCGAGTCTAGGATCTAGAATCGTGAGTTAGGCCGATCAGAGAGAGCCAAACAGCAAAATTAATCGATCTTCGACGACGATGTTTGGGACGGATGGGATTGGGACAAAGGGCTTGAGTTGCTGACCTTGAAAGCCTCGATTCTGGATGAGTGGTAAGGAAGAAAGAAGCAAAACTTAAGACAATGGAGGAAAAGTAGAAAGTAAGAAGAGGAGCTCATCCACCCGCATCGGCTTCCATTCACATCGCTGGCGATCGCAATGAACGGAAACTTTTTTCAACCAATTGATTTTCATTCAAGTCAAGATCCTCAGTTCTAGATTCAATCTCCGTTCTGCAGCCACGCACGCCAAATGAAGGTCGGTCCGAGAATGCACTTTCCAAAGTGGTGAGCGCGATGCGACTCGATTGGAGTGGACTCGATTGGAGTGGACTCGATGTTGGTGGATTGAAGTTTTGGCTCTTTGTTCTCTTTCTCCAGATTACCAAATCATTCTCATATTAACTTCAAACTTGTCCAGCAACGCAATTAGAAGGCCAATCAGGATACAATCCATCCTCGCCTTCAATTCCCACAGCAGTGGTACCAAGCACGAGGTGAAAGCTTGCAACGGTGATAGGTTTATAGGTTTCCTTTGATCTCTCTCTTCCTCCCCTCTTCTGCACTTCGTCTCAATCAAAGCAGCTCATCAACTGGTTGTTAGGCTGTTGTTGAACACATTCAAACCATTCACCGAGCACAGCTGGCTGCTTCATCTTCTGACTTCTCGCCACCTAGGACCTCAAGCTTTCTCCACCTCTCTTCTTTCTCTTTCCCTTCTTTTCCTTCTCTTCTTTTCTCCTCTTCCGCAACAACAGGTATACAATCGAGCCTATTCAGTCATTCTTAAAGTGTGCCTTCATCTTTGGCTCAATATCCGCCACTCGGTTCCAATTCGCATTGACTTTCTCATCTGAAACCTTCCCCTGCTTTGTCCTTCCCTACCTCTTCTCTCTTCTCTGCTTCTCTCTATGCTACTCTATCTTCGTATCTTGCAACTCTTCTCGAGTGGGACACCTCACTAGCTTCTCAAACATTCAGCTCAGTTCGATAGCTCAGCTCAAGGCCTCTCTTTGGCACAAGCCTTCTTTGCTGACTTTCTCTTCTCCCACTCTTCCCTCTTAGACTTCTTCCGTTTCTACCCCATCAGCAAGAACAGCAATCACACCGAGACAGTGACACTCTTTTCAAGACTTTCTGTCGAGCGTCAAAAAGGAAGGGAACGTGCTTATGCGAACGAGGTTTCTGAAAGTACAAGGAGAACCTGTAGAGGGAGGACAGGGTAGATTATTCGAGACAATCTAGAAGATGAGTATCACAAAAGATGAACAAACAGCTTAGAATATGCAAAAATGTATCAAACAGATGGCATGAGGAGACAAAACGGTCCAGAGACGGAGAAATGATGAGTTTGGCTCGGATGAGAGAGAGTGAGTGAGAGACAGAGAGAACAAAGATACAAAAGTTACATCTAGACAGTCAATCTTTTAGCGTCCATAACGCAACCCATATTGTACCACCATAATCGAATCTCATCAGGAGTTGAAATGTGTATTTGAGCTGGAAACCAAGCTGGCTGAGTGAAGCCAAATTCTGCGATTCTGCCATGAGCGGGAGCCATATAACCTGGAGCCAAAGCCGTCAAAGCTGGATCGTTTGAAGAGGTCCTATTCAAGATGGAAGTATTCGAAGTCTTTTCATCGGTTCGATGAGGGAATGGAAGATGATTCTTGACGCTCGGTGGTGGCGCTCTCCAAGGAATCGAAACACAAGAAGGATCGTCCAAGAAAGCTCTGAAAGTGATGGTTCCTCTTGGAACATGCGGATCTCCAGAGATCTTGACACCTTCTAGAACTCTAACTCCAGGCTTGACCGAAGCTTTGGAGATGGCCATTGCCGAATACATGTCTGGCTCTCGAAGCGACGGTTCCGGCCACCATGCTGGTCTGACGACGTCTTCTTCGTCTTCTTGAGATCGAGAGTGATCGAAGTCTTCCTCTGTGAGAAAACGAGTTCTGACGTAGATCTGAAAGGTAGAAACGAGTGAGAAGAGAGAGAGAGAGAGATGAGACAACATTCTCGAATGTATGCCTCTGGTCTCACTTCTCGGACGCCACCAAGTCTTCCTCTGTCCACTCACCAACTCGACTCCATGAGGCCCATAGCTAACTCCATAAAGACCTTCAAGCTTCTTCCAATCGAAATTCGGATGAGATGGATCCAATTCCGGGGCTGGAGGTCTATGATCGAAGGACTTGTCCTCTTCGTTCCAATCTGGAAGCACCCTCAGACCTTTTCGAGGAAGAGGCTTCAAAGGAAAGAAGCTCAGAGGCTTGTCGTGATAAGCTTCGTGAACTTCAGCCTCTCTGTCAGATTGATAATAGGGAGGTGGATCCGGAGTGAACGTCAACCTGTCGATCTTGATACGAGTTCCAGCAATTAAAGCTTGATGAGTATAGGAGGAAGGAGTGACTTGATCAGTGAGATTTGAAGCTGAAGAAGATACCCACTCTACAGAGGAGAATGCAGGCAATGCTGAAGGAGTTGGGAATCTAGATGGAAGTGAGCCATGTTCAGTTGGCGATCTCCAGTCCTCGAATTCTTGTTCTGTCCCTTCGTAGAGATCAACTCTCTCCAACTTGAGGTTCAAAGTGTCTTGAGAGCTTGAAGATTCGTTTGATAAAGAAGATGAAAATGCTTGATCATGACTACGTTTCTTCCAAAGCATAATTGCTTCTCTTTGATTCATTTCGTTGGTAGAGTTCCTTAACTTCTTCTCGACGAAATCTTTCCAATCGACTCTCCAAAGATCCGAGAAGATCATTTTTGGGAAACACAGATCGACTTTCAATAATTCATTCCATCTTTCTAGTTGGGTTCCACCTCCTATCCCAGTGACTATCGATCTGCCCAATTCGAAAGAGGTGAGCTCTCTCCAAGTCTCCCACTTGGCCTCTATCAATCGATTGGTCAGTTTGACTTCTTGACATACGAACGAAGGACCATTAATGTTAGTTGAAGATTTGGGAACGAAAGTAATTCGGATCATCTTGCCGTAATAAGGCAGATCCCCTTCCCAAAATCCCAAGAGATCAGCGTAGAGTCGAATGAAGAGGTAGATTTCATAATGAGAGTAAGCACCTGAGAAGAAAGCCGTTCCGTTTGGAGTTTGCACCGATAATGGATCATTGGGAGAAGACTTTGGAAGTTGATCCGGAGGTTCTTGCTCTGTAGAAGAGAGAATTGGAGTGGAAGATAAGGCCTCTTCGATGAAGTCCTTCCAGAGACTGGGGAAGGAAGAAGTTGCAGTCAGAACCCATCAATCAACTCCTCTTCTACCTTGTGAACCTTTATGTCTACTTTTTGAAAATCTCAATGCTTCGGAAAGCATTCCTCCCCAGGCATTCCATCCCTCCACCTCTCAGGAAGCAGCATGGTATCATGATACTCACTTATCACTCAATCCCACCTCTCTCAACTTTTTGCAGGTCTTACATGCCTTGACGAGCTCTACAGGATTCAAAAAAGCCAGAACATCTATCTGAAGCTCTGGAGGTAGAGATTCGAGAGTGATTAGAGGATTGCTAGTAGAGATTGAAGAGGAAGATTCAAGAGGGTTTGATAAGGATGGTTGCTGATTCATCCCAAGAAAGAGGAGATCGAGATGCCTGAAAGGGGTGGATCTTGATCGAGATTCTTAGTCAATGAACGTGGAAGTAATCTTGAAGTTGAAAGATGAGAGAAGAGAAGAGCAAGAATTGAAAGATGTGGTAAGAAGGTGGATGTGGAAGAAAGCAAAGGAAGCTAAAGAAAGTTCTCCTCTTCGTCTATTCCGTATTTCGCTATCTCGGGTCTAATCACCGTCGATTTGCGCTGTTTGCTGTCAGCTGTCAACAACGTCGTTGTCAGCCTCCAAAACGGCACCAAGCTGGGAGGAGTGCGTGCTTTGGTCAGACGGCTTCATTTCGATCTTCGAAGAATCAGTTTCGCTTTTGTACTTGTATTGGCAAGAGAATGTATTTGAAGGAAAGAAATATATGGTGACAAAATAAAAAGGAACTACAGGGCATTGGAAAAGATGGAGAGAGTGTGTGTGTGCGTGTTGATTTTGATTTTGGAGTGGGTATAAACTTGTAGAATTTGTTTGAAGCTACGTTTCTTCGAGTGAAGGGCAAGAATGTATGAAATTGAGTTTGAGAATTAAAGCGAGAGTGTAGTAGTCTTGTTTTGTATTTGTTCTTGTGATTGATTTTTGAATTGGAGTGTTGGGAAATGAGAGTGAAAAATTATTGGAGATGGAACTGCGACATGAATTGACAGATTAAAGGAAAGAGCAGAGAGAAGACTGGAACTGGACGAGAATTAAGTTAAAGAGGGTATATTCTTGTGCATTTGAGGTTTGTTTTGATAGGTTGTTGAAGTGACTGAAACACTCTGTTGAAAGTCTGAAGTTTAAAGAAATGAGGACTCTCGTCTTGAAATACCATGGCTTAAAGGACCGAGGGAACATCCCAGCATCACTTTGCCAACAGATTCAAAATCTGACTTTGAACATCGACATCATCGACATCCATAGCATCATCGATACTGAGTGTAGATCCAATGCCAGAGTTAGAGTTTGAAATCTCACTCAATCTCTCAGCTTCAGTCAACAAGGTTTTGATTTGACTAGGTAAAGTTTCCCAAGAGTTAGGGCAAATATCAGCTCCAGAATCCCCTACTCCATAGATTTGGAAAGCCAACAAGTCCGAAGTTTTACTTGCGACTCCGTCTCCGCCGAAAGGTTGAATCAATAAAGTTGAAGTAGATCTAGAATTTGCTGGAGAAGTTTCTGGTGCTAAGGAGAACCATCTGGTGGTTTCAAAAGAACCTTGGAATGAGTTGTTTGGACTTTGCTCTGGAGTTTCCAAAGGAGTATTTTGATTGTTGTTCCTACTACCACTTCTACTTCTTCCAACAATTCTTAAACCTTCTACTGAATCTCTAACTCTTTCCCATTGTTCTCTACCTAGTCTGACTATTCTGTTCTCTGAGTCTATCAAGAAATCAGGTTCGAATAAAGCATGAGCTAATGAAGTCTTTCCCTCAGGTGAAGTAGTAGTGTGAACCAAGACGAGAGTTGATAAACTGATCGAAAGTGATGGAGAGATCCCTAGACTTGACGGACCACCGTTAGTTGCAGAGGTAGGTGACATTGCTAGATTTGAAGGTAATGGTATGTTTGAAGATTGCTCACGAAGGGATAAAGATGAAGGTCTGGCAGTGAGAGCTGCATTTGCTGAGGATCTCTTTCTTCGTAGAGTCTTGGTCGGAGTGGAAGGAGTAGATGTTTGATTGGTCGTAGAAGTGTTTGGTGATAATGGACCTGGAGAATCAGATGTTGGCGACCACATTTCGAGATTGAAAGTGCGAGGCGAGGAGAGATAGAAAGGGAGATAGAATCTGGGGAAGGGAGCAGCACGAGAATGAAGGTTGGAAATTCAGCAAATTCGACTCTGGGGACGAAACTATGGCTTTCATGGTTGGAAGATATCGCGGAAATCTACTATCATCATGAAGTGAATCTTTAGAATGAAAGTCATTGATGATACGACCATGAACAGCTGAGCACCAGCCTCTATCTTACAGCAGACAACCTTATCATCTCGACGAGACGATCAACAGCGCCGCCAGCTCGATTCTGAATAGCAGACAACGATCCCAATGTCTTGGCTCCCATTGGAGTGAAAGAGAAGAGGGAGAAGATGCTTTACCTCTGCGAGAAGGTTCGGTTCCAACTTTCCCATCATCAACTTTCTCCTGCAGTTGCTCGGTTTGCAAAATGTAACTCACCTTTGGAATGATTTCAGCTATCAGCTTGCCTTGTTTCTGATTTCTATGCCAATTTCAAGTGCGCTACCCGTTGTGCTTGAAGAGATGATAGGCAGACAGTGCTTACCTTCCTAATCTAGAAGAACCGGTCAGATTGTCTGCGAGTTCACCTTTCTCGAGATGAGATGCTCGATGAGGTGAGAGTCAATTCAGATATGACTTGAGATGGGTGGATGTGTATCGAGTCTTGATGAAAGAGCTCGAGAATAGAAGTGGTAGTGTGGGAAAGAGAGAGAAGCTAAAGTTTCCCATTCATGATGTCGGGATCATCCCTGATCAAAGCTCAGATTCACTCTCGACTGCAGACACAATCGCCCATTCATTCACAGAGTATGTAGATCTAGTGTCAATAGAGATTGCATTGTACGAAAAGATTTCTATCAACATTGGTGAGTCGCTCCATTTCGACCTGAAAGAATGTCGAGAATCGCAGTCGCAACTGAAAAACCATGACGAATGAAGAGGCATATTCGGGAAAGAAAACGAGATTAAGAAATAGCGACAGAGAAGAAAGATTATAGATCAATAAGACAGAGAGAGAGAGAGGGAAGAGATTTCGACAAACTCCTTCTCATTTCTCGACTCACCTGAAACGCAAAGGACTATCACTCCAAAGATAGCCACCGCCACTGCGAGAGGTTTCGTACTCTGCCACCAACTCCTTTTCGAAGAGGAAGGTCTATGCCTCAAATTAGCTCCAGGCCTTAGAGGTAATTCCAAATCATCCATGTCCACTCTACCTTCCAAATCTTCCAAATCCTCTTCTTCATCTTCGTCGTCATCATTCTCTCCTTGTCTTCTATTACTATTCCCATTCCTTCTAGAAGAAGAATTGTTACTTGCCAAACCTGGGAAACTACCAGCTTCCAAACTTCTATTCCCACCTTCTTTCGATAAATGTAAATAACAAATACTCGGGAAAATGAAAGCCAAAGCAGTTGCTGATAGACCTCCAGTCAATTCCAAGAAGATACCTAAATCGCAAGATAATAAACTGACTATCAATGAAGAGATTACTATTGAAGTTGTGAAATATAAATGTCTTTTGAATTCATAATCTCCGTTGAAGAAATAATGCTCTAGAACTTCTCTACAGACGAAAGCTTCTAGAGGGAAAGTCGTAAACATGTTGACTCCGAAACAAAATCTTGCAATGTTTACCATCGTGTCGTCTTCTGGGAAATTGTTCAAGACATTTGATAAGGTTTTGTCTTCAAATGACCAGTAGCCAGCTATCGACATTGCAATTGCTCCTCCAGCTGCTATCATTGTGCTGTAATGAGTCACTTTTCCAAATCGATCCATCGTCGGTTCTCGTAGAGATCCGTAGATGACTGGTGAAGAAAAGTATAGGGAGTGTAAAGAGTAGCAAGTCAGGTACTCTGCAGCGACATCCAGAATCACTCACACTTCATTTCAAACTTACGCAGAGAGTTATGATGACAGACGAAAGCGAAAGAGATGACTGCTATACTTCTGACTAGATTGACTGGGTTGATGATTGTGAACTGAGAGGATGGCAGCAGGACAGAAAGACGTAGATCATTGAAATGTCAACCTAAAAGCTCAAAAGCGAGACTGAGAAGCGAGAGCAAATATGACTTTTACTCACTCGTAGACTTGGATCTCCCTTCAGTTCCGCAGGCATAGCAGGTCCTCTAACTATCACAGTGACAATAATGAGAACCATGGAGAACAAAGCGATGGCGCTCGCCTTACTCAAAGATTCGATGTTTCGGTAGAGCGATAAGGGATAACTTATCGCTAGAGTGCAAACCGTGATGACGAACTGCCTCGAGGTGAGAAAGGAGCCCATAAGAGATGGGAAAAGCCATGTGAGGACGTGTGGAATGGTATCACCTGATAGAAATTTGTAAATAAGGAGGGTGGGAGATAGAAATGGAAAGTGAGAAGGAGAGGGTGAGAATCTGATTTCGATGACCGGAGAGGCTCCAGAGTAGAGAACATCTTTATTATCACGAAGGACTTACCAATGACCACCTGTTTGGTTTGAAGAGAAGATAAAAGATTGCAAGAAGATGGGAGAGAGGAAACGGAATCAGCTGGGATCAGTCGAACATTGTTTCCTCGAAGAGTGAACGACTCGTAAAAGATCATCTCACTCACGCAGAAAGCACACATTCCACCAAAAGCGAAAGCAAATTGGAACAGAGAGACCGCAGCTGGTAGAAGTAGAGAGCGGGTTGAGCAAGAATGCGAACGAAAGTCCAGAAATGAGTCGAATGAAGAAGAAGGAAGAGAGAGTCAACATTCGGCGTCCAAGATCGCGAACAAAGCATGAGTAAAAAGAAATCGTTTTCTTTCTTTTCATCAGAAACATTGAAGCTTTTTTGAGCAACGCCCTCTCCTCGTCAATCAAGCTTCTGACGAAGTGAACTAACCTTTCCCCCTCGAGCCGAAGCAATGCTCCATGATTTCGATATAAGTTCCCCTCCCACTTAGTTTTGCGTTCAAGACTATCAGCCTGATTGTCCAATCCGTTAAGAAGGATAGACCTATGAGCAATCCTAGACCTGCAAAGAAGCCAGATTCTCTCATCGAATAGGGCAGACCTGAGATAGATAGACGAAGATAGAGAGGAGAAGAAAGATGTTAGGTGACCATTCGAATGGATATAAAAGCCAGTGTTGCTGGTAAAAGTAGGGCTAATGAATATGGAAGAACAAGAGTTCTGGAGAGCAATCCAAAGCTCATCCGTCTCCATCTGATTCCTGCTCTATCTATAACTATCTCCAGCAGCTCCAATCTCTCTCCTCTTAGCTTACACTCACCCACGATTCCAGCGCCCAGAATACTATTTGCCATATTTACAGTTCCCTCGAATACCGAACCACCTCTTTTCAACCAATCTGGAATACCTTCTCCATCCCAACCAGGTACAGCATTTGAAGCTACTGATCTCAAGTTCCTACCAATATCATCCAAACTCTGTCTTCCCCGTTGACCTACGATTGGATTTGCCAATCTATCCATCAGAGTTGGGCCGTTCCCGTTCGCACTTCGATTTCCAGGAGATACAGGATGATTGGATTGAGAAGAAATCAAGTTTAATCTCTGTTCATCTTCTGAATCGATCGAATCATTGTCCAAATCAAATTGAGCTTCTCTTGAGGATTGAGTGGATGCTAAGCCATACGCTGTCCTTTGATCTGATTTGCTGTTGCTGTTGTTGATCATCGATGCAGATGGGGGTGTAGTTGATTTCGAGAGATTAGAATCTTGAGCTGAGATGTCGAAAGAGGAAGAATCATCCAAGTTGAACAACGTCGAATTGCCATTCTGATTGCTTTGCTTTCCATTCTTTGGACTAGTCATGTCCAAAAGAATAGAGGATGGTTGTTGATAGTCGAAGAAGACGAAAGGTCGAGTTGGCGGGAGAAGATGAGAAATCTCTCAGAATTGTTCGTCTCGTCGAGTCTCATGAGAATCGTGTACTTGTAGAGAACACTGCACAAGCACCACAAACCAGCAAGACAAATTGGTATTTATTTCATGATTGACATTCATTTCAGTCCCTGACGAATTTCAGAGCGAGGATCTACGAAAAGGGGAGAAGGAGCAAGAGAAGCAACAGAGGCCACAGAGAGGGTATTTCTGACGTTTATCTTGAAGTTCCTGGCATTTATTGAGATGCACTTCCGGCATAGACGACTATCTTCTCATTACAGTAGCTCTTGAGACCTTTCAACCCATTCTCACAACCGACTCCAGAGTTCTTGACACCTCCGAATGGGACCAAAGGATCGAAGCTTTGGACTTGATTGACCCAGACGGTTCCGGATTCGATAGCAGCTGTAGATTGAGAGCGAAGTAGGAATTGGAATCAGCAAGATGAAAGATCGAGCTTCAAGTGTTCTGTCTGCAGCGAGACGGGTTCAGCGTCTTCTCCAATTCTCTACTCACTGGCAATACGTTCGACGGTTGCAGTATCTTTGCCCCACAAGGTAGCTCCCAAACCGTATTCAGAGTCATTTACTCTCTTCAATAGATCAGCTTCATCAGACCACTTGAGAAGTGGGACGATTGGTCCAAATGGCTCCTCAGCTACTACTCTGGAGTTCTCAGGTGGATTGTCGACCAAAGTCAATGGAACGAAGTAACCCTTAGACTTTGGAATCTCTCCACCGGCCAAGAACTTGTGTCCATTCTTCTTCGAATCTTCGAAGTATTCAGAGACCTTGTCGAATTGCATCTTGTTGTTGATTGGTCCGTGGACAGTGTCAGGTTCATTTCCTGCTCCGACCTTCGAAGCTTTAGCAGCTTCGACAAGAGCCTTTGAGAATTCATCGTAGATCTTCTCGTGTACATAGATTCTCTTGGCTGAACTACAAAACTGTCCGGAGTTCATCATAGCAGAGAAAAGAACACCTCCAGCGATGGCAGCGACGTCTACGTCTGGAAGAATGATGGAGACATCGTTTCCTCCGAGTTCGAGAGTGAGTCTCTTGAGAGTGGCTGAACAAGATCTGGCGACTAGTCTTCCAGTGGCGCTGTACGATGAGAAAGGGACGCAAGGATTCGAGGGATAGAAGGAAGGTGCAAGAGGAGAAGGAGTGGGGCAGACATCAGAACAAGTTTAAGCGCTACCTTCCGAAAGCATTTAAGAATGAAAACTTACGTGGAACCAGTGAAAGAGATCTTTTGAATACCTGGGTGTTCAGTAACCCATGGACCTAATTGATCGTCTCCGACGACGACTTGAAGAAGACCTTTTGGTAAGAATTGTTGAGCTTGTTCGACGATCTTGATGTTACACAATGGAGTGAAAGGAGATGGCTTGACGATCATGGCATTACCAGTGTAGAGACATGGAATGATTTTCCAGAGCGATAGAATGACTGGGAAGTTCCAAGGAACGATAGCACCTGCCACTCCGAGTGGTGAGAACTTGGATACGATCTTCTGTTCTGGAGTGTCTTGAATGACTTCGTCAGCTCCATCCCATACCTTGGGAGTTCCTTGGAACCATTTAGGCATGCCTTTGACTTCGAAGTCGGCCTAGACAAGGGGGAGAGAGGCGGAGAAGGGAACAGAATGGAACAGAGATAGGTCAGAAGAAAGTAGAGCAGTGAGCAAAAGCTCGAACGGTGAACAGGCTTCGCCGATATCGTCCTTCTCAGATGAAAAAGGCAATGAAGAGAACTCCAGAGATGAAAGCGCATCTCCAGACGAACTGAGGTATGATGGTCTTTCCCACTTCTTCTTGTCTACCTACGGTCTTGGCAGGCATATATCCAACTTTTTCTCTAAGTTTTCTTCCAGAACCAATCGAACTCTCATTCCATATACTTCACCAGCATTAACTACATTGATACTCACGACCATTCTAGATTTTCCTTGTTCAGCGATGAGGAGTTCGACCAAGTCTTCCATGGTTTCTTCATAAGCTTTTCCCCATTTCGAGATGATTTCACCTCTCTCAGCAAAGGACTTCTTGCCCCATTCCTTTTGAGCCTTGTGAGCTGCATCGACTGCTTGATCCAATTCCTTCTTTGTAGCGATTGGAACCTCAGCGATGCTTTCTTCGGTGGCTGGATTGATGACGTTCATCATCTTTGCACCAGATGGAATCACTGAGATTTCACCATCAATGACGTGGCCGAATTTGGAAGAGAGAAACTTTGGAGAAGACATAGTTTGATTGAATGAGTGAGTGATTATTGATAGAGTTGATGGGGAAAAGAGAATCTGGGAGCGGGAAAGACCAAGAAGAAACGCACAGACCATGCACTCCGTTTATTCCACATTGTTTGCCACCTCTCGTTCAGATGCTATTGATAGAAACTACATGGTGATTGCGACTCTGGTCTGGCTTCATTCTTCTACGTAAGGTCGATAATCTCATTAGAAGCAGAAGCCTTCTTGCGAGCTACTGGTCTAGCCTTGACCTTGCCCTTCTTCCCCTTCGATGATTCAACTCCAACGTCTTCCAAATCAGAATCAGTAAAATCACTTTCAAAATCATCCTTCTCAGCACCTTTCCCTTTCTTCTTGCTCGTTGAAGCTTCATCATTCTTCTTTCTCTTCTTCGACAGTTTCTCCAATTCCTTTTCTCTCTTCTTCTCTTCTCTAATCCTTTCCCTTTCCGCCTTTTTCCTTTCCTTCTCCAATCTTTCCCTTTCTTTCTTTTCTTCTCTAACCCTATTCTTGTCTGAAACTTTGGTTCTTTGAATCAAATCCTTTTCGTAGAATTCCTTCCTTCTGAAAATGGATCGAATGACGTCGGACCAGAGTGTTTGTTTTGAAGCTTTAAAAGTTGGGCATGTTTTGGAAGGACAGGATCCATGACTTGGTAGGAATTGAAGTGGATGGGAAGGACTTGCAGTTGATGATAGAAAGTGTTTCGCTAGACATTCTAGATGGAAGATTGAGTGACAATGTTCATCTTCGACTACTCGAGATGTAGACCCTATGCTTCTTGCTGAAATCGGAGAGAGTGAGCTGTAAGGAGCTGGGCAAAGAGAGTAAGAAGTGTGATCCTGAGATTCGGAGGGAGAAGCGAAAGATGGACAAGCGACAAAGGTTAGATTGGTGAAGCTCTGTCGAATGAAAAGATTCTCAAGACCAAGACTCACTCTTATATCAATCTCTTTCCCACAGCATCCACAACTTCGGGAGACGGCATCTTTCGAGATACTTCGATTGCTGAGGTCATCAAGAGAAATTGATTCATGCTCGAGGAAAGAAAGAAATCGTTGAAATTGAAGGTTTGTGAGGTGCTCTGAAGAAAACAAAAAGGGGTAGAAGTGTCGTCAAGTCAGTGAAAAGACTCCTTGCTTGTCCGCTTTGACATCTGTGAGATATTCAAGCCAAAGAAGCTTCACGCCAACTCACCGTCGTCCAAAGGTAATCGAGGAAGTTTCCCTTTCGCGACCGATTGAGTTTCCTCCAAAGATTCGATGATCTCTTCCGTACCCATTCTTTCTCTGATTTCATCATTTCCAGCCAACGATTCCAATTTAGGATATGTTGGAGCTTCCTTCAGCTCATTCCAGCTAGTTCCCATTCCTTTCGCAGTAGATTGAATTGGTAGAGTCTCATGCCAATCTCCCACTGCATCTTCGTCTTTAGCTTTAGCTTTACCTTTCCCCTTGCTAGTAGTACTTGGAACTTCCTTTCGAATTTCCAAAAGGCCTAAATCGTCTCTTGATTTCTTCGAAAGTTCCAAAAATGGAGTTCTACCTCCATCGACTCCTTGAAAATCGCAAACTACCGAAGGTGAAAGATTCGAAGGAGGTAAAGGTTTACCAGATCTAGATAAACGCATCTCCGTTCTAGACCCAAGGGAGGGTCCATTCAATGAGGATGATGATATTGATGACGATGAATCCAGTTCCAACTTCATCCAAGCACCCCAACTCCATTCGGAAAGACAAGCGACTTTCAATCCCCAATGACAAAAAGGTTCAGAGAGGAGTAAAGCTCTTGCTACCAAGATTCTAGCTTGTGGAGTTCCCTTTGCATGAGTTCTGGTTCTTCCCTTTCTGGTTCTAGAGGTTCTTGAAGATGGGAAGAGAGGCTTTGGAACGAAAGTCTGGTTGGTTTCATTGGAAGTAGATGAAGTTGCAGTTAGAGGATGAGTTCGAAGATGTCTTGAAAGTTGAGGTTTCTGCCAAGCCCATTCGAACTTTGGAAATAGAAGATGGGAAGTTGTTTCAATGTGCAAAACGAAGAGCAGGGTATAGAACAAGGGATGACGAAAAGGGAAAGAGCAAGTCGTTTGTCAGCTTCACAAGAGGGAACCTCGAGTGATCTCCATTAGCTGGTTCCGAATCTCACCTGTAAAGCAGCTATCTTGCTTGGAAAGTTGAATACGATAAAGTCCATATCCCAAGGTCTGAAGTTATGAGTGCGATAAGCTCCCTGTTTGAGCTGACCATTGTGTTGCCTCTTTCTGCGTCGAGGTTCTGGAGTGGAGCCGATGTAAGTTCGAGCAGAGTTGGGAGTCTGTAGAGAAGGATAAAATGTGAAGATGTCAGTCAGAATCAAGAGGGAAGGGAGAGAGGATTGGATCAAGTCAGACTGACAGCGTAAGACCTGAGTAGATAACAAGCGTAGAAGGATGGAATCGAGTGACAATTGACTGAGGATCTGCTCGAGGCCATTCTAAAACGTTGAGGGCTGCTCTTGTTAGTAGTTTATCAATGAAAGAGCAGGATCGCTGTTTGAAGAAAAGAGCGAGAACGAGGGGGAGAAGGAGAGAAAGGAAAAAAGAGAAGTCAACTTCTTTTCCCACAACTTTGCACTCTGAATTCTCCGATTCAAGCTGGCTTTCCTTTGCCTTGCTTTTCGAAGAGGCTTTGATTCTCAAACAGCAACATTCAAATCAATAAACTCGATCCTCAATTTCAACTTCAACAAGATGGCAGCCGCATCTTCATCTTCTTCGATGAAAAGCTTCTCATCTTCAACTTCTTCTCTCGTCAACAACAATCCTTCAGCTGAAACTCTTCTTCTAGACGATTCTACAATCCCTGATTTAGATTCATTCCCTCCAACTGGAACTCCAAAACATCCAAAACTATCGGGTTATGACTTTTACAAATCAATCGGTTCTCCAAAAAGAGTAGTAGCTCCAATGGTAGAACAATCTGAACTCCCTTGGAGAATTCTATCTAGAAGACATGGCGCTGATTTGGCTTATACTCCAATGATCAATGCTAAAATGTTCGCAAATCTAAAGAATCAAAACCAAGCTACGAGGAAAGGAAAGGGCAAATCTGCAAGTAAGAAGTTTATGGAAAAGATCTTTGCTCCTGAAGAAGGTGAAGATGGGGCAGCGTCGTTGCAGCTTAGAACAGATGGTTCGGAAAAGGATACAGATAGAAATCTTATAGTTCAGGTGAGCAGAGCAGATGGAGATTCGAATTCAGAGGTGGCATTCGAGAGATGAGTGGCTTGAGTCGATTATCTCTTCGACTTTGGCTCTGGAGATTGAAGACATTTAAAGCGAAACTCTATCATCTAGCTTATCACTGGAAGAACCGCATCAGATGCTCTTGTTCTAGAGGAAGAAGTCGTTTACTGAAGTTCTTCTCTCTTTCTACTACTCTCCAATCTTCGAACAGTTCTGTGCCAACGATCCAGTAGAATTCCTATCTTCTGCTCAAGCAGTCGAAGATTACTGTGATGCAGTGGATCTCAATTTAGGATGTCCTCAAGGAATAGCAAGAAAAGGTCATTACGGAGCCTTTCTACAAGAAGACTGGCCATTAATCTTTTCCCTAATCAATACCTGTCATTTGAATCTAAAAGTCCCAATCACAGCAAAGATGAGAGTTTTCCCAACAGTAGCAAGAACCGTAGCCTATGCTCAAATGTTAGAAAGAGCAGGAGCACAAATCATAGCAGTTCATGGTAGAACTAGAGATATGAAAGGTCACAATTCGGGTATTGCAGATTGGTCGAAAATCAAAGCAGTCAAACAATCAGTCAAGGTTCCAGTCTTTGCAAATGGAAACATTTTATTATCAGAAGATGTAGAAGAGGCTTTGAAAGTCACTGGTGCAGATGGTGTTATGTCTGCAGAAGGTAATCTTTATAATCCAACCATCTTCTTGGAATCTTCAAAAGCCGAAGAAAGCTTAAAGGAACCTTCTGAATTATATCCTCATGCTCCTTTATTGAAGTTACCTTATATCATTTCTTTATGTGAGGAGTATTTGGATATTTGTGCTGCTTTGAAAACTAGATCTGCAGCTTCTAACAGCGCTGTTAAAGGTCATCTTTTCAAACTCACTAGACCCGCTTTGGTTATTCATCAGGATTTAAGAGCTGTTTTGGGTCAATCTCATTTGGATATGAGTAAAACTGGAGAAGAGAGATATGTTAGATATAGAGAATTCTTGGAGACTTTGGATACTAGGTTGAAGGTGAGTTCTCGAGTGGAAGTGGCAAAAGAAGGAAGTTTTTGTGATTCTCTGATGGTCTGACCTTCTTCATTCGATTCGTCTATCATTGCAGGCCGACATGAAGAATCCAGAATATCTCAAAGTTCTAGAAAGTCCAGAATCGATAGCGGCCGCTTTGGAAGCTTCAATCTCTCCTTCAACAACAACCTCAGAAACTTCAGAAACTTCCACTCCTCCAACTCTTCTTCCACATTGGTTAGCTCAACCTTACGTTAGACCTCCTCCTCCACCGAAAACTTCGAAAGAAGAAGCAAGTGATACCAAGTCAACGAAATTGGAGAAATTGGAAAGACCAATCGAGACTAACGACCTTCAAGCTGAAGATGAGAAGAGAAATGGCATGCCGGAAGTTCTTAGCGAGGTTAGCTCTTCAACTTCAACTTCTGCTAATGCATCGACTGAAGATCTGGTTTCTGGATTGGGAAAGAGAGGAGCTGAAAGTGAAGGTATGGGTCCTCCTGAACCTAAGAAACTAAAAGTGGGTTGAGAATATGAGAGGATTTGAAGATCGATTCTACGAACGAGAATTTCTCCAGCTTTGTTCATTGTACGCTAATACAAGTTTTCATTCTATCTATAGAAATCAATTTAATCATTCTGAAACATCTTCTCTCTTCCTTCCTTTCCTCGCGATTCTCGAAACCTTCTCTCTTCTCTCTTCTCTTCTACATCTTCCAGGATCTTCTCGAAGAAGCCGATCGATTGAAAAAGCAAGGAAACTCTCTTTTCGAAAAGAAAAGAATCGATGAAGCTTTGAGTTGCTATCTTGATGCTGTTTCAATCTTACCTACTAGACCTCAACCTCCTCAAGAAGATGAAGATGGTTCTATCAACGAAGAAGAAGAAGCATCTTCAAAGGTAGATGTCAAAGGGAAAGGTAAGGCCAAGGAAGAGGAAGAAGAGATTGTGGAAGAAATCAAAGGTGAGGAATTCAAAAAGTTGGAAATAAAAGAGGATGAAGACCTTGAGATTCAATGCAGGAAAGCTAGAGCTGTCCTTTATTCGAATTTGGCTGCTTGTTATCTTAACTTGGTGAGTAGGATTTGAGCTTCTCATGAGCGAGCTGAAGGTGTGTTCAGTAAACCTCATCCCTGCATTCGAATCTGACTGGAGTCCTTTGTTTTCGCAACTTTTGTCTCACTCAACAGGAGGATTTCGAGAAGGCTGTCGAAATGTGCAACGAAGGTGAGTTTCCAAAGCTGCGTCCATTCGTTCATCCAGTCCTTACTAACAGGTTTGATCCCGATACAACTCTGTGTTTCTCTATACAGCTCTTGCTGATGACCCTTTCTACGTCAAGGCTTTGAATAGAAGAGCGACTGCAAATGAGAAGAGAGGAGGTTGGTCACCTCTGGCTTCAGCTTTGGAAGGTGAGTGGATTGATACTGCATTCAAAGCCCTTCTCTTTTAGATCTTCTTGACAAGAGAGCACCAAATATCTGACCTCTTTTTGGGTTTCCCCCAAATCTCTCTTTCAAGATTACAAAACTCTATCGGATCTTTCCAGCACTCCAGCTTCTCTTCGACCTACGATTCGAGCAAAGCTGACCTCTCTACCGCCTATCGTCGACGAAGCTGCTAAGAAAGAAAAGGATGAAATGTTGGGTAAATTGAAAGGAATCGGCGATAGTATGTTAGGTAAGTCATGATATTCTCTGTTCTTTAAGTTTTGTTGTTCCGTCAACATTGGCTTTGAAACAAGAAGTTGATCCAGAAACAATGCCATCTTTGTTTTTTCTCTCCTTTCCAAGGTTTCTTTGGTCTTTCTACCAAGAATTTCCAGTTCACAGAGCAACCTGGAGGTGGTTATTCGATGAATTTCAAACAGTAGATATTCGAAGAAGAATCTTCAGAAGACGACCCCGTGAATGAACAACTGTAATATTGATGGCAACATTTTACGATTACAAATACATGAACTGTTACGATTCTATGACTCTCTTTGATTGCAAATTGTAATGTCTTTGAGTGAACAAAAGAAGATCTTTGACGAAAGATTCTTTTTTTCACTCTTTCTTCTTCCCAATCTCCTTTATACCCTTCTCCAATCTATCTTTCAACTTCCCCGTCATTTTCGAGTTTACATTCCTAGCACCACCACCTCCTAAATAGCTAGCTCCAGAAGCGATAGTAGTCAAAGCTACCAACCACATGAAACCCTGTAAAGGATAACCATTGACCAGTTCTTGTAAACCAGTTGGACAAACTGGTAAGACTGTCAAAGTTCCTACTAGTAATAATTGTAAGAAAGTGTTGTATTTGGATAGGGTTGTAGGGTGAACCGAAGCGGAAGGTAAAGTGAAATCCCAATATCTTGAAAAAGTTCTTGGAGGTGGTAAGGATCTAAAACGAATGATGAAGGCTGAAATTATCAGAGCTACATCTCGTCCTAGGATTATGACTGCCAATGGGACTTGAGAAGAGAGAACGGATTTCAAGGAGAGAAGAAATCAGTCTCGAGAGAGAGAATGACACTCGACGAAACAATCTGAAAAGCAGAGTCTTTTTCTCTTTTATCTCACCTGGCATCAATCCTCCTTTGGCTAGACAGACTACCATCGTAGTCATTAGAATCTTGTCAGCAGCAGGGTCTGCGATTGAACCAAAGACGGTGTAAGAATTCCATTTCCTGGCTAGATAACCATCCAACCAATCTGTGAATCCAGCGAAGAATAGAAGTATGGTGGCTGATTTCATGTCATGAGTCAAGATCATGTAACCTAAAAATGGAGCTGAAGCTATACGAGCCAAAGTCAAGAGGTTTGGAATGGTCCTTATATCTTCCGAGATAGCCTGAGAAAAAAGGAAAGAGAGAGGAGAGAAGGAGGTCAGGTTAGACCTTTCGCATCGAACGAACTTGACTTCAGTTTGTCACTCAACTTTGAGAGGCAAGAATGATTTCAGTGGATTCAAATCGGGTGAGGAAAGAGAAAAGGAGCAAGATTGTCGAACTGCTCATCTTGAGAAGAAGCTCTCGAAGGTGACATCCAATCTCTGAGCTCTGACTCTTTCCCCTTCTTACTCTGAGGCCCAACTCCTTCCATCCGGAACTAAAGCCCCGACTTGATCTTTCGGATACTATTTTCTCGAGTCTGAACTCACCTTTACCTTTGAAGTAGGAGGTTGTGGAGCAGAGGTGGAGTTGAGTTCAGGCTGCGATGCTGCCTCTTGCTTCAAAGCTGTTTGAGTAGACTGAGCCGAGAGCTGTTTCGATGCCAGTTCAGCCTTTCGGATCTTTGGTGAGTCATCGTGTTGCTGGCTTTGTTGTTGTGCAGAAGTGAAGACGGATCTCTGAGAAGGATAGCATTTCTGGAAGATAGACCGACTTTGAGCCGAGAGTGCAGAAGTCAGTTTGCGTGTAGAGATGAGGTTGAGGTCATCATTGTTGAGTTTCTGAATTGACTGGGATCCGAGATTGTAGGATGAAGACGAGAAAGAGGAGCAAAAGAATCGAGTGCAACAAGAATGATTGTCGCTTCTACTTCCACTGATGCTCTTGATGAATTGCCTGCTTGAAATTGAGTTCCTGAAGCTAAGATTGGCATTTATCCCAAAGTTCAAAGCGTTCCTCAGAGCCATCGGATTCTGGTTCATTCGATCAGTTCAGAAGTTGCGATGGGAAGATGCAAGAAGATCAACACTCTCTGGATCTTCCATCTTCGTATTCGACTTTTCCAGACCGCATTTTCCATACCTTCTCTCCTTTTTATGCCTAAACTTTGCGTTCTAATCTCTCTCGGCTACTTCTTTCCTTTCGACAGAGTAGTGGAAGGAAGTAAGCGCTTCCCAGCAGCTCTCGTCTCGCCTTTCCTCTGAGCGACTTGCAGCTCGAATATAGCTCAGCTGCTCTCGGGCAAGGAAAGGCAATCCACGCTCTAATTCTAACTCTCTGCCTTTGTCGAGAGCTTATACCAGTTCTAGAGCATCACCGCATGTAGATCTCAACGGGGAAGAAGTGAGCCCAACGCTTATCTCCTTTCGAACTGGCTCTCCCTTCTAGGAACCGTGAGTTCAAGATGCGTAAAACTCTACATCCCCTTTTTCTTGCCTGCCTTCGAGTTGCTAAGGAGGAAACATGTTGTCCAAAGGGGAATGAAACATGTTTTCAAAATATATAAAGGAGAATCAAGTTTTGGATTCAAAAGCTTTAAAAAGTTGACATCTCCTCTTTCCCCTTTTTGATTTCTTCTCTTCCTTCTTCCACCACTCCCACCACCTCTCTCAATCTCTGAACAACGATTAGAGACCGACAAAGGTGATCCTACAACCATCTTCAAAACCAAACACCTGGGATCTTTGGAACCTGAGTTTAATTTTGGAACCAAGATCGCAAAACCTTATTTGGCTTTGACCGTTACTTTCCGCATCCGTCTCCAAGGTGTTGTTCTCTTCCAAATCTTCATCCTCTTCTCTCTTTCTCTCTATCTCTCCTAGATCTTCGAATCTAGAACCAACTTGAACTTCAAAACAAACTTTACACATCTTTCAACTCCTATCCGAAGGAACTAGACCTTGAGAATCTTGTCGATCTCTTGAAATCTCCGACTCGAACTCAAGGCATCAAAAGTGACCCGATTCGCAACTTCGTTCTCTTCTAATTATCCTGGTCGGAGTGCATAGAAGAACTTTCAAACCTTCACTACATAGCACAAGGTAAGTGAATAAATCCCGCCTCGACCGAAGAGCCAAAGAGAGATTGCGTCTAGGCTGGCGCAGTGGAGACAATCCTCTCTTTTTCTTCTTCTTCCAGTCCAGCTACAGTTCTTGAAAGCTCATTCCTCCTTTCTCTTTCTCTCCACTATTCTTTCCTTTCTTTTCTCTTCCATGAATCAATCACTTGGATTCACTTTTCCCTCCTCAAACATCTTTCTCTTCTGAAACGTCTCACAATCTTCAACTTTTTCCAACCCCTCTCTGTCTCTCTTCTTCAACTCCAAAACCTGACTCACTTCTGAAACTCGTAACATCAACATGGACAGACTCTATCACAACCCTTTCATTACCTATCGAAGGAGTCCTGACAATTATTACAGCTCAGTAATTCAAGATTACTCCACTCAAGAACCTCCTTCGACAGCTTTATCAACTCCCTTCTATCATCCCAATTGTGGCGCCATGGCTACCACTGATTACCTTCGTCCTTCAAACCCACCTTCTTCACCACCTTTGAATAACGTCACTTCACCTTCAAGACTCTCTTCACCTCATGGATTGGCAATCTCTCTTCAATCTTACTCAGCTCCAAACCGACAATCCTCTGACGACAGAGCATCAACTTCCATCGAATCAACCCTCCTCCCACATTCAAACGTCAATGCAACTTCAGCTTATTCAGCTCCAAGTTATTCGAATCATTCAGAAATTCAAGAGGAGAGAGTTGGTGGAAGGAACGGAGGTATCGGTGGTGCAAATGGCCAAGATTGGAAGGCATCTCTGCATGCGGAAAGTAGAGAAGGTGGATCTCTGGAATCAGCCATTGGTGAGCCAAACTCTTTCAAGTCTACCAAAAAGATTACTGGATTAGGATTGGGTTATTCTGGAGAAGATGGAAGAGTTTCGACGTCGTCTTTGAGCGGTGCTCTGGCTGAAGGAGGTGGCAGCAGGAGCGGATTCACTTCCAATCAACCTTCAAGCTCTTTTCAACAAGCATCCTCATCTTCCTTCGAAGGTTCATTCTTCTCACCTCAAACACCATCGAATAATAATTCTGGAAATGGTGGATCTGGAGTAGGAGACAACAGTGACGTCTCTGCTGGTAGCTCAAGAGGTAGTGGCAAGCGCGCAAGTGGTCTACCAATTGAGACCGATTCCTCTTTCAATTCATCTCATTCTTCTCAACTTCATCAAGCTCAACATTCCAACACCACTCCATCTCGTACTGGACTATCCAGAGTCGATGATAATCAACCCATCTACGTTCATACCTTCTTTCCAGACAATGGAGAAGCTGGAATCCCCATCACCATCATCGCTACTTTGAACTCTGATTGGGCTTCCAAAATAGGTTTACAATCTTCAGATCAATCTTTTGAACATTCGAAATCAAGAGGTAAACTTATGGTTACTTTTGGAAATGAAGACGTGGAAGCTAAAGTTGAACGTTCATTCAATCCAGATGATGGTAGAAGTCAAACGGATTTCAATGTCAACATAACGGTGGCAGCTCCTTCTTTCGCTAGTACTCAATGGACTAGCACTAGAGTTCCTATTAGCATCAACATTTTTGGAATGGATTCCAATCCAACTGATTTGACTATCCCAGGTGATGGAAAGGAGATTGGAGAGTTCTTGTATTGGCTAGGTGAGTGTCGAATTGAGAAAGACGAAAGAGAGCTTGCGATCGCAACGGTGCAAAGGGGAAGGAAAGCTCGAATGGTCAAGCTCAAACGTCTAATAGTAATGAGGTTGAAAAGATGAACAAATACTCAATCTTTTTGAGAACTGAAGAGTAAATCAGAAGCTGATTACGCTCCAAACTATCTCCTATCTTCCCATCGCTCTCGAATCTCTCTCAGTCTCGCCTCGTTCAGCTCTCAAACGTTTCGGAGAACCTCTAGAAGACGAAGGTAGACTGGACAAACCAGCCAAACAATCATCTTCTGCTCTCAGAAGACCAGCTTCTTATCCCGCTTTGGCAGCTTCTTCGGATCCAGCCGATCCTTCAAACTTGGGACAGAGCTCAGAGTCCAACTCGAACTCTTATGGAAGAGCTTCTGGAGGTACTCTCAACCGTAGCATTTCTCATAATAGAGGAAACGGATCTACTTCTTCTGCACAATCCTTCCATCCATCGATGCATGCCATGCGTCACTATCGCTCGGACATGGGAATGTCATCAAACTCTCCATCTCAACAATCTCAATCTTCATTTGGAACTGGTCCAACTCCAAGTCCTGCAGTTGGATCCGATAGAATCTCTGGAGATTTCACTTTCTCTGTCGGTCGTCCAAGTTCCATCAACCTTCCACAGAATGGATTCGCTGGAATGGGAATCTCTGGACCTTCTGGAGCCACCAGTCCTGGTGGAATCTCTAGACCTGATCTTTCGATGGATAGCGATTCGAGACCTGTCACTGCCAATTCTGCAAGTATGGGCTCCCCTTCGATTTCTATGGATGACAGACAGTTGAGCCATTCGAGTTCCATCAACAGTTTGAATGCAAGTTTCAATTCGATGCGTCGTGGAAGCGCTGGTTACTCTCCAGCTCTACCAGGTGGTTCGACTTTCTCTCCAAGCTCTCCAGTCCCAACGAATCAATCTTCAAAACCAAAGGCTACTCCTCCTTCGAATCTTACCAAGAAAGAAGTTCCAAGTGCTAGTGGCGCCGGAGATGCAGCTGCGACTGTCAAAGCTGGAAGTAGAGCAGTCCTTCAAACCCATGGAGAACTTCAAGACATGGCAGTCGGTTGGTCTCACGACGAATACATGAGTTCTAGAAGATTGGTTCAATTCTGGAGAAGACAAGATGGAACTACTATTCATATGACTTTCAGACCTATTCTACCTCATCAATACGTTCAAAACTCAATCGTCGTCTCTTGCATCTTTAGAGAAGACAAGAACGAATGCTTCATCACCAGTGTAGATTTGATTTATCTCCTAGAAGCTTTGGTAGCTTCTAGATTTACGATTGAAGAGAAGAATCGTATCCGTAGGAATTTGGAAGGTTTCAAACCAAGCACCGTCGCCAAAGGGAAAAACGATAGCTCTGAATTCTTCAAAGTCATTATGAATTTCCCAAATCCAAAACCTAGAAATATCGAAAAGGACGTCAAGGTTTTCCCTTGGTCTGTTTTAGGCAAAGCTTTATCAAAGATTATTGGCAAATATAGTGCAGCTCCACCAGCTGGACCATCTGAACCTGTTCAAGCCAACAACAACCCTCCAACTTCACCTTCGGATCAACAACAACACCTTCCATCTTTGACCTCACCTTTTTCACCTACACCTTCAGTCATGGCTGGTAATCAACCTGCTTTCCATCCAAGTCCTCGTTCTACTGGTCAATATGGACAATTCGGTCCAGGTCAACCTTCTTCGATGAACGGAAATGGAAATGGGATGGGAATGGCTTCCAATTTGGGTGGACCTTCTTCTTCTCCTTATAACTCAAATAGAAATAATTATAGTCATGATAATCCTTATCAACAACAAGCATATCATCAATCTCCTAATTTCAAAGAAGGATCTTCTCATTACTCTGGTGGATATTGAGAAAAGAAAATGGTTCGAAGTACTTTAATCTGAAGGAATCTTTTATCAAGCTCTACGTTCAAGATCTCATTCTTCTCATCTGTTGTTTCAATAAAAGTCGAAATCATTCAAAAATGTCTATTCGGAATCGATCAAGATCTATGTTTCTCTTTTCCCCCATCTTTCCCTTGGATCATCCTCCTCCATCGCAATTTCCAAACTAGATTCTCATCATCGAAATCAGTTCCTCATATTATTTTCCCTCTTCTCTAAAGTCTCTCTTTTCGATTCGATGACGACGGAGGGGGAAGAAGAAAACAGTAAATAAACGCAATGTTCTTTCTCATCAACTCTCCATTTCTCTCATCTTTGTTTTCTTTTTCTCGTTCTCTATTCACCCTTGTTTTCGTTTTGTTCTATCTGTCTTCTTTCCCCTTTTCTTTCTTTTGTTGGGCTCAATGGTTCATTGTTCTTGTTCGTCTTGTACTTCTAAACTAAAAGCAAATTGGAAATCGTCATCTCTCTCTTGATGAGACTGGATTGTGGTGTGCTTGAATGAAAAAGAAAGTTAGCTAGACTTGAAAGGCAAGTTTTCAAGCTTGACGAAGTCGATGAAAAGATGGATAGTCGAATTGAAGAGCGATGAAAAGGCTTTTCGATCTTGATCGTCTACCAAAACCACTTACACTCATCTCTTGAAAAATGTCGAATTCGTCAGGACCAGTCGTGTTGATTACAGGTAAGAATTCAGAATCAAGACAATCCATTCTCATCCATTTCAGCATCCTCTTCGAGCTCTACTCACTCATTTCCCTCTTTCTTCTCTAGGTTGCACCTCCGGAATCGGTCTCTCCTTGGTCCGCGCCTTTGCTGCATCCTCAGAAAATGGCAAACCTTACAGAGTGTTCGCTTCTGCAAGAGGTTTGGAAAAGTTGGAGACTGCTCTACAAGGCGCTGGTTTGGCAGATAGAGTGGAAAAGGTTCAGCTAGACGTTTGTGATGGAGAATCTATAAAGAAGGCAATCGATCAGGTCACTTCAAAGACTGCAGGCGTCATTGGTGAGTTGCGAATGTAGAACTTGGACCTTATGATCAAATAAGAAGCTGGAAATGGAGAGGGAGAGAGGATTAGGAGAGGAATAGCAACTTGTTCGGACTGCCTCTCCACCTGCTCAGTCTCATATCTGTCTCTACTATCTCTACTTCCTCCCCATCTTTCTCTCTCTACTGCTTAGACTACTTGATCAACAATGCTGGTACGAACACTGCTGTTGGACCTCTAGTCGAAACTGATCTCTCGAGATTCAGATCCACCTTCGAAGCCAATTACTTCGGTTTAATAGCAGTAACTCAAGCCGTAGCTCCTCATATGATCAAGAAAAGGAGTGGAAAGATAATCAATATAGGATCCACTGCAGGTTTAGCTCCCTTACCTTACTCTTCTGCTTATTCCTCATCAAAAGCAGCAGTCCACGCAATTTCTGACGTACTTCGTCTTGAACTTCAAGGTTTCGGAATCTCAGTCGTAGTGGTAGCTCCAGGAGCCATTAAATCATCTATCGGAGACGCTGGATCAAAAGATATCGAAGTTCCTGAATCTTCAAATTATCATAATGTTAGAGATGTCATAGCTTTCAGAGCTGTCTATTCTCAACAGGGAAACCCTACTCCTACTGATCAATTCGCTCAAACGGTTTTGCGAGCTGTTCAACCTAGGAATCCAAGAGCTTATCTAGTGGCAGGAGCAAAGAGTTCAATGGTTCTTCTACTATACTATCTACCAGTCTTCATCAAAGATAGACTCATTTCGAGAATCTTCCAGATGGGCAGAATTGGAGTGAGTATCGAGTGATTTTCCTCTCATTGTGAGACTCTCTCTGACACTTCTTCTTCTTCTCTCTTTCTATCTCTTTCAGACCAACAAGTAGATTGTAGCGGTTTCGAGAACCTGAATTTGAAATGAGATTGATTTCTTGTATACCCATCCAAGCATCGGTAAGAGAGTCATCAAGATTCTTCATTTGTGAACCGGAGTAAAAATTTGCTTTCTTCATTTCAATATCAGTCGATTGGCAGTCAAAGGAAAACAAGAAAAGTGTCCTCAGTACATGCGCTATCTATTCAAACCTCAAGATGTTTTATTGAAAATACAAGGCTGAAGCTCTACAAGTGATAGGGCAGGAGATGAAGAATGAACGACGAAGAAAGTTGGAGAGCCAAATTAAAACGAGCCAAATGGAATAAGGTAGATGATGTCAAGATAGCGGAGGAGGAAAGGCTTCCTCTTCTTACCGAGCCTCTTGATTTTCCTTCGATCCTTCTTTTGAATCTTGAGCCTCAGATCCAGAAGATCTCTCTTGATGAGAACCGGACTTGGGTTTTGGATCAGTTTCGGTAGCTATAGGAGTTGAAATATGATCTTCTCGCTGCTTTGACTGAGACGAGAGATCTATCTGAGATATCGTTTGATCATGTTCATCTTCATCTTCTCCCACCTTATCATCATCGTCATGTTTCTCTTTGACTTGAGACTTCTCATCTTTCCTTTGATCATGAGAATTCGGTTCAGAAGGCCTCTTTTCAATCGAACTCGTCGACTTCGGGAGCGATGGCTTCGTCTCGTTCAAGAAAGGAGAGTCAGTCGAAGGAGGAGATCTCTGCTCTTCTTGAAGATTCGAGACTCTAGCCAATTCGTCCAAAGTCCCTTCCGAAGGTGAAGAGAAAGCATCGTCATCCTCTCCTTCATCATCATCAAGATGAAAAGGTTCTTGATCCGAATCCAAATTGACGCTACTGCCATCTTGAACTCCAGGCTGACCTCCATAGATCGAACCATTAGGTAAAGAGCTAACCGAAGCTGCTCCACCAGGACCATAACCAGCAGAAGCTCCCATCTGAGCATTTCCATAAGTAGCATAAGGCATGGCACCCCAAGCTTGATAAGGATAAGGAGGCGGATATTGTTGATATAGTTGCTGCTGTTGTTGTTGCTGAAGATCATAGGAAGCTATCGAGGTGGGAGATTGTCTTCCACTTTGTGTTGGAACGATTCTTTGACCTGGATAGTACTCTGGATAGGGATATTGCTGCTGTGGATAGCTCCCGTATGTAGAGTGAGAAGGTAAAGAGGATCCATATCCAGCTTGAGTTTGACCTGGAGACGACTCTTGACTGAAAGTCGGGTAGTTTGTCGTTGATGATCCATTCCTGTCTGTGTCTTCGTCTTGGTTCACATCTTGAGCAGCGTATGCTTGAGCGTTCTGAGATGGTCGTCTCGGAGTCGTGATCTCCTCTTGACTCTGACTGACACCTCTCCTAGGTAGAGATTTCGATCGGTTGAGTGTCTCTGAGAAAGATCTGGTAGTCCTTGCATTCCCGACCTCACTTCCAATGGAAGGTCCTAGAGTAGCATTGACGGAAGGAGAATGTGGATGAAGACGGAAGCTTTCACTACCAAAAGAGATCTCTGATCCATATGCGAAAGCTTCTCCAACTCCGTTCGAATGTTGAAGGCCTTGAGGAACGGCAGGTGCAAATGAAGGAGAGCTTCTTGCAGAGCTTGCAGTGACTCCAGTAGAAGGTTGAGGATCTGGATTGGTAGTGTCGAAGGTAGAATCAACAACAGTAGCCTCTCCACTTTCACTTCGAGTAGAAGACATTGGTAGACCATGATTTGAATTCTGTTGAGAAGGTCCTCTTCCTCCTTGATAGTAGCCACTTGGTTTTCCAGTTCTGACTCTTCCTCTAGCAGAAGGTCTGGGACTCAAACCGTTGTTTTGAGATAGAGGAGCTAACATTGCTGCAGTTGGAGGATAAGACATTAGATTCCTTTGGACCTGACCTAGACCTCTAGCCATTTCTTCGAAAGCGAAGCTACCAGCCAATCCACTTGCATTACCACCATCGTAACGACGAGGCATGTCGTGAACATCTCGATAGGATCTCGTGTCTGCTCCAAAGTAAGAATTCGAACTTGGTTGAGAGTATCTTGGAGTTCGAGCAGGAGTGTCTGGAGCTCTAGTGATGATGTCTTCTCGCTCTTCACAGAGTTCAGCTAGAGCAGCAGAGACTCTACCATTCTTGCTGAGAAGGATTCGAACAGCTCTCATGAATTCTCCACGAATAGTGTAGAGACCATCTTTAGTAACTGTCCGCGATACGTTGTAACCGAGTTGGAATGGATCTTCGATGCAGAGCTGTGACGAAAAAGTGGAGAGAAATGAAACTCAAGAGTC
The DNA here is from genome assembly GCA_001599655.1 of Golubevia pallescens. Classification (NCBI taxonomy): domain Eukaryota; kingdom Fungi; phylum Basidiomycota; class Exobasidiomycetes; order Golubeviales; family Golubeviaceae; genus Golubevia; species Golubevia pallescens. Next base: position 909,532 of record BCHO01000008.1, read on the forward strand.
AATGATGAAGATCATATGAGAGACGAGCCATTTTAAAGGTTGTTCAAGATCGTGTTCGATAACTCACCTCTGCAGACCATTGACGACCATCTTTCGGCAAGATTCCAGAGTCGGTTCGAATACTGATGACATCTTTTGAGTAGGAGAACTCTTTCGAGAAGTACCTGAAGAAATCGATAAGAAGCTCTCCAACATTCTCTGCATTCTGAGAACTCCACTCCTGTCGAAGAGTAGCGACGTCGTCGTAGAAATAGATGTTGTGGCCGTTCAATTCGACCTCTTCCGGAGCCAGAGGACGAGAAGGAGGCACTCGCTGAAGATTCGGAAGAACAGGTGGTTCTGAGAGGGAGACGAAGAAAAAGTGAAAACAAGAAGTCAGATGGTGTTGGATAACCAGACATCGTAAGTTCTGAAAAGCAAACAAGACACTCACTCTTGACCTGAGCCAAGAAGAACAAAACCATCAAAGTGTAACCATAAGAAGATAAGGTTCCAGTATAAGGCGAATTCAGCTTTCTTCTCTTGGTCCAGACCTTGAGGAAGAGAACGAGAGTTCTGAGACGAGGAGGATCTACCATAGCATAACTCAAAAGCAACCTAGTATTCTCCAAAGCCAATCGATTCTCGAAACCAATGTCACAAGAAATTTCATAAGGAAGTTCATTCGTTGGAGGTCTACTGATCTTGATGATTGGAATCCTAGCTTTGGGTAGAGGCATGACATTGAAATCAGTCTCTTCTCTAATGACTTGACCGAGAATGTCAACTAGCTCTGAAGCAGCTCGAGTTTCTGGAGCCGGTAAAGAAGTAGAAGGTGGAGTGGAAGATGAAGAAGAATCTTGATCTTTCTCATTCTCATTTGCTTTCTCTTTTCCTTTCCCGTTGTTATTGACTGGAGTCTTGCTTAGAAGACAGCAGAGATCCATGTCTGAATTTGAACAAATGTCGAAGAAAAGGAGATAAAGGATAGCTGAGTGAGTTGAGACAAACAGAGGCGTCCTTTTGCAGATATTTCCCCTCTAAATTACCACCCAAGAGCTAGACTCACCAGAATTTCTCAAAGCAAAACCATTTGCCATACTACCGAAAGCCAACAATTTGGCTCCAGGACTAACCTTCCCAGCCAATCTTTCCAACTGTCTTCTCGTAGCTTCTTTTATCCTATATTCTTCTTCAGTAGGAAGAATAGGACTCAAGAAAGCGATGATGCAAGAAGTCAATTCCGAAGTATACCTTTCATAATTCGGAGGATGATAATGAGTTCCAGAGAATTGAGGTGGATGATGAGGGACATAAGAATGCGAATTCTGATGATGACCATTTCCATTTCCATTTGAATTTGAAGCATGAGAATGGGAATGATTCGAAGATGAATTGCCGGAAGGATAGTTATGATAATTGGAAGAAGATGAAGATTGATGATTGCCTCCTCCACCATTTCCAGCAAAAGAAGCTCTCATTTGAGGACTTCTATGAGAAGTTGGATGAGAATTGTAGCCTGGATTTAGATTGAGATTTTGAGCTACTCCTTCATAAGATCCAGTCATCATATTGTTATGATATCCAGTATGAGCTCTACCTCTATTATTTGATCCTCCACCATTATTACTAGAAGGAGAACCTCCTCCAACGCTACCACCTCCAGGAAGTGAAGCAGCTCTTCCAGCGATTCCGATGGCTTGATTTGAATGTCCTCCAACTCCTTGAGCTCCATAGTAATAAGGATAAACTGGTTCTCCGAGACCTGCCATGGCTTGTTGTACAGCCACTGCATCTGCCACCGCCTCTGCAGCTCCAGCCGGAGAGGTTGCAGAAGTGGCTAGAGCTGCTATCAAAGCAGGACTGAGCCCTGCAGAACTCGAAGAAATGGAGCCGTAAGAGGAAGGAGTGACTGGGTTGAAGTGTACTGGAGAAGCAGACGTAGGTAGAGGAGGAAGAGAAGGGGACCTGATGGTGGAGCTCTGATAGCCCGAGAAAGGCAGATCTAGAGATTGTTGAGGTGTAGGTCCTCCTTGAGGAATGAGGCTAGGCACATAAGAGGAGGTAGGCGCGCTGGCATTGGTAGTTTGCTGGTATTGAGTGTTCTTGTGATTCGTCGAGGATGGAGATACGGTTGGAGTGGTTGGATTTGAATCTTGGGAAGTAGAGGAATTTCCAGTAGGAAGCGCAGGAGCGTTACTAGAGGAAGAGGTGGTGGTGGTGGTTGGTGCGATTGAAATTGAAGCATTGGAAGAAGAAGTGGACCAAGTTCTGGAAGATGAAGATTTCCGATTCGAATTTGATGAACCTTGATTTTGATTCTGATTGGAATTCGAATCCTTCTGAGAAGAAGAAATCGTGGTAGTGGAAGAGGAGGACTGATTCTTGTTCGAGTTGGAGGATTTGGATGAATTGTCGTCGTTCTTGTTACTGTTTGTGCTTCCAGAACTGACGTTTCTACTCGACGAATTGCTACCTTTTCTACCATTGCCATTCCCACCAGAGCTGTTCCCACCTTGACCCAAACTAGCTCTACTCTGCTTTGGATTGGATGAAGATGGACGCGGACCACCACCAGATCCATCTACTGCCTTCTCTTTCTCCTTCTCCTTGCTCACCGACTTGTTTGAGGATTGTTGATTCTGAACACTAGAATCTGAATTCTTTCTATTCCCACCCGAAAGTCCATTCTTGACGTTGAGATTGTTTGGATTTGCTGCGTCCTGATTCTTGACCTTGACCTTTTGCTGCTGCTGCTGCTTCTCTTTTTCACCTCCTCCCTCTCCACTCGCTTGACTGGAACTCTTTGGAGTGGAATCGGAAGGAGAAGTTGTAGAAGATTCATTTGAATCTTTACCCTTTGGACGAGAATTCAGGTTGGAGCTCATCTTGTTCTTGTCCTTTGGCTTTCCTTTTGAGGATAAGGATTTGATTGAAATGCTTCTACTCTTGCTGTCCAGCCTTCTCGTTGTTCTCTGCTCTCTCTTTTGTGGAAGGCTTTGCTATTTGAACGTTATCCTTATGGATTATTCAGGATTTGAAGAGCTTTGCAGAGTAGAGAACAAGCCAGATGCGATGCCTTGTGTGGGTTGCTGCGTCGAGCTATTCACTTTTTCATAGGCGAACACAATGAAGAGCCTCTTCGAACACTCCCATCCGAACACCTGCAGATCCAATCTCACCCCTGTCCTTGCTCCTGTCAATGCCCTGAAGCAGTGGAAATTCACCGTCTACAGAGCCTGGACTCGAGCCACAGTCAGCTTCTCTAATCTCTCTCGCTCGACTCGCCCCCTGCCGTTCTTCACTCTAGCTTCGTGACACCTATCGTTCTGCTCCCGGATGCGTCTCAGCGCTATTTTACAGTATAGCTTGCGTGTAAAATGATCCACTGGCTCGGTTTCCAGCTCAGCAACACGAGGATCTGGTCGCGCTTAGACCAGAGCCGCCTTTCAGCCTGAAGCCAGCCTCGACCAAAATCAGCTTTCTCCAGTTCAGCTTCGACCGACAAAAACCTATAAAAGACGTCTCCTTTTTTCTCAATTTTTAAATTCCTCATCCAATCATCCAAATCTTGCATCTATTCCTCATTCACTCTACTCAACAACTCACCAACTGCAGAGCAAAGATGTCTTCAACTTCCATCCCAACCATAGCTGGTCTATCAGAAAAAGTCTTTTCCAACCAATCACAATCAGACAGCCTCATCAGAAGGAGCAGAAAGAGCAAACCTTTAACTTACTTTAATCTACCAACCACTGGGAGATTACAGCCAACATCCAATAATCTACTATCAGTCAACAACGCTCGTCATCATCATCATCACAGTCGTAGGATTTCTTCCCATAGATCCATTTCAACCTCTCACTTCAATTCAAACAAGTTTTCCTTCTCAAGATCTCTATCAGTGCTATTCTTCACTCTATGTCTATTCATTCTTCTCATCCCAAACGACGTGGAAGCCTTAAGAGCTCACACCAAATTCTACGTCGTTAGGAAACAAAGCAATTTAGGATCCAATGGGATCAAAAAGATGGAAAACGAGATCTTGAGATTGAATGGTGGTGGGAAAGAATTGAAAAGTTTCAGGTTTAGAATGGGTTTGGGAGAAGGCAGTAATAAGGTTCAAAAGGTAGAAAAGAAGACGAGGGTCGTCGAAGAGAAAGTTCAAGAACCAAACTTCGATTTCGAGAAATTCGATAACAACGCGTTGATTCTTGATGGAAAAGGTTATGAATTCGACTTATTCAACTTCAACAAGACGCAAGAGAATTCTTTCTTGTCATCATTGTCAACTTCTTCTTCTTCGAGTATTACCATCCAACCTCAACCGTCTTGCTCCATCAAATACCAAGGATATTTTCCAAGCTCTACAAATCTTGTTCAAGAGCAACGAAGAAGTAAAATGAGAGTTCAAGTCGGAGCAGGACAAGACCGTTGGATGAGCAGGATGCGTCAATTTGTCTTTTCTCAGAGTAGAGGCGAGCTTTGAAGGAGTGGTTTCGTTGCCCTAATTCTTTCTTCCATTTTTTCTCGAAATCTACTGTATTCTATTATTCTATCTATCTATCTATCTATCTATCTATCTATCTATCTAACTTTTTAATCATTAGCATTCCTTTCAGGCGTGTTTGAGGGAAGTGAGAGCGTGATATGCTTTTGTGTGCCTTAACGAGACTTCTTCTTCCGCTGCAGAAAAAGAAGGGCAATTTCTTTGACTTCTTCTCCGCTTCTCTCTTAACAACATCATCCTTGGGCAAGGAAACAATCGCGTAGCAACCTCCTTGGAACACAAAGTGAGTATCTCATTAGAGATGGACCAAAGAGAGAACGCTGAGCAGCTCTGAAACAGGCAAAGAGCTGAGTCTGAAATGCGTTCAGGGTCTAAAGGTGACGTAGGATGGATTTCAAGGATACCCAAGGTAATGGATTCTTCACTCCTTCTTCAAGACTGTGCTGCTTCTCGAAAGAATTAGATAGCAAAGAACAGATTCAAGATATCAGAACAAGTCCAACTGAACAGTGCCATCTCTGTCGTCTCTATCTCCTCTGCCTATCTCTCTCTTCTCTCTCTTTCCTTCTCTTGTCATCCATCCAGGGAGGACATTCTTGCCAAAGCTTCCTTCCTTTGCTCAATTCCTCTAATCTACTTTAATAATAATCTCACTCTAATCTCAATTCATTCCATCAACGTCAGCCGGTCCACTTGCAGTCACACCCAAGCTCTAATCTCTGCAACCCACTCACTCTTCCTGTCAAGGTCTCATTCAGCACTTCCTATTCCAACATCTTCTGACCATGAACGGTTTCAGATCAAATTCAAATAACAATCAAAACAACAGCAATCAGCCTTATGGAAGTAGAGGTCCTGATGGAACAGGAGGGCGAGGGCAGCAGCAGCAACAGGTAGATAGCAGCAGCCATCAGAATTGGATGCATTCCTTTGGCGGAGTCAATGGTGTCTCTGACGCATTGAATGGCAATATCTCAATGAGCAGGAATTCAAGTAGCGATCAAACGATTCAGAACAGGAACTTTCCCACCTCTCAACCAATGACCACTGGTGGCTCTCAGATCTCCAGACCTCAGAGAGAAGAACAAGATTCAAACCTATCTTCCTACTTTCCACCCCCCTCTCCTGCCGAACTGCATTCAACCCTTTCAAACTCTGGGAATTATGCTTCGGCTCATTCTCTAGCTCATCGTTCCAATAGTTCCTCTCAAAACTTCAATCTGAACGGTGGTGGTGGTGGTAGCAATGATTCATTCCTTCAAGACGAACCTTCCTCTTACATGTCGAGAAGTCTCAGTCATGGAGTTGGGATGGAGAACAGAATGAATGGAGGATTGGACGAATTGTCTTCTAGCATGGGTGGAACTCAGATGTCTGCTTCGAGCTCTGGTCCTGGAGCTTTTGGAAATTCAAATCAACCTTATCCTGACTGGTCTTCTCTTTCCATGAACTCGTTCGGAAATGGTGGTGGAGGAATGATGAACACCATCAATGAGAATCCTCAAAATCAAAATGGTAGAGAATCGAATTTCCAAAGACGCTCTCTAGATTCGACAAATTTCAATCATTCAAATCAACTCGTTAGATCTCAATCTCAATCCAATCATTCTTCTCCTACCAATCCGATTAGTCACAAGAGAGGACCTGGTAGCTCTTATGGACCTGCCGCACAGTCTCCTTCAAACACGAATAGCACAATAGCAAATCGAAGGAACAATTCGTTGAACGCAGCAGCTGCTATCACTCCTCCTCGTAACAAGACTATTCTCAATCGAACCTCCAGACCTGAGCCTCTCCCTTCTTCAACAGCCACTGATTCGAATCAAATGGTGGAAAGTCCAGAAGATGCAAGGGATGATCGTTATAGGAGAAGTGCAAGTGGTAGCGGGAGTGGAAGTGGGATAGGACCTGGAAGTGCGGATCCAGCAGATGCAGATGCTTCTGGAAACGCTACTGCAAGTGGACCTAATTCTAGATCCGACTCTTTGGGAGAAGAGAATCCAGAAGGAATGGACGAAGTGGAAGCTTTGGAAGCAGAAGGCAATGACGAGACGACTCCAAATCTTCAAACTTTCGATGTCTCTGGATTCGATGTCGATGTCCCTTCCTCTATGATTAGACCTGCTGAACCTAGTTTCTCGATGGGAAGAGGTCAAGATATGTCGGAACTGAGAAGAAAACAGGAAAGAGGATTCGAAGCTCCAGATGGTCTTCACGTTGGAAATACGAGAAGGACTAGTCAAAGTAAGCTAGGGACTAACTACAATCAGAATCAAAACTCTTCATCTTCGACTTCAATGATGGCTCCTCAATCTCAACCTCAGAGAAGACAGTTCTTAGCCCAGGTTTCATCTTCTCAAGCTTCTTCTTCCGAAGATCCCTCGAGTTCTTCGACTGTTCCTGGTGGAGCTTCGAGTCAAGCTTCCTCTTCCAGAATGACCTCTAATGCTCCAAATGCTGCTCCTGGCGTCAAGAGGCAGACGAGTGGGAATCGAGGTAGAAGGAAAACCAACGAAGCAAATACTTTCGTCGCTTCCGATTCGACTGCTGGATCTCATCCAAGTGACAACGAAGCCGTAGTTCCTTTCACCTCTACTTCAGCTTTCCTAGGTCCAGGAAAGCCAAATCCAAACAACGCTGCAAGTTCTTCTTCTGGTGCCAATCCGGATTCTACTTCTCATTCTAATCCCACCTACGACAAACCAACCCTCAATTCCACTGCAAATCACAAGATTGCCAAAGCTCCTTATCAAGCTGCTGCCTCTGATTTCACGAGGAGGAAAGGTTGGCCTGTCAGAGTAGTCGAAGAGATTGTCGATTTCGTTCATGTCATCGATGTTCGAGACGACTCGCCTGGTCTGGGAGATGGAGTCGAGTGGCAGCAGAAGGTGGAAAATGGAATTGCACTTACTAGAGAGCGAAGAGAGAACCAACAGAAGGAAAGGAGAAGGTCTTCAGCTTTCGAGACTCAAGGTCAAGGAGACGATCAAGATATGGAAGATGATGAACAGATTGAGATGACATCTCATACTATAGATTCTCCTTTGGCTTTCCACTTTGTTGGTCCTCGAATCACTCCTCTGACTGGTTGGTCCCCTGAAGAATTGCGAGGAAAGGGGATTTGGGAGGTGAGTCTTCGAAGCTCGAACAGGAGAAAATCTTGAATGTATGCTGACCTTTGAACTTTTCTACTTCCTTCCCTTACATCTCATCTCTCCAGTTCATTCATCCTGACGATATCCAAGCTGTCATTAGCAACTTCTCTAGGGTCAGGAACTCTGCTTCAGAAGATATGACTGTCTTTTATCGTTTTCGTAGGAAACCAAGTACTGCAAAGATCGAAGGCGATTCGGATGCAAGATCAGCTGGAGAAACGACTACTTCTGGAGATGGCGACTTTGGATCTCTTCATTTCGAAGATGGAAGGAAGATAGCTCTAGCTCAAAATGATCTCAGTAGCATGGCCACGAATCTGTCCTCTTCCAATGGAGATGCAAATCCGGCGAGAAGAGGCAGTGGGAAAGGTGCAGCTAGAGTCAGAAATGAGAACGATCCTGAAAAGGAATACGTACTCTTTGAAGCTACTGGTCATGCCTTCTTTGGAGGTGGTCCTTCGATTCCAGATGGACTTCTTCAACAAGTCGATTCATCAGATCCGAATTACAAGATGGCTTCTCAGGATCATCCTCTCAGGTCAAAGGATCTTCAAGCTGCACTCGCTTCCACAATCAATCCTCTCTACCAAGGTTCTCGTTCCAATTCGACTGCAAGTGTCGAGGCTGCTGCTGGCACCTCTAGGGCTAGAAGCAAGACAGTCGGTTCTGCCACGTCAGTCTTAGCTCTCTTCTGCTCTGCTAGAGTCTATCCACCAGAGACAGTGAGCATGTTAGATTCATTCCTCGAGCTGAAAGTCGAGAATGAGAAGCTGAAATCGTTGATCGACAAGGTGCAGAACGATCTCTCGATCGCTGACGAAGAGGAGAAGATCAGAGCTGCTGAGCATCAAAAGAATCAAAAAAGTAAAGAATCTTCTAGCGGTCGGAAAGCCAAATTCCAGAGAACTCACGAATCGAACGCTCCCTCTGCTGATGACATCGTATCGAATCTAGACCACGCCTTGGACCAGAATCATCAACAACAACTGGGCTACGGAAATCAGTATCTGCCTGGAGCATCAAGTCGAGAAAGCAGCGGGTTTGGTTCTTCGGTGCCAATGAATTCTCAGCTTTCGACTTCCAATTCGGTCGCTTCTAGTTTCCCTGCTACCTCTGAAGCTTCGATCTCGACTCAATTCCTGGACGGAACAGGAACCGTTTCCAATTGGTTCAATGGAAATGACATCTCCTCTTTCTCTGCTTTGGATCCAAACTTCAATCAGACCTCTATCAGACCAGGTCAATTAGGAATTCGATCTCAAACTCATGCTTTTCATCCAACAGCTCACTCTTCCATATTCTCACGAGCTCAACCGAGTCGAGAACAACAACAGCAGCAGCAACAACAACAACAACAACAGGCTCAATCTCAATCTCATCAATTCCAGCCTCCTCATTCTCCAACAAAACATGGACCTCATCCTTACTCGAGACCTACACAGAATCCTAGAACGATGTCATTAGGTGGAGAGTCGAACATAGGTTCAGATCCTTCGAGTTCAATCCAAGGATATGGAAACCAATCCCAGTCTTCTCAACCTCAAATGATTCAGAACTATCTTGCAAATTCAAAGGCTCAGACTTCAACGGATCATTCTCATTCCTCTACTGTTCCAGGTAGAAGTCATCCAGGAAGTCCAGATGGAAGTAGTTCGAATCAGAATAGTTTGGAAAGACAACAACATCAAGCCATGATCGATCACGCTAGAAGAATCAGTGCTAGCTCTATTCCCAACTTGGGTGCAGATCGTATCCCAGTTGTTCCTTCGAACGCCCCTCCAGCATCAATCAGAGACGAGAATGAACAAGTTGGCGATGTTTCAAACTCTACTGCTGTTCCTGCTGAAGAGAAGCAGAATGAGAAGAAGGAGAAGAAGAAGAAGGTGAGTTGTCGAGAGTCTTCGATGTCGTGCTGAGAATAGCTTCTGCTTCCGGACTTTCTTCCTGATGTTGATCTTTTGTTTCTACGTTTGTTTGGATCAACAGTCTCGTAAAGCTAAGCTTGAGACTGATTACGTCTGTACGGATTGCGGAAGAGTGGATTCTCCTGAATGGCGAAAGGTGAGTTTCTCGAATACAGCCTTTCGAATGCGCCGAGGAAACCTTCTGACATTCGACAACCTTCTTTTTCACAAACCCTGTTCACTCAACAGGGACCTCAAGGACCCAAGACGCTTTGCAGTGAGTCTGCTTTCTTCTCGTGTTCTCATGAGCTTCTTCTAACGAAGACAAAACTTGAGACTGACTTTCTTTCCCTCTTGTTCTTTCGTCAAAACAGATGCCTGTGGTTTACGTTACGCTAAACTGATGAAGAAAGAGAACGGAGAGGAAGATGGGATCACTGCTGCTGCAAAAGAGGAAAAGAAGAAGCTGAAAGAAGCCAAGAAGGAGGCGAAGAAGGAACTCAAAAAGGAAGAGAAAAAGGAGGCTAAAAAGAGTGGTAAGATCTCTAGAAAGAGCAGTAAAGCCTCGATCAAATCAGAGAATCAGACCAGTCCGAATAGCAATCTCTTTCCCTTCCCAGATCAGCAGCAGCAGCAGCAGCAGCAAGGTCAACAACAGCAGGATCCGAATCCAAATCAAAATCAAAACCCTCGGTTCAACGATCCTCGATCTATCTCTCATCTCTATCCTCTCAATCAACATCATCAACAACAAATGCAACAACAAGCCGGATTCTCTGGAAACGATCATCACCTTTCTTCGATGGACGTCTTTGGTGGATTGGGAATGGACATCGGTTTACCAAACATGAACGTGATGGACATGGACCTTCAAGATCTCCAAATGAATCCCAATATGGACGTCGATGGCATGCAACATCAGCAACATCAGTTCTCGAATCCATTCGGGAACCAGCAAGACATGAGAAGCGATGGGAACGGAAATCATAGGCCAGTCTGGGATATGAACTGATCGATCTCTCTCATTAATTTCAAGAACGAAAACCAAAGTTGTCAAAATGAATCTCTCCAACTCGCATTTATCATCAAGATCGAATCAACCTCATCCAACCCTCAGCTCGACGATTCAGGTCCCTCTCTTCTTTCTCGCTTTCTTTGGTCTTGTCGTCACCGTCTTTTCTTTTTATTCTTCTCTTCTTCTCACATTTCCTGCTTTTCATCTTTACTTTGGATTCTCTCACACATCTAGATTCGTCTCTGACTCCTTTAGTCACGCTGAGATCCTTTCGATACCCTCTCTGTGTCATTTCCTTTATGTGTTATGATTTCTTTCCCCTTTTTGCCTTTCCTTTCCCTCGTCTCAAATGCTTTCCACTTCTGTAGATGTTGCTAATTTTCCCCTTCCAATTCTCATTTCCTTGTTGTGTTCGATTTCGTTGTATTAAAATTGCCAAAAGAAATCAAGATATCTCTTACCTTCACCCCTTTGAGAGTTCGATTCAAGAAAGAAGTCGTTGTCGACACCATCAAGCTCGAGTTCAAGGCAATAATAAGTGAGAAAATGTTCTAGATTTCTAAATGAGAAAAGATGAAAACAAAGAATGGTGGAAAGAGTGACAAGGGAAAAACCGACGAAGGGAAGAACCCTCAAAAAGAAGTCGCTCACAGGAGCTCTCCTGACTGAGATAGATACCATATCCATTGAGCTCAGGACTGAGTTCCATCGTACAGATTGCTGCACTGTCCATTGGAAACGACAGCATGGATCGCACCCGGACCTGACAGATAGTAAGATGGTTGGTCGGTCAAACCACTTCCACCAGCTGGACAAGTTGCTCCTTCGACAGTGTAGCAGGCTTGGATACCATTGAAGTCGTAGAAGAAAGAACCTAAGCAGCTTGGGGATCCTTGACAAGCTGCGCAACAATTCAAGGCGGTGGTGGAAGAGACGACCTTGAACCTAGCATTTTGGCTATTGATGACGAGAGCGTTGATTGGATTTCCCGAGAGACCAGTGTTGAGTACTTGACAGGATGAAGCAAAGGAGAGAAGAGAATAGGGAACAAGTCGAGGTCAGAGAAAGTCTTTTCGACGAAGCTTTTACGCTCAATCCTTGTTACTCACGATTGTCAGCACCACAAGCTGCGTATTGAGTTTCTTCAGGAGCAAAGGCAGAGACGGTGGTTGTGGAAAAGACAGTGGTGGCACTGAATACGGTTGAGGTCTCGACTTTGGTTTCAGTGACAGAGAATGACTCGGTTACAGAAACCCCGGCTGGAACGAAGGTAGAAGTAGAAGTTGAGACCAAAGTCTTGGTTGAAGTCGTTTCTGCAGGTCTAGCGGTCACAGTGTGGGTCTTCTTGCTATTCTTGGTGACTGTGTGTTGAGGAGGATAGACGACCTTCTTCTTGACACAGGTGACAGATTCTGGCCAAAGTCTGGGTGGCGCATTGCAATTGATTTCGAATCTACCTTTGCTTGAACGACTGAACAGAGTGGAATCTTCTTGACGTTGGAACTGAAGATCTCTTCTACCTGGAGCTGCGACTCTCTTGTTCTTGGTCAAAGATGCTGGAGTGAACGAAGGAGGAGCACCGATTGTGTTTGTCATAGTGAGGGTGGCTAGACGAGAAGAAGAAGGACGGTCGAGACGAAGAAGTGAAGAGAGGAGTAAAATCAGTCGCCAAGTCAAAGTCGAGAGGATTTTGATAGCTTTGATTGATTTGAAGGAGAAGATAAACTCACTAGTCTCTGTTGCTTCGATAGTAGTAGGGACCAGTTCAACAAGAACGGTCGTGGAAGTTTCGAAAAGAGTCGATGTGGTAGAAAAGGTGTCGGTTAGGGCCAGAAGAGTGGTCGAGGCCGTGACTACCTCGTTCTTGGTCGAGATGACTGTAAAGTGGAAAGAAGTTCAAAAGTAAACGAGAGAGTCGAAAAAGAGTGCGTCAGAAAACTGTTCAGAGTTGTCGCCTTGACGATCTCTACTGAGCCTCGCTTCTTCTCGCGAGAAACCGTTTTGGTACTCACCAGTGATCGTCTTTGGAGTCACCGTGACTTTTGGATACTTTGTAGAAGTGACTGTACGAGCAGGCTTGTGGATGATCTTGGTCTTTGTTTGAGTTGGAACATGTTTGTGTTTCTTCAAATCCAGAGTGGTCGTACACTTGACCTTGACGTCGGTATGACCGTAATCTCTTCTTGCTTCGAGATGTTGAGCGGAAGAGAAGGAAAGGAAGAGGAAGGAGAAGAGGAGGATCGGAATAGAGAAGGAGAACTTCATGATGGAGGAGGGAAAGAGAAGGGGAAGAGAGAGATAGGGGATAGGACTTGGGAGAGAGAAGGATGGATCAGAAGGGGAAGAAAGATCAATGCCTCTTTCTTCTCTCTTTTAAAGCGTAATTCGAATTTTTCCACCAAATTAGAACTGAGCTCGACCGAACAAAAGGCGGGCATCTAGACCTACGTCCTGAATCTTGTTGTCCTTACTCCTTGCAGATATCTGAAACTTGAAGCGTGGCGGTCTTCGATTGTCATCCCTTATAAGAGACCCCCCTGACGCACTTTCTGAACTATGAAATGCTTTACTATAGAGGTATGCCTTTCAGCTCGGAGTGATTTTGATTGAACAAAGAAAGAAAGCAAAGAAATACAAGATTTACCGATCACATCTCTCTTCGTCTCATCCTCCATCTTCACAACTGAGAACCTGCCATATTTTCTGTTTCTTTCCCTTTCTTCTACTTCATACACTTCGTGAATCAACAAAACTCAGACCACCACTTGCCACCATCCACCAGCAGCAATCAAGAGACCAATTCCACTGAGAAGCGAAGAGTAAGTCAATATTCCAAAGCCTAATTTGGGAAGAGATAAAGTCCAAAGAGTAGTGAGAATCGTATGGACTGTGATCAAGAAGATCAAGATCGGAATCTGAGATTCGAAGGAAGGAAAGATTGGAGGTTGATGTAGATGTGGATGAAGAGATGAATGATGTCTTGAACGTGAAACGAAAGTTGAAGTTGAAGTTGAAGTTGAAGTTGAAGAAGTGAGATTCATCTCGTCGAATTGACGATGACGACGATTTCTACCCGACCCACCACTCCAAATTGGACCAAGATCATAAACAATCGAAGCTGCTGCTAAAAGTGTTAAAGCTAGATTCCAAAGAATTGCGTCGATCTTCCACAAAACCGTGAGGGGAACTGGTACCAGAGATAGAGAGGTTCCCAATTGAGATTCCAATTCGGACCTCTTATGAAGGAGTAAGAGTGATTGAACTCTGGAGTCCAAGTTTGTGAGAATCGGAGTTAAAGATCTTGAAGAGACTGATGATCCTTCCCCTTGTTCTTCATCTACGAAACGTTGGTCTGAATTTGCAGTTGGATTGGAAAGCAAAGAGATGGAAGAGCTTGAAGTGTTGTTGGATCGTGAGGGAGAAGGAGGAACTTTCGAGTTCTGATTTGATGATACATCCAGAGTCGATCCATAATTGGGTACTTGCGTTGAAGAGGAAGACAAAAGTTGATTATTAGATCCCGACTCGGTTTTGATTCCCAAAGCTTCAAAATGATTATCTCTGAGCTCATTATTCTTTGACTCTTTCTTCTCCAACTCTTCTTGAAGTACTTGTTCTTTGATTTTCAGGTCACTTCCACCTTTCACTTTCGCAGCATTTGAAGTTTGAAGCTTCGCCTGAGAACGAAGGATGAATTCGCTTTCGTCGAAAAGTTCTTCCTCATCTCCATCGAGATTGGGGAAGATAGTGTTTGGAGAATAGAGAGAAAGTTGCTGGAACAGTTGATATGATCCAAAGAGAACTTCAGTAGCTGCCCCTGGAGACAAAAAGAATAAAAAGAAAAGGCGTCAGAAGAGATGAAGACGAGACAGAAGATCGAGGACTTCTCCAAGACTCACATCCAAGAGCGCACCACAGAGCCAACTTGAACCTGATATCTGTAGGCTGTAAGCTATGATCCAAGTCCTTTAACCAAGGCTGATCTCCATGAGATTGTCCAGGAGGTGGCAGAGAACCTGGTCCGTCCTGATCATGACCGTGAAGTCTTGGGATTTGAGCTCTGACAAGGGCGAATGACAGTATCAAAGAGCCTAATCTGAGACACTCCAACACTGATGTTTTGATGAGTATTGAAAGGATCGAGGTCACTGTGGTGGTAACAGAAGAAGTAGCAGCTCCTTCCAGTCCCGCTGGAGGGTTCTCTCCTTCTTCCTCCTGATCTATAATTGAAGCGGGTTCCTTTCTAGAGACGGAGATCGAGCTAATGACTGAAACCAGTAGGCCTTTGATGAAATGAAAGATGTTGACGATGAGAGTAGAGAAGTTGAAAGAGAACCTCGAGACACTGTACGAAGCCAGCCAAGAGATGGAAGCGAGTATCAAGGTTGAATAAGTTAAACCTGAATTGAGAATGGTAAAGCATCTTTGTGACGACAATCTGTTTGAATCCTGAGGTGAAGGCAAAGGGATATTGAGATCTTGAGAAGATGGATCGTTCATGTTGAAACGAGGTTTGCGATTGAGAAGTGGCAGAGCGTGGAGATGGCATGGAGAATGGATGGCAAGTAAGAGTAGAAGGATTAGGAGAAGAAAGGAAGGAATGAGAGCCAAAGAATGAGAGAAGACTAGAGATTTATATTGAGCAGGGGTCAAGGAGAATGCGACAGTGGATGAAGAAGATGAAGATGATGAAGATGAGACAGTCGAGTCGTCGTCATTGGTTTCATCTGGTTTCTTCTTTGATTTGCCGTTTTTGTTTGTGTTTGCTTTCCTATCTCTTTCTCTTGAACCGCTTCTGATTGAATAAGACGAACTCATTCTGTGTGACGGTCAGAGAGTCAAGATTGAAAAACGTCTTCGTCTTTTCTCTCCTCTCTGAACGATCTGAGCTCTCTCTTATGCACATGAGCCTCCGAATTCGTTGACATCGTTTACTAAGATCTTGAACAAAGTGAATACGACGAATGTTTAAAAACAACAAACAATTCTGAATCGACATCAGCTCCATCTTCTGAAACCAGACATTCGCAAATCACAGATTACAACAAAATGTTTCGATAGATCACAACTCCACAGATCAATAAGCCAAATTGTCAATTCCCATCAATCCATCATCGTCGTCGTCGTCGTCAGGGTCTCCCAAATCTCTCCTTCTTCCAATCCCTCCAGCTCTCCTTCGATTTTCAATAGCAGCAATCCTCAACCTCTGATCCCAAGCTCTATCTCGTTCTTCCTTTTCCAATCTCTTTCTCTTTTCTTCCTTTTCTTTCCTGATTTGATTCCTTTCCTCTTTCTTGCAATAAAGACATAGATCCTTCTCATGAACAATGTCAGAAGAAGAATCTTCTTCTTCTTCGTCAGAACTTCCAGGTGGATAAAGAGTTTCAAATGGACAGATCCAAGTTTCTAAAGAATGAGAAATGGACTTCTGGTTCTGAGATATTGATGAGGATGAGGATGAAGGATTTGAACTTGAATCTGTAAAGTTCCAATGTTTATTCTCTCGACTTCTTTCTAACATCCAATCGCTGAAGATTGTTGGATGACAATGAACTTGACCAGAAGATGAATCGTCAGTAATGCCTTTCTCATTGATCCTTGCAGTGACTAGCTGAATGGTAAGATTTGGAGGTAAAGCGGGATCATTGTCATTTGTATTCTCTTCTTCTTCTTCCATCGTTCCAGTACTACCTGTACTTTGCCGATTCGAACAAGAACATTTAGAGTTCCACTTTCTTCTCAAACAGTGGAGATCGACAGAATAGCTCTTAGAGAACCCTACGAAATGTTTAATGTCATGACCAACTATCAACAATTTCTTCAATTGATGACAAGAATCAATCAGAGTCTGAAAGATTGAATCAGAATTTGAACTTTTTGGAATCAAAGGCATGATCAAACCTAAATCTTGCAAAGATTTCAAATTACCTAAAAGTTGTGCCAACTGGAAAGTAAATCTGAATCTAGGTCCATGAAGTTGAAGTCTTTTGATTGAATTCCATCTTCGGTTGAAAGTCAAGGAAGGTTTCCATAGTTCTTCGTTCAAATCACCTCCATATAGATTTTGTAGACAGATTAATTCTTCAAGATTCTCTCTAATTGAATCTAAACCTTTGACGATCTCAATGGAACTGAAGACTTCCTCTCCCTGTTCTTCTAACCAGAGATCTTCTTCATCTCCTCGCCATCTTGGATCTAGAATTAGAGGAGTACAACCTAGACTTAGTTTCTTGATGGATTTGCAAGTGGATACTATATACCTCAAATCGTCCAACGTTGAGTTCTCGAATTTGGAAAGGTTTAAAATGGAATCGTAAAGGGAAGAAGAAGATGATGATCCATGACTTGCCTTTGTGGACGATCTATCGTCATTCGTACCACTTCTATCTTGAGTTCCAGGATGGTTTCTCCTTTCATGAGTTTCTCGATCTGAACTTCCGATATGATTTCGATCTCTACTTGATCTCCCTACATGAAGTTGATTCACGCATCTGGAAGCCATCTCCTCCAATCCAACGTTTGCTCCATCATTCTGTAAACTATCAGAGAAGGCTCTGACCTGATCATAACCTGAAAGGGTGATTTCGGGTAAGATCAGAGATGAAAAGAGGGTCCTGTGAGTTGATCTATCCACAGTACAAAGGTCCAGAACTTGATTGATGGGATCGTTTAAAGATTGACGATTGATGATGATATGAGCTGCTATGAGTAGAATCTTGTTCCTGATTTCTGTAGGTAGTCTTGCATCATCTATGATTCGTGGTTGATTTCGAAGGGACAGGTTGATGTTGATTTGATTGATACTCCTCCATGGTTTCTCTTTCTTGTGTCCGATTGGAGGTAAAGGTGGGAGTTGACCATTTCCATTGCCACCGCCGATGATCTGAGATAAGACATTCGAGATTCAAGGGAAAAAAGGGGAAGGATTAGAACAAGAGTCGAGCTGGAGAGCTTTGAACGAGAGAGCGAGGAAGAGATAAGCGAAGACTGACCTCTATGTGCTGAGTTCTGCGTGTTGTACTATTCCTTTGAGGTTTCCGATTGTTTTCACTCTCAGTGGCCCAAAAGGAAGAGAGATAAGAGGAGAAGGACATTCCAATGGTGGTGGTAGGAAGGCAAAGAGCAAGGACGGTGCTTATCGCTCACTTCAGGCAGCTAAATTGACACTAGTAGATCCTTCTCTTTCTACTCAAAAAGCTCGTATTTGACTTGATTCCTTGCTTTTACTTTACATTTCGCTGTCACAAACATCGAAGTTGATGCTTAGCTTTCGTTCGTCTCATCGAGTTCTGTCCAAGCACGAGCCATACAGAACTCCACACTTCCAAAGAAACTTCCAAAACTTCTTCCTCTCCTTCCCACAACATCTCAAATTCAACACTTCAACTCACAAACATGTCTCAACCATCCTGGAAGATTGCTTTCGGCTGCGATGAAGCCGGAGTAGAATACAAGCAAAAAATCATGGCAGATTTGAAAGCAGATCCTCGTGTTTCATCAGTCATTGATGTTGGAGTTCCATCCAATGCAGACAAGACTGCCTATCCACACGTTGCAGTAGACGCAGCCAAAAAGGTAGCTTCTGGAGAAGTAGACAGAGCTCTATTGATTTGTGGTACTGGTTTGGGAGTCGCAATTGCAGCAAACAAAGTCAAAGGTGTAAGAGCAGTCACTGCTCATGATGGTTATTCAGTTGAAAGAGGAGTTCTATCTAATAATGCTCAAATCCTTTGTATGGGACAAAGAGTCGTTGGATTGGAATTGGCTAGGAAATTGGCAAAGGAATGGATTGGTTATGTCTTTGATGAGAAGAGTGCTAGTGCTGAAAAGGTTCAGGCTATTTGCTCTTATGAGGAATAAATGATGTTGGTCCATGGTGAGTGAATGTCATAGATAAGATTTGAAGATGTTGGAACTTGAAAGTGGGCTCGAGAAGGAGATCATACATCGAAAGAGAAGTGATAGCATTGCAAGATGGAGGTCAACTTCCTTCTATTCGCTATCGCCGAACGCCTACACTCCCTCTGTTTCGGTTGCATGCTTGAATGGGGACTTTCAAATGGTATCATTCTTACAAATCAAGGTCACAGAATGCCCACTGACGCTGCTTTTCATCTTGCCTATGTCTCTCTCTCGCCACGCTCTCCATTCTGCCATCTCTTAACTTCAGCTTCGCCAGCCACGTTCAACTTCTTCTCAAATCTAGGATTTCTTGACATCTTTTCATATCTCTGCTTCCTTTTCCTTAGATCACGAACCTTTCTTTCTGTAGACCACCTTCTTAAATGAGAAGAAATCATGTAGACGTTTTGTTCGAAGGGAACTAGATGAAAGACGATTTGTTGGCGACTCTATCGCTGTCCCTTGCGTGTGTGTGTTGCGACGTATTTTCCTTGCCTGATCTTTGATTGAGAAGGATGAGTAATGGTCCTCGAGACTGGGTGAGAGGAGAAGAGAGATTAGCGAAGAGAGTGCTGCTTTCATTTCCCACCTTGACCAATCACCTTTCCAAAGTCTAATTCAAGATCCAAACCAAGGCTCAAGCTCTTCTTCTTTATCCAAGACTGGAAAGCTTGTCAATTAGAATCTCATAAAGATGTGAGTATACGAGAGTGCAGTGGAATTCAAGAAGATGATAATGAGATGAGCTGGGATGAATGGGTAGGACGAGATAGCAGACAGACAGAGATTGCTCAATAAGGATCTCAGAAGTGCGTCTATCGAATCGAGTTAGAAATCGATAGAGTAAAACTTATCATAAAAAGCAAGCATTCCAATCCAGAAAGACTCAACATTGCGACTACTATCCTCACATCTCTGCCTTCTCCGACTCTCCCTTCTTCTAATTGACCCTCGCTCACTCTGCCTCTATCTTCCTCGCAGGTCATCATCAGAGCCACGTAGGCCGAGTACAGGACCTGGATCTACGTCTCAATCTTTATCTGAGCGTATAGCAGCTCTTCAAAGGAAAGCTTCTCCAACCGATCTCAAGAATCGTCCAGTCTCTCCTTCAACTAATAGATCCATTTCTGATAGTTATTCATCAGAAATCACAAATAATGAAAGGAATTCTCCAACTTCCCCAAGATCCACTTCATCCCTTCATCCTTCATCAGCAGCCACTTCTGGAGGTGGTGGGGTTCGAGATAGGATAGCCAGATTCCAGTCCAATTCAACAAACGACGTTCTAATCCCAAGATCTTCCTTTGGTGCTCCAGCTCCAAACCCAGAAGTATCCAAGAATTCAATCAGAAAAGGTTTCTCTGGTGCAAGTGGAGGAGGAACTGGTGCTTGGGGAGAAGGAGTACTATTGCCTCAATTGACAGGAGGAGCTTGGGGTGGGAATACAAATCAAAGTTTAAGACCTCAATTGACTGGTGGTGCTTGGGCTGCTGCTCAATCTGCTAGAGATTATAACTCTAGTAATAGTGGCAATAGATGGAAACCTAAGGATGGTCTACCTTCTCCAGGTGGAGTGGTGGGAGGAATTGGAGATTCAAACGTTCCTTTGGCTTCTCCAACTGGTTCGACTATCAGAGGAAGTGGGAAAGACGCTTTTGCTGAATTGGATGAAGAGAATAGTCTATCTTCAAGAGAAGCTCAAAGTTTGGGTGGTGATTCAACAAGTAATGGTAAAGATTCTGCTGCTGCTCCTTCTTTGGATTTGGCAAACCTTAATCTGAATAGTACAAGGGAAAGTGGTCTTCCAAATCTACCTGATGCTCCAAAGACTGAAATTCATTCTTCGGAAGCTATCAAATCTACAGATAGTAACTTGGAACAGGAAGATTCTCGAGATTCGGTGAGTGCTTCAGTGGGAGCATGGAAACGATTGAGATGGGAGAGAAAATTAGCAGTTGGGATCAAAGGATTAAGATCTACCTTGCTTTGCTCATGAATTGAGTGATGAGACAGGACTGAGCTGCGAAATTCGAAGCTCAACAGCTTGGCTTGAAAGATCATGCTTTCTTGCTAGAGAGAGGTTTTCCTTGATTCTTCGCTTCTGGCCTTTCACAACCTCATCTCACCTTCCTTTCTTCCCACTCTCAATTTTCTCTTCTCCTCACCTTCATTCAGATTCCCACATTCCCGGATCCTCCTTCATCTCTGCCTAAATCACCTCCCTCTCATCAAGTTTCCGGTTCCTCTGATTTCTCTCCGGTAGAAATTGGAATCAACAGTCCAACTCCAGGAGGAGTGGAAGCCATCCGAGCAAGAGTTTCTTCTTCCGGATCATTACCGAAAGATTCAGATGCAAGGAATGGAGAAGTCAATAACTCGAAAGGATCTCTAGATCTACCCGCCAGAGCAGGTGTCGAAAGGACCGATTCTGGAAGAGTGGATCCAAACGATCCTGCAGCTCATGAGATCAAAGGACCTGAATTACTAGTTGCAAGAGATGAAGTTGCAGAAGCTCAAAGTCAAGCAGCTGAATCCTCCTCTTCTACAACTGGAGAAGGATCGAGATCTTCAATTCAAGAACCACCTCCAGTTGGAATGACTCAATCCGATCTGGAAGCCTATCGATATGGAGGAACTGATCCCTCATCAATTTCAGCTTCGAAGATTCTAGCTCAAAGAGCTGCAGGTGTGGGAGGAGGTAGATCTCAAGGTCATTCATCTCAAGAAAGTGGAGTTTTGGATCCAGAAGGTCTACCTTCTGATTTGAGAGAGATTTCTCAATCGACTTCTGCCAGATCTGGGTTCACCAATGAGAGTGAAGGTACAGTCACTGGTTCTGGTTCAAGAGATACTCTTGGAGGTGGTAATGGCAATAATGTTGGCGGAAAAGAAAATGATGGAAATGAAGCTGATATTTCGATGAATAGTAGTTTTGGAAATGGTCATGACTTTGATGTTGGATCTGGAAGCAATAGCAATGGTCTCAATAAAGGAAAATTAGCTTCTTCAGCGATCATCAAGGAAAGGAATTCAAGTCTACCAAGTGGTAGTAATCATTCTAGATCTTCTTCTCCAGAACTAGAAGATGAAGAAGAGAATTTCAATGATGAGAGAAGGAGGAGAAGGAATGGAAATTCTCATCATCATACGAAAAATGTTTCTTCTATCAATTCTTCATCTCAACATTCCCATCATTCATCTCAGATTGATTCCTCAAGACACAATTTATCTCCGGAACAAAGTCCAACTTCTTCTTCTACTACTTCTCCTCAGAGTTCCATTGATGCTGCTAGAGCGGCTAGAGAAGCTATAGCTTTGGGAAGAACTAAAAGTCAACAGAAGATTAGAAGATTACCCCCTGGTAGGACTTTGAGTGCGGCGGAAATGGATGCTAGTGATGATGACTACGAGCCAGGTGAGTGGAAAGAGAACAGTTGGGATCGAAAGCGAGGCCAAGAAGTTCAAACTTGACTGACGTCTTTCCTCTCTGCTTTCTATTATCTTTCCTGTCTGAAATAGGCTGGGCTAGTGTCATTTCGCGAACTTGATTATCCTTAAAAGCTGGATCTCTTTTCAATTGTTACGTGCTCCCTGGTTCATCTCAGTTCTTTCCCTGCGGCTCTCTCTACTTCCAACCACTTCCACATCGTTACCTCGCTGTCTTTTTCCAATTCCGATATCAATTCACACAACATGACTCTCTCTCTTTATTGCTTCCTTGGCTTTGTCCGCAGAATATGCGCCATTCTTTTCATTCTCTCCCCACACACACACAACTTTGTCTCTCCGATCGATGTCAGCAAAAGGGCTCTGAATACAGTAAATAAACTCCAATGGGGCTCTCAATGATACAGGCTTTTTCTCTTTTGAAGAAAAGAATGAATGATGAAGTGGCGAATGGGTGGCGAAAACAAACAAACAAAGGGCCGATCAAGATCGGAGCTTAGAGAGAGATTTGACACTGACACTTCCGCTTGAAACCTTTCACCATCTCTTCTCTCTTTCCTCTTTGGTCTTTTCATTTCTCTTCTTTGATTCCTTCTTCTTTTTCATTCTTCAAGACTTGAAACCTCAACAAAGACACTCTCTTTACTGGCAGTCGTCAAGGTCAAGCCGGCTTCCCACCTTCTTTTCTTCTTCTGCCCCTAAGTTCCTAGAAATCATCAATTGCAAGATTGGAGTTGACTCTCTTCTCTCTCAATCCAAACGATGGATTTGATTTCATCGCAGCCAGTCTCAATTTCAACTCCCAGATCTTCACGAAGTAGAGTCTCCAACTTCTTCTCTCTCAAGAAATCGACATCTTCCAAAGATCTCAGCGTTCTCTACCATGGCCCTCTCTCTCCTCCTCCTTCGGCTGTCGCAGAGACTTGGTCTCCAACGAACGCGTCATCTTCTAGATTTGGGAAATCAATAGACAATCCAGAGTACGTAGCTGGGGAAAGGAGGGGCAATAGCGGCAGTCTCGATAGGGAAAGGGAAAGAGAAAGAGAATGGCCAAAGCATCATCAGGCAGGTTTGGGCATAGCCTTCCCCTCTTCTCCAAGAACTTCTCCAACTCCTCAAAACAATAGTAATCAATTCACTACTTCTCCAGTCCATAGATTGGCTGGTTTGGCTTCCGGTTCAACTGGTTTACCTACCGCATACATCCATGGTGGTAACTCTCCTCTCTTCTCCAATCAAACCTTCTTACCTGCTTCAATGCAAAGTCCTCCCATCACTTCACCGACCAAAGAGAACTCTTCTACTGGTGCTATCAACTTCAATCATCATAGTCCTGGACTGGGTTACACTTATAGAGGTCAACACGGTGGTTATAGTTATCCAACCAGTGTTCCGATGAATTACTCGAATTCGACTGAGAACCATCCACATCATTCAAGAAACGATCCAAATCAAACCACAACTACAAGTGCATCAATTCGAACTACTCCTTCTTCTGAATATGGTGATAGAAGTGCTCACACTTCCATGACTTCTTTACGAACCTATCCCTCGGTTCCAGATCTTAGGAACAAGCAAAGGACTCACGCTCATTCTCAATCCCAACCTCTATCTCAACCTTCTTCTCAACCTCAATTGAATCATTTCAAGAACGTCAGCTTCTCTTCTATCAAGAATCAAACGGTTTCTAAGCCTCCACTTCTGAGTCCTATAGCCCCTTCTCAAACCTCGGCTTCAGTTGATTCACAACTCAACTCGACACCTTCCTTCAGTACTCCAAATCAACTTCAAACTCAACAGCAAGAGGCATTCCAAGTGGATCCAGCACTTCAAGAAGCGCAAAGAAGGTTCTTCTTACTTCAACAGCTTCATTTGGACGAATTGACCGCTCATTCGGTGGAAGCTTCCGGATGGTTGGAACCTGGAAATGGCTGTGAAGCTGTCTTTGCTCCGAGACCAAGATTGAGAAACAGTCTGGATTCAAACTTCTCCAAACAAGCTCCTAGAATGCATAGCAAAAGTATGAGTGACACTGGTAGAGATGGGAATTCAAGACAGTACGGTGGTAGATCAACTATTACTTCTTCTCAAGATCAACGAACGCTCAACTTTGAAAGGAATCGAAGACCTGTGGAATTCAATTCTCTTAGAGTTAGATCAGCTTCCAATCCAAATCCTCATTCCACCTTCAATCAACATGCTCAACGTCAAGTTCAACCTCCAGTTCCAAACAGAGACGCTTCTTTGAGATCCTCTCATGCTAGAATCAACAATGGGAAATTCTCTTATGATGCAGATCAAGAGAAACCTTTCTTTCACCATAGAATGCCACCCGAACCTCCTCTAAAGAAGAACAATTCATCAATGGGTCGAAATAGCTTGAGTGCTAGATCTTCTTCTCAAGAGAATAGTAGAATGAGAAGGAAAAGCTCTGGTACTCTAGCTCCAACTGCTGATCTCTCCCCTCAAGATCCAGAGGCTACTTCTTATGTCTCCACGGTTCTGGCTGAGGGAAAAGCTTTGGATCAAGAGAGAGAACAATGGAGGAGAGAACATCAAAGAAGTTTCGGATCATCAACTGCAACTACTCTTGGTAGAAGGAGTAAGAGTAGAGAAAGGAGTAAACCTAGAAATTCAACTGCTCCTATCAGAGCTAGAGATATCTGGAATGATGAAGATTACAATCAAGATCCACAGCTTCAAGACTTTCCACTCCCAATCCCAGTTCATCAAATGAACAACGTCAAGAGAGTTCAAATTCCAGAAATGAGAATCAACAATGATGAATTCCCTTCGGAAAAGGTAGCTTCTCAAACTACTGAAAGAAGAATCAGACCCGTCAAATCTTCTCCTCAATTGGGTGCTTCTGCTGCTGCTGAAAAGGATTGGGGAACTTCTGTTGGTAGAGAGAACACTCCAAGTCCTCCAGTTCCGAGAGGATTGTGTGGGCTTCCGAATTGGATTCAAACTAGACAACCTTCCTCTTCTAGACCTTCATCTTCTGATAATACTTCAAAGTCCTTCTTTGGAAAGGAGAGGAATAGATCTCATGGTCGAAGTAAAAGTCAAGAAGTCTTCAATTTGGAAAGGAAAGGAAGCGTTGGAATCTGTGGAGGCCATCTGATGAGAAAGGTGAGTTTCGTGGTGCTTGGAAGCCGAATGTATGCCTTTGTTCTTTGTTTCTCTGTTTAGTCACTAACTTCTCCATCTCGTCTTCCCCTTGTCATGTTCTCTTTTCACTAGCAACGTTCCTCTCAAGTCGTACATCCTTCTCCACCTGGATCGCCTTCAGCTCACCAACGAGTTCACATGGCAGCTCAAAGACGTTACAGATCCTCTGGATCTTGGGATGTAGCCGTCACTGGTCCTAGTCAAAACCCAATGCACCTCACCTCTTCTAGAAAGAGTTTGGGCAGAGGAGGTAGAGAGTCTCGAATCCTAGACGAGCCAGTCATGATCAATCGTTTCTCTGGAATTCCAGCTTCTCAATCTCCGACTTTCAAGGATCAAGCAACAAGTCCAGGGGTTGGAATCTCGAATGAAATCTTCAGTTTCCCAGCAAATCAACAACAGGTTCGAGAAGAACTCTTGAGACCTGTCATGGATCAAGCAGAATCAGGATCAGGTTCGGCTTCAAGATCGGATCAAGATGAGAGAAGTCGAAGTGTCACTCCTTCGGATTCAAACGTTGGAATCGCTCTCGCATCGCCTTCTCCAGCAGCAGCGATGGATGGAGCTTTCGAAAGCAACGACAACGAGAAGACACCAACGAGACAAGGTCTTCAGAAGATTCGAGCTGGTCGTCATCCTACCTCTGTAGATTATCAATCTAGGACCAGTTCTGATCTAAGAGCTCTGGCAAGAGGTGAAGATCCGACTGCCAATGTCTTCCTGAGATCAAAGGCAGCACTTTCAGATCCTTCAACTTCGAGTCCAAGTAGAGATCGAACCAACATCTCTCGTCGTAAACCTATACCAGCTAATCAAGACCTTCCAGAACCCCCTCTAGTGATCATGAATTCTCAACGTCCACTTAGGTATCAACGATCTTCCGAGCTCCTTCCTGCTCTGGAACTCAAGAGAGCGAGCAGCTCTGCTTCTGGAGACTTCCCAAAAAATCCAGAAAGTCTTCCAGTACCACCACGAAGACAAAGAAGCTCAAACTCTCTAGCCAAAGCTGCCGGTCTCTCCGTCAACATTGAGAAATCTTCTGGACAACTGCTGGAGAACGTTCCTTTCCAAACTCCTACTTTACCATCCAAACACGATGAAGGTTTCGGATCGTTCGACTCAGAGCTCAAGCCAGACAATGCATCTCCCTTCCATCCTAGAAACATCTCGGACAACTCTGCCCTCTCGGTTCCAAACGAAGAAGCTCGACCCGATTCTGAAGTCATTCCAACTGATGGACCTCCTTCACCTACTGAAAAGAGACCACCAAGTGAAGAAGAAGGACGTCACTCGGATCTCGAAGCTGGAGGGATCAGAAGGTCTCAAAGCAGATCTAGGAAACAATTGGGTCATTCTGCTGCTTCTTCAATCTCAAGCGCAACTCAAGCTGGTAGCGTAGCTCCTAGAGAGAGATGGATCGTAGATGACGATGGAAGTGGAAACGATGGAAATCGATTCGACAATCTCTGGTTTAGAACCCCTCCCCCTCATTCCCGTTCTCCAATTCATAGAGAAGAGGTATCTGACGACAGTCAGCCGGCAACGTCAACCTCCTTACATAGCAGAAGAGATTCGGATGTTGTCGCTCAATTGGTTCAAAGCTCACTTCAATCTTCGACTAGAGTCAACTCGGCTTACGACCCAGCTTTGGGATCTGGTGAATCTAGTGAAGGAATCCCCTTCTCTCATAGCAATGATGGATCTCACGAGTCTTGGAGAATGGGCAGATTCGATCATCAAGTTCCAGATAGGAAACGTCTTCAAAGTCATGGATCAGAAATGGGATTGATTGGTGGCAACTCACCTTCTGCAGTGAAAGAAATCGAACCTCCTCATTTCAGCTTCGCACCAACTCCTTCAACTCAAACTTCTTCCACTCCGGCTGGAACTCATGGTCACGGTAATGAAGCTCAAGTTCCTTCCTCGTCGCCAGCCAAGCATCAACACAAGACTTCAGATACCTCCTTCATCGACATGGAAGAAGAAGAAGGCGGAGATACTTCTGGAGAATCTCCAGTGAATCACAATCGCTTTGGAGAAGGATTTGGACAACAGGAAGGAGATGTATTGCAAAATTATCATCACGTTAGATCTGAACTTCTCTCTCCTGAACCAGCTCCTCATCAAAGATCTTCGGGAGCAGACTATTTCGACGCTGCAAGCCCTCAAGGTGAAACCCAAGTCCAAGAACGTCCTCTGCCTTCTTCTTACAAAAGGGCAGGTCCTGGAAGATGGCCAGATCGTTCTCCTGAATCAGATGGTTCCAACTGGATCTAGTGAGTAGTCGATCGATTTTGGCATCTGATAGTAGCTTCATCTTTCTGACTAATATCTCTTTGCGTCCATCTTTCATCTGTCTTTAGGACCTTTCACTCTACCTCTTGGATCGGATCTCGATTCAAGACGAGATGGTTCCAAATCATCGTCTACTCGTCTTTCGTTTTCTTCGACTTCTCTCTCTTGCTCTCTCTTACTTCGAATTCTCTGTCACACAATTTCGTCTTCTTTCACAGCTCTATTTATTCAGTCCGCTATTGTTTTGACTCTTTCTTCTCGCTCCACTTTGCTACTTTGATCTCCATCATCATCAACATTTCTTGTTCATTCCTCACAATAAAGATATCACAGCACGGATACCCTCTCTTTTGGCTTGTAGACTCTTATACTAGTCACTCACTCTCTTTTTGTTTCTTTCATTGATCTCTTTCGAAGCATATTCGAACTTTCACTTTCATTTTTCATTTCCAACCTGCTCTTCATCAACACTGCTTTCATCTTCCAAGTGGCTTCCTTCTTTCGACTTCTCCCCTGTATAAATTAGATTTTCTCTATTGTTCCACTACACACATTAATAGATTCCTTTTCATACAAAACGAGGTTGATCATCTACGAGTCGGACGAAAAAGCAAATGTCGAACAAAAAGAGAGCATCTTCTCTTCTTCCCAACACATCACAACACTTTCTCTGGATCCATCCATCTGATGAAGGATGAACAAGAGTTCAAGACCTTCATCAGCTTATCTGATGCCATTGGAAGATCTTCAACTTGAAAACGACGTTGGATTGAAAGTCAGAGTAGTAGGATTGTGAGTTCTGACAGAGTCCTTCGTTATTCATTCAGCTCGAACTGAAGCCCTTTCTTCTCTTCCTGACTGCATTCTTCCTACCAGCTTGACCTCTCATGATCCGAAATCGGCCCTCTGCGTAGTATCGCACAATACGGCTTCCCTTTTGATAGACGTCTCTTTGGTCTTGAATGAGAAGAAGTTCCTTCCAAGGATGAGAAGCAAAGTAATGTGCATTGGCGAGATAGCAAAGAGGCCAGTGAGTCTAGTGCCCAGTCTGATACCTATCTAGATGATCACCTCTGAAACAAGAAGTGAAGAGCTGATCGTGCTTATCATTGATTCTATCCGTCTCGTTCGCAGACTTCAACTCTGCCATCTCTGCTCTCCGAGCCAACCGAGACTCAACTGTTCCTTCAACCTGAGGTCGATCCGAACTATATACTGGAAACTACGATCCTGACTCAGGTGGATGAACTAGATCTGGAGAACTGGTGTACAGCAGCAAGAGAAAGTTCCGAGTGGCTTTGGAAAGAAAGAGAGGAAAGGATGCAAAAGCGCAACTCAGTCAGAAAGAGATAGCATCCAGATTCTGTCTATCTTTTCATTCTACTTTATTTATCGCCATTCGGGGATTGAATCAAACATACGACCGATGTGACCAGCGTTCAACGTCTAATCCTTGCGGCATCTTGGATACTTCAATCTTAATCTTCAAGCTCAAACAGCAAATGTCATGCGCCAGCGACTCAAACATTATCTCTCTTAGATCTCACCAAAACGTAAGACATTCAGACTAGTGATCGAAGAAGTGAAGAAGTGCGAGCAAGGCTATGAAGGCTGCAACTGATACCATCGCTATCATCTTTCTCATCCTCTTCCCCAGAATCATTCTCCTCGCATTTGATCATCTTTAAGCAAGTAGATACCCTCTTCGTCTGGTCATCACTGTGGAGCATCTCCTTCCAAAGAGTCTGATTTTGCTCTTTTTGGACATTTCGATGGGTTTTTCTCTTTTGACACCCCGTTTTCGCCACATCACGTACAAATGTAATTTTGCTGTAGAAATGTTCTCTCAGGTACAAATCTTTGTAAAAAAATGTCTGCCAAAGAGGCAAGCCTAAGAGCGATCTGTGCCTTCAACCTGCGCACAAAAAGGCTAGTCAAATAAATGAGAGGTGAATGTCTCTTATTTTCTTTCTTCTCTGCCATCAACATCCAAAAGATGACAGTCAAGTACAAAACATCATCAATTCCAAACAAAGGTCTAGGTCTTATCGTAACAGAAAAGATCTTAGCAGGAGAACTCATCGTCTCTGAAGAGCCACTCGTCTTTGTTTCTTACTCTCAAGCAGTGTCGGCTCGATTCTCTTCTCTACAGAAGAACCCACTTAAGAAGAATTTCGATTCTTTGGTTGTAGAAAAGAGAGAAGTAGCTTTGAAACTTTTCAGTGCAAGAGGTTTGAAACCTGGAGACGCTGGATTCGAGACTGACGTCTTCAAGACGAATTCGATGCCTTGTGGAGAGGATGAGAGAAACGGAGGAGCTATTTACTCTACCATCTCGAGAATTAATCATTCCTGTAAGCCCAATGCAAATCACTTTTGGGATGCTAGTCAAAATAAAGAACTTATCCACGCTTTAAGAGACATTGAGACGGGGGAAGAAATAACGATCTTTTATGGACATCATTTGCATTCTAACCGAAAAGAAAGACAGGCTGATCTTTTACAGAAGTTTGCTTTCACCTGTGGCTGTGAAGTATGCTCTTTGACTGGACAAGATCTAGTAGAAAGTAACAGAGCCAAGAGGTCATTAGCCCTCTTGGTCGAAGCTGCTCCATCTCTTATCCACAGCGATCCAGAACAAGCTATTCAATGGATCAAGCTGGCCGATAGGATTTTTGAGAAAGAGGGTATCCTGGTGGAAAAGGGTAGACTTCATTACGATGCTTTTCAAGTCTGCACTGTCTGGTCAGATTACACTAATGCTAAAGTATGGGCTCAAAGGTGAGTGTCTTGTGTTGATGTCCAGCCATCCTGAAGATCTCGCCTTTCTCTTCTCTTTGGCTCGTCTGATCGACTCTTACTCTTTCTTTAACCATGTCGATCTTTCTCCCACCTTTTCTTTGAAGGTCTCTAGAAGCTTTCCGAAGAGAACAAGGTCCAAATAGCGATGGATACAAGAAAGCTATCAAGTTCGTCTCCAAACCTAACCCCCATCCAAACTCTGGTCGTCTAGGAAGACGTAAGCTCTCAAGTTGAGACTTTGATGGGACGGAACTTTCAGCTCGAAACATAACTGAGAAATCAGAGGGCAACCTGAGTAAGCGAAAAATAATGTAGTAGCGAATGTCAAACTGTGTCAAGTGTCAAATGACAAGCGAGAGAAAGAAAGACCGCGTTGAGCTTTCAAACCAAGTCGAATCTGAATCAAGACTGCTTTCCAGGTAACAGAGAGCTGTGAATCGAAAATCTGAAGCTCTTCCGCAATGAGAAGTGCGAGGCGGTTCTGATACTCATCCGCGTCGCTTTGTTTCAAAGTCTGAAGGTGCTGAGCAGTTCGAGAATTTCTTCGTCAAAACTTTGACTTTCTAGTTTTCCGAATGAGATCGTATGCGAACACGATCTCATTTACCTGACGTGAGCTATGACCAGAGTCTAAATCGGACGAAGTGGCCTTGACAAAATTCCGACAGCATCGTTCGTACTTTCTTTTCCCCTTTCCATCCTCGCTCTTCTCCCTTTTGCTCAACAACTCAACAATGTCCTCAAACAAGACTTATCACAGCTCAGAGAATCCAGATGTGTATCAGCAGAATGCATCTTTCGTGAGTTCGTTCGTTCAACAGCCTTCCAGAATTTGAAGAGTCTGTTTCGTAGAGCTCACCTCCAACCTGTTTCTTCTTCATCGCTGTCACAGGTCTACTCAGCAAAGTTCACCCAAGCAGTCATGGAGATCTTAGACCCAAAACCAGGCGATACAATCTTGGATATCGGATGCGGTTCTGGAGAATTGACTGTGCAAATCCACGACATTGCCTCGACGAAGGGAGGCCAAGTGCTTGGAGTTGACGCTTCTCCAGACATGATAGAGGAAGCGAAAAAGAATCAGAAAGCTGATGTTGAGGGTGAAAGCAAAGACTCTCTAGAGTTCTTAGTTGGAGATGGTCAAAAGTTGGAAGAAGAGCTGGAGAAAATTGGAAAGATCGAGAGCTTCGACAAGGTCTTCAGTAATGCTGCCGTGAGTAGTGCAACCTTTTTTGCTTTTTTCAGTGCTTTAGGGAACAGAAATCGATAAAGAATCGTCTCCAAAAGATTGCAAGAGCTGAAATCGAGTCTCGCATCCCAATTCTCTCACACAGCTTCACTGGATGTCCGCTTCTCCGTCTTCGGTGATCTCTGGAATTTTCAAATCTTTGAAACCAAATGGCACAATGGCTATCGAAATGGGTGGTCAATTGAACATGATTGGAGTCAGATTAGCCATTCATTCGGCTTTTCGTTCAAAGGGCATAGACGCCACGAAACTCGATCCATGGTGGTTTCCATCTCTAGCTGAATTCTCTTTTCATTTGAAAAACACTCATGATGACAAGTATCGATTCCAAGAGGAGTCTCTAGAGCTGGTACCAAGGATTACCAAGTTGAATGGAAAGGATGGTTTAGAAAAGTGGCTGGAGACCTTTTGCGGGAGTTTCTTCAACTCTGTCAAAGATTCGAAGATGAGAGATGAACTGGTCAAGGAGATAGTCGAGCAATGTAGGGTCGATATGTGGGATGAGAAAGACGATTCATGGCAGGTCATGTACGTGAGACTGAGATGCAAAGCTAGGAAAGTCTTGAAAGAGTAAAATATGCGGTCACGCAGCAAGGAAACATCACCTGTAAACTATTCTTTGGTCTGACGTTACATTCGTTGTGATTTCGAGAGTTCTGACTATACAGTGTCGAGTTGTTTGTCTCATCTGGATCGAGACTCGAGAGAAAAACAATTCGCTCTCTAGGTGGCTGAATCTTGTGGCTGAATCTTTTTCTCCCTCCTGAACTATCGATTCTCCTGTCAGGTCAAACTATTGTAGAAGAACAGGGAAGAAAAACGAGCGGAAAAAACGTCATTGTCAGAATAGAACCAATCTCTGTTTTGCGGACAAACCGATCTGAACAAAACACGCTGCTTCTTGCATCCTTTAACCGTATACAAGACTCACCTTCTAAAAAGTCAGCACACATCAATCTGACAGATTTAAAAAATTCAATCAAGACGAAGAGATGAGAGAAGAAGAGCGTTAGATTCAAATCCTGATTCGTCCTCGCAGGCTATGAAAAGCGTGGATCTACTTCTTGCTCCGATCTTCGAGCTGAGAATTCTACTCTAGAATTTTGCAAGCTAATTTACTCACAATTCCAAGGAGATCTCAGGAGGGATTCGATTCTGAAAGGAAGGAACTTCACTTTCTTTGACGTCTTCATATTTCGTTTTCCAAATCAGGTATTCGACTACCTTTTCCAACACCACTCCACTTTCATTTGAAAAAGCAGAGAACATCAGATACGAGAGAGCATAGATTTGAAGAATTGAAGAGATAGAGAGTCAGACACGGAAAGGAAAAGACGAAGAAGAGCATCAGAAAACAAAGTTCTCAAACGAAGAGTCTCGATTAAATCCTGATACTGACCGAGCCAAGATCCTTGCTGTGTTGTTCTCTCCCTCAGAGAATCCGCCTTTGAGTAACAAGTATTGAAGAAGAGTGAGAGAAGAAGAAGAGGAGAAGTAAGAGTCAGAGTATGAACGACAAAAGATGGGATTGAAATCATTGAATTAGCAAAACTTACCTGACAGCATGTTCTTGATCATTCCACTGCCCATCGCACACTTGTAATCGAGTACGAATCGATAATTATCCTGAAAGGAGAAGAGAGATTCCAAGTAAGAGAAGGAGTTGAAGAGACGTGAAGAAAGTCGAAAGAAAGGCTGAACTGACTTCGCTGATCAAGGTGACCCATTCCTGATCGTTTTCCTGCATTGAGCGAGTAAGATGGATGTGATATTGAAGATTAGTTCGCAGTTCTCTTCATAATAACCTTTTTTTCTACTGACCGATGTCATGGTGTGAAGGAAGGATCGAAACGCCGAGGCATCTCATCTTCTTCTCTTGTTGAATTTTCTTTCTTCTTCCTTTCTTCCAACACCATCAATGCATCAATCTTCAAAGTTACCAGCAATATCATCTCATTTCCCATCTCAATTCAACTGTGGCAGTCTGTCTTTTGCAACATCGTCCAGCTTCAGCATCCTCTTTTCTCTCTCTTTTCCTTCTCCCCTCATCTGTCTCATCGGGCTCATTCGAAGCCTTCAAACCTGGTCTCATCCACTTTTCCTCTCCTCACAGGGAGTGAGATTTGGATTCGATGGCCCATAGGTTCTGCAAGGTCAAAATGTTTATTTAGCCAAAATCAATCTTAGAAGGCTTGACCATACAAAGGTCGTGAATCATCTAGTCAGTTGCAACACGATGTTTTCACACTACCCAATGGTCCCACATTCTCTTCTATACGCTTTGAGTGAGTATTCGATATTCAGTGTTGGTGAAGCGGGAGAGGAAGTCGATTCAGAGGGTTGGAGGAGGAAGTTTTGGAAGAATCTCGTGAGGAGATGGATTCTACGAGTTGTTTTTGCCTCTCTTTCTTTCTCTTGAAACTACAAGCGTTTTTCAATTGCAAAAAATGTCTGTTCAGTCTTGAATCGATTTCCCAGCTTTGGTCGTTTCAAAGAGATCACTCTGCGAAGCTTCCTTCCTACTTCTGCGCTTCTATCCATTGTTTCCTCTTCACTCCCAATTGTTTCAACCGATGTAGCCACCCCACTAGCACATTGAATCGAATTGCTTCTGTTCAGATCCTAAACAGCGAGGGCTTTTGAATGAGATTCGAGAATGCTTGTAATAAAAGTACATGATATGAAAAAAAGTGAAGCTTTCCCGATCTAGCTCTCAATAGAAGCCTTTCAAGCCTCCTTCAGAGATTTCCGTAAGATATCCCTCTGTTCTTTTGGCACCTGTGTGACACGAAGAGGGGATTCAGAAAGGGTGAGGAAGGAAAGAGATGATCAGAGAGGGTACTTTTCTTAGACCTTCTTTTCTTCTGCGAGTACTGATAGCTCTGCTTTCGTTGCCTCAAAATGCTTTCAGGATCTCATGTCTGAAATATAAAGAGTATCAATGAGACAAGAATCTCGAGAAAGATTCGCTTGAGGCTTTCTCTCGAGTTCTCTGTTTCTTCTGGATTACTTTCTGTCCTCTTCGAGCCAGCTTCGAGTCGCCTCTGATTCCAGATGCTTGCTTGATTTTGTTCAATTATGAATCTCATCTGAATACCTTGCTCGAACCTAAGAGGGAAAAATCAAGCACTCACCTTCCAATAAAGATTTTTGTTATTGACCTGTCTCTCCAATCTCAGATTCCTAGGCCACCTCTCATGTCCATTCCCGCTAATCAATCCATTCTGTTCAGCCTGTAGACACTTTTTCTGATGTGATAGAAGATTGTCGAGGACTGGAGTTTGATATTTGGATGAGGCTTTGGAATTGGAAGATGTGGGATTGGAAGAAGAAGTAGTGGCTGATGGAGAAGGAGGCAGCCTGAGCTGTAATTTGGAGGATTTGATTGAAGAAATTGAAATTGGTTTGATTTCAAGAAGGTTTGGTAGACTTGGTCGAATCATTCTGAATTGAATTTAGAGGAATTGAAGTTCAAGATGTAGTTGAAGTTGAAGAAGTCTCGCAGCTTCTTCCTCTCCAAAGAACCATTGCTGCTCTGACTCGAATCAAACCAAATCAGCTCTGGTCTGTCAAAATAGATTGCATTCCATCAATTGGGATTCAACCGCATCAATTCTCAAGTCAGAACAGCAACCTCTTTCTTCAGAACAACTCAATTCTACGCGTAGAGGGACAAGCAAGCAAAGAGTAGGATCAGGATCGATAGGATTCACTCAGTCTCATCATGATCGATGACATTCAACGTCATCTGATAAAGGAATTGGCCGCAGATAGCGATTTAGGTTAGTACACAATCAAGATACAGAGAGAAGGTGGGAGTGGAGAGGTGGATGGATTGGAATAACACATCCAGACCAACAGTCTATGGTTCAAATCCTACTGTGAATCAACCTTTAATTCACACGGGTGGGAATGGTCAGATGCACAATTTGATTCTAGATTCGTCAATTCAAAGAAATTCAAGTCTTATCGAGTGTCAAATCAAATTGATCCTTGAGCACGGTTCCTCATTCTCTCTTCTCTTAACTCTTCGTCATCATTTGCGTCTCTTCTTTTCTCTCAGGAACTTCTGCAGAATCCTTCGAATCAATCATCGAATCCTACCATTCCAAACCCTCATCTTCAACTTCATCCAAACATCAACAAAAGGTCGATTCCAACTACGTTTCCTTTCTCTGGAAAACTCTTTTGAAAACCAAAAGCGATGTGATTCAGATTGGTAAATTGAATCCAAAGATTCCAGAATTGATTTCCAAAGCTCAAGACTTCATAGAAATGAAGAATGGGAATACCAAAAGATTGGGTCAAAAGGAAGATTTGGAACAAAAAAAGAAATTGAAATTCATTGCTGGATCGGAAAAAGATGGTGAAATTGTTCACCTTTTCAAAAAGGATGAATTGATCGGGTTGAGAAAATTGAGCTGGGAAGAATTGAAAGTGAAAGTTGGAGATTCTTTGAGGATTTTGATAGAGCCGAATAAATGTAAGGAGATTCTACTTGGTTCGACTGATTTGGTAAGTTTCTTTTTGGGAGTGAAAGGTCTTCTCTCGCCGGTTCGTCTCTATCAGACCGACTCGCTGATTCTTCTCTTTCCTTCTGTTTATCCCACTCGATCACTTTTTTTCTCTTGATCAGTTGTCAATTGCAGGAGATCAATACGAAACTTTGAAGATAGTCACTCGTTCAAGAGCAGAAGGCATCTCAAGCGTCGCGATTGCCTGGTCTCCTTTTCTACCCAAACCTCAAACTCAATCTGGTGTCTTTGCTTATGTCAAAGCTTTGGAGGATAAAGGTTTAGTGTGAGTACCGTAACTTCCTTTCGCGCTTGTGGAAGATGATATTTCCTTCTTAACCTCTTTGCTTTGCTTCCCTACGAACAGTCACAAACTAGCTGTCGGTTCTCATGGGAATCTAGCCACCGTAGTCATCTCGAAAGCTTACCTACAAGAAAGTTCAATCTTTACGAAAATTAAAGCCAACTCCACCGTAGTTTTGACAAGCAACAGTAGTAGTAGTCCTAGTAAACTCAAGCAAGAGAATGAAGAATTGGAAGAAGTTGGAAGTAATTCCATCGATCCTCTTTCCTTCTTACCTAGTAGAGCTTGCTTTGATGAACAATCTGGTTTAGAAGAAGAAGAAGAACATGAACCCGACGCGACTGTCAATGACATCCAACAACAACCAGAAGGGAATCAAGAACAACAACAAGAGATGGATCTAGATGAAGATGATCTTCTTGAATTAGTTTTGGATGATTTCAATGATCTAGCTCCTTATAGTCCTACTTTCATCGGAGATGAAGGATTGGATTACGATGATGCTAAGAGTATCTGGGAATTTAATAAAGGTTTGGTTAGACTTAGATGTTTGAAATTGGTTCAATTATCAAAGGATGGAGTTTGTGTTAGAGCCAACTTTATTCGTAGAGCTGTGAGTTTTAGTTTTCCTTCTCAACATCGATTGTTCAATGCTACCTGAGATTCGAGATATTGACTTACTCTTCCCTCTCTCTTTTCTTTACATTGTCGATATTACAGGGATTCGAAGCTCTTTATCCGGAATACAAGAAAGTCATCCATAGATTCACTGCGGAAATGGTCAAAGACCGTCTTCTGAAGGAAGGAAACATCAACATTAGTGGTAGACAACCCATCAGAACACTTCTTTTGACTGAACTTGGAACGAAGCTTCTGAATACGAATCCAGCTGACGAGAGAGGAGAGGAGGCAAGAAGAATCGTTGGTGAGTACCAATCGATTAAGATGCGAGTGAATGTATGCGTCTAGGTTTTCTCTCATCTCTTTGATTCCCTCTCATTCTGATCTCCACAGCGGAATTGACTAGATCTCTTACATACACGGAACCTAGAATCCCTATCGAAGCTACGTTGGATCGTCAATACGTGGAGCACGTCGCTTCGAAGGGAGCTAGTGGAAGTACGGTAAACGTAAGTGGTTTGGGTTTGGCAAACAAAAAGATTTTTTTTGCTGTTAGCTGACATTGAATCTCCTAACTCTCCCTTCGTTATCTTCTATTTCCTAGGCCATGAAAGCAACTCTCCACGGTTCTAGACACATGGATCGTTTCTTAGATCTCTCTCAATTCGATCAGAGCGTCAGGAAAGTCATGCCTCATCTTTCAGACACTGGATTAGGAACGATTCTAGAACAAGACAAGAAACTCAAATTCCATCGTATCCATACTTATCAGACTCTAGATACTCTAGGCTTTCAATCTGCAGTTAGAAAAGATGGCGGAAATCTAATGGATTTGGATAGCATCAGAGATTTCCCAAGACATCAGAGATCGGATTTCCATCAAAGCGAAGAGGAATTCGAGACTACTTTGAAAGATCTCGGAGAAGGTAAATGGTCTCATGTCGTCAAGACTTCTGGTAAAAAGGCTGTTTCTAGATCTGGAAAAGAGTACAAGAACGTCGATGCGAAGGGAATGCCTATAATTGGTAGACCCAAAAAATCCGGTCCTAGAGATCCAAAGACTGGAAGATTGATTCATGGAACTCCAAGTAAAAGTAACAAGAAACAGAAACTAGATCATCAAGGAGACATCGAAGATGGAGCTGGTGGAGAAGAGGAAGAAAAGCAAAAGAAAGGAAAGGGAAAGGGAAAAGGAAAGCAGAAAGAAAAGGAATCTGAAGCAGGTCCTTCGACACTCAAGAGGAAAGCAACTTCTTCGGGAAACAATTCCGATGATGAAGTGGAAGAACTGATGGGATCAGATGAAGAATTAGAAGAACTCTTGGGTCAATTTCCAGATCGTACTTTCGACATCATTATCGATTCTCCTGAGACTTCATCAAGGAAATCAAACACCTCAACTCCAGCTCCTCCCTCCGCTTCGAAGACTCGAAAAGCTATTAAAGGATCTGGTCCTGCTTCGAAGAGAGCTAGGAACAAGTCTCCAGAACCAGAATCGGCTTCTCCCTCGGCCTCGACTGCAAACGCAAGGAGTAGAATGCTTCCAACCGAAGACGAGGACATGGAAGACTCGAACGAGACCAAGGAAGCCAAAACTGCTGCAAATTCAACTCCGGCTAGAGCTTCCAACGACTCTACTTCAATGCCACCTCCTTCGAGCAAGGGCCCCAAAACTTACATCAAAGCAAACAAGATCAACATCACTCGAATCAAACGTCTCAAGGTCTGCGAGCAATTCTTTGAAGAGCAAGGAGGAGTCGTCTCGGAAGCCGGAATACCAAACGCTTGGAAAGAGTTTGTTCTCAAACATCCGGACGTAGAAGAGGGAGAACCAGGAAGTACTAAGAACGGATTCTTGTACGATCGTAAGACTCGTCATTCTCTCTTCGAAGAGCTCGTCTCTGACGGAAAGCTCAAGAGAACCGAACTCTTTCCGGAAAACGACGTCGACGAGTTCCTCGTCCCTTCTTCTCTGGTCGTCGTTTGGCATGTTCCTGGGGCCAATTCAGGTCTGCTGAAGGAGGTTGCTAGGAAGGCTCAAGTCCCTCATTCGAGTCATTCTCGTAGTCTAGTACTGACTGAGAAGGAGAAAAAATCAATGAAGCAAAGGATCAAGAACCACGTCGATTTCGAGAGCCTCCTCAAGGATTCTACGATCACGGACGACATCAGTGGACTCTATCCAATCGCTTGTCAAGCTAGAGGTCACATTTCTGGAGCCATTGGTCGTCGTAGACTTTTCCATCTCGAGGTGATGAGGTTGATCGAATCACAAGCTCCACCAGTTCTCTCTCCAGAGAAGGGAATCCTGGACATGAGTTACTTCTGGTCCGAATGTCCTCTTCACATCTTCATTCAGTTCGTCAACCCTTTGGAGCCTTCAAGTCCCGCTCTCATCCAAGCTCTAGACGATCCACAAAGAAGACTCTGGCCTGTCGATCTTCAATCCAAGGAAGTCTTGGACGCTCTCAGACCCGATCGAGGAATGAAGCTCATCAAGGAACTAGCCAGAGATCTCTCCTTCTTCAGATTCGCTAGGCCTGCAACCCAAGCTGACGTCGAAGAAGGAGACGACTTTGTTCTCACTTCGGATACTTGGAGATTCTCTTTCGATGAGGTCTCTGTCTTCCCAGTCAAAGGTAATCACGAAGTTCTCTTCGCTGGGAAGTTCCCACTTCGTTCCAGAGCTGATGCTGAAGTCGTCTGGAAGAACTTGGAGAGAGGAAAAGGAGAAAAAGCGGCTCCGGATCAACTCCCTGGCCTGTCTAAGAATGCAAATAGAATCTTGAGACAAAAGGGAGCTTGGGGACCGACGAGGCTCTTTGGAGTTCAGATCTACTACATCGAACGATGTCTCGAAGATAGCAATCCAAGAGCTGTACTGAAGGATCCAGCTCTAGTCAGAAGCATCGCTGACGGCTGTGGAGCTTCTCGTAGTATGGTCAAACGTTTCCTTCTAGGTAGGAAAAGAGGTGGAACTCAAAGAGACAGACTCAACACTCCACCAACTTCTTCACCTCCTCCTGCTGGTGCAGGAGCAGAAGACGAGGATCCATCCGAGAAAGAGGAGGAAGGAGAAGATGACGGATCAGCTGAAGCTCAACAGCTGAAAGCTCTCAAGAGTGCAAAGAGAAGAGCGAAGAAACTCAAGAAGCAAAGGATCAAGGCTTGGGACGATGGATTGGAGAATGCTTTCGTTGCTCGTTCTTGTACGGATCAACAGCAAGAGGTCATCAACAAATCTCTAACCAGATTCCGTCAAGATTACATCATGGGAAGAACGAAGCTATCTGATGAAGAATTGACTTCGACTTTCACTGGTGCAATGGATGCTGCTACTCAAGTCAAGAAAGGAGTCGGAGATCTTACTCGTAAGCAACTGGAAGATGCAAAGAAGAGAAAAGAAAACGCCAAGTCTGAAAAGAGAGCCAAGATTGAATGGACTCCAGCTCTGGACGAGCTTCTTCACGACTCGGTAGTCATCCTTAAAGCTCGAGACAAGCAAAGAGGTCCTGGAACTTCAACGAATTGGGCAGCTCTCAGACAAGTCATGTCTCCTCATTTCCCAAACTCGAGTCTAGATACCTTCAGGAGACGCTTCTACTCACTAGCCGATGAAGTCGGAGAGGAAGCTTACCTCCAGAACCTTCAAGATCAGTGGACCAAGATTTGGAAGAAACATCGTGGAACCGACGCTCTTCCAGATCCAGATCCTTCCCATCCTACCGAATTCTCCCTTCCAACTCATCTCGAATTCTTTCGTCAACACGTCAGAAAGGATCTAGCAGAGGCTGCTATGAAGAAGAGTGCTGCAGAACCTCTGCCAGGTTCTGACGAAGCTGGAATGGAATGGCAATTTCCTATCAATCCTCCAGAACTCGCTTGGGAAGGTGTATTCAAGTATGCATCCAACATCTCTGTGGCTTCTAGATTCAATCTGATGTCGGACATTCCTTTTACTGTTGGAGTCTCGTCGGCTTCTTCTCTTTCGCCCTCTTCTCCTCAAAGAAGAAATGCTGAAAACGTCATCAAGATGATCATTCAAACAGACGAAGCTGATTATTCGGAGGAAAGTGCTTACTCTTTGATTCAAGATGTGGGAGAAATTCTGGTTGCTTCTACGACTGAAAAGATGCTGGAAGATGGAATCATCGAAAGTGTCGGCGGAAGACAAACTGAGAATCGTCGTTTACCTGGTCGCAATTATCGTCTCTCGGATCGTAATCCTGCAGTCGAGGAAGTCTTCCGTCGTGAAATCCTTTTGGGAGCTTCAACGGCAAAGGCGGATTTGAAATCCAAGCTCGAAGAAGAGGAACCACTTCTCATCGGTCCAGAGGTCGAAGATGCTCAGGTCGCTGCTCTCTTGGATCTGGTCAACTTCGGAGACGTCTCTCCCTCTGTCGATCTTCGCGATCTTCAATCTCTTCTGGGTCACTTCCATATCAATACGAGGTCTATGTGTAAGTCTTGCTCTGATTGTCTCTGATTATTGTTGGCTGAGCTCGGGCTGACAACAACTTTCATCTGTGCTTTCCTTTCTACAGCCGACGAAGACAACGAACTTCCTCTCTTCTTTCAAAATCCGACAAGTTCAAGGTCGACAATCGATGCTTCACTCATCTCTGCTCCTCCTCCTCCTCCATCTGTCCTCAGTCTCGTCGATGAAGCGAAGGGAGACTTCATTCGTCTCAACGAGATTCTCGAAGAAAGATGGAGCGAGAGACAGAATCCAAAGAAGAAGAAAGGAAAGAATCAAATCGATCAAGATTTGATAAAGGTTCTCAAGTCTGCTCTCGAAAAGGCTGGAGAAGAGGGTCTTGATCTAGTCAATTTCAGAGTGAGTTCTTCTCAAGAGTCTCCTCGTCGCTTTGTGATATAACTCTTGTTGATCCATCTCCTTCTTTCTGGATCGTATCTCAATCTCCTCTTACAGGCACAAACACAATACACACATTCAGAACTCATCTCCGCCATCCAAAGTCTCACCTCTGACTCTGCTCAATTAGCTTTCTACGAAGGACTGGATCAAGATGGAAATCCACGTCTGATCTCTTCCAAATTCCTCAAGTCCTGGGTTCTTCGTCTTCCAAATTCGAATGAATACGTCTCGCCTCGTGCTTGGTTCGACATGGAAGGATCAGTACTCGAATCTTCCTGGCAAAAGGCTGTCGAATCAGTCATCATGCTCATAGCTGGAAGACCCGGAATTCTTCTCGTGAGTACTCGTATTGAAATGAAACGTTCGCAAGACCTATCTTCTGATATCGGATGAATCTTTCCTTTGTTACTCTTTCCTTTCCAGTCGCACGTCATCACTAGACTTTCATCGAGATACACTCCTCAGGAAGTCAGAGAGGCGGTCGAAGCTTCAAGTTCGACGGGAGTCGTCAAGATTCAGAAAGATGATGAAGGTAAAACCAATCTTGTACCTTCCGAACATTGGACGATTCAACGTTCTTCTTAGCAGGCTTCTGATCAACCTTTGTAATATACTTGTAGATCACAGCATAATTCTCTTCTCTTGTCATACATTAATTCTTTTCTCTTGTCGTACTTTCGTCATTATTTCAGTGTGCTAGTCTTCGAGTCTTCGCTATCTTTAAAGGCTCAATCAAAGTTGCGAGACTTCAGACGCATTTCTTCCCAGATCGGCGGTTGTTGGAAGTAATTTTGAACAAGAGAAGGCTAAAAATCTACAATCGGGGGCGTGAATCAGGTCTACACCTTTTTTGGGTTATTGAGATCAAAACTTTTCGAATCTATTCAATTCAAATCAACTGGAAACAAGAGCAATTTCAGGAGTTCTGACAAAGATAAACAATCACTTGAGAAGAAATAACGAGAGAAAGTAGTATAATTTAGAGTAAAGTACTTTTTTGCCCACTTCCAACTTTTGGTTTTCAACGACTAATTTCCATTCACTTTGACAGCTTCTGTAGCTTCTTTGACAACCGCATCC
The DNA here is from genome assembly GCA_001599655.1 of Golubevia pallescens. NCBI lineage: Eukaryota > Fungi > Basidiomycota > Exobasidiomycetes > Golubeviales > Golubeviaceae > Golubevia > Golubevia pallescens. The sequence goes on from BCHO01000008.1 coordinate 952,359, forward strand.
TTCTGAATGATATTACTAGCAGCACTTAGGACAGCTTTGAGACCAGCAGCAGTGATATCGACGTCGATTCCAACTCCCCACCAACCTTCAGGTTTCTTCGAACCTTCAGCTTCTTTAGAATCTACCAATTCGATATAAGAAGCAGCAGGACCTTTGGTCAATTTAGACTTTTCCTGAGAAATCTTTACTGCATGTTCAGAATATTCTCTAACATTGACAGAGATTCCAAAAGAGGTTTCCAAAGCGTCCAACAAAGCAGAAAGGGCACCATTTCCTTTTCCAGAGATTTCATGATTCTGTCCATCTTTGACTATCGTACCATTAAACCTGAGAATTCTTGGAGTTTCTGTTCCAGAAGAAGCTTGAGGATGAGGTGAAGAATCTCTACCAGGAGTTCCATTTGGAGAATCTGAAGAAAGGGTGAATTTCTTTAAAGAAAATCTGCCTTCATTTTTACTTGCAGTAGCTAAATGAGGTAAATGATAAGTTTTAGTGAAAACGTTTGTAATGTCATCTGTAGTCATTTCCTTTCCAGTTTGTTCAGCGACTGATTGAACCACATTGTAGAAAGCGATTTGCATTCTTCTAGGAAGATCCAAACCTAAAGATTGAGCAACTAGATAAGCGACACCACCTTTACCAGATTGAGAATTGACTCTAATGACAGCTTCATAATCCGAACCTAAATCTTGTGGATCTATAGGTAAATAAGGAATTTCCCAATAATCTCCTTTACCTTCTTTGATTCTCTTTTCTTGGAAAGCGAAACCTTTCTTGATTGCATCTTGATGAGAACCAGAAAAGGCAGTAAAGACTAGTTCTCCTGCATATGGATGTCTTGGATGAACTGCAATGTCATTACAGGTAGAAACCGTTTCGACAACACTTGGTAAATCTGATAGATCCAATGGTCCAGGTGTGATTCCTTGACAGTATCGGTTGAGAGCTAAGGTTACGATGTCGACGTTTCCTGTTCTTTCTCCATTTCCAAACAAACATCCTTCTACTCGATCTCCTCCTGCTAAGATTCCTAATTCTGCTGCTGCCACTGCACATCCTCTGTCGTTGTGTGGATGAAGAGAGACTGTAATTTCCTCTCTCTTTGACATGTGGTCGCAGAACCATTCGATCTGAACATAGGGGAGGAGAGAGAAAGAGAGAGAGAGAATGAATAGAATTGAAGGTCAGAATCAGAAATCCGAAAGAGCTTGAGCTGAACTCTCGTCTTCCGTCTGTGACCCTCTGATCATGTCAATCTCTCCAAAGAGATGAAGACTTCGACAAAAATCAGAGCACAATCCTTGCTGCAATATGGCTCGCAGCTTCTAATCAACTCTTCCGACTTCCCACCTTACACTCTCTATTCCCTTATTCCCCTCCTGAAACTCACCTGATCAGCATAATGATTTGGAGGACCGATTTCAACAGTAGCAGGTAAATTAAAGATGATTTTGTTTTCCTCACTAGCCAAACCATAAGCCTCTCTAACGTTTTCACAAATCTCTACACAAAAGTCCATTTCGGATTGAGTAAAGGTTTCAGGAGAATATTCATATCTGAAAGTCGTTCCACCATTTTCAGGTTTTGAATAATGATCCATCAATTCCCTAACGATTTTCGTATGTTTGACTGCCAAATCTATGGTTTGTTGTTTTGAGTTTCCAAAGACTACCTCTCTGAATAATGGAGAAGTTGCATTGTACATGTGTAGAATGACATTTTTGGCTCCTTTGATTGATTCGAATGTACGTCTGATTAGTTCCTCTCTGTGATTGGGAGGATGAGATGAAAGAGATGATGAAGAAGAAGATATATGAGTTGTAGCAGCATAGGAAGAAGGTGAGTGACTCGGATTCAATCATTACTTCCTTCTATTTGCTTCTATTCCTTCTGAGCTGATTCATTCAGAAGATATCAGACCATCTACTCGGAAACATTCAATCTGAATCCAACAGACGATGCCATCTCTCCTTCCATCCAACCATCCCACCATCCCTCTCCATTCTCTCTCTCTCTCTCTACTGACCTAGCAGGAGTGAGTACCTGAATCCACACGCCATCAGGGATCATTGCATTCTCAATGATATGTCTAACGAAACCGAAATCAGTTTCACTTGCCGAAGGGAAAGCCACTTCTATTTCTTGGAAACCAACTTGAACCAATTTTTTGAAAAAGGTCAATTTCTGATCCGAAGACATTGGATTGATCAAGGCTTGATTCCCATCTCTCAAATCTACAGAAGTCCAGATTGGTGAAGAAGTGGGGACTTTGGATGGCCATTTCCTATTTGGAAGGTCTAATGGCTTGTAAGGTGGATACTTTGATCCTGGAATCATCGGTTGAGGTGCCATCGTGATTGAGGTTGATGGTTAAGAAGAATGAGCGCCATTCTCTCTCTCTTTTGAAAGGCGACTCAAAATCAAAGCACAGAATGTGATTGCTTTTGGAAACAAAGATTCAGAAAAGTGATTGACAATTTACAAATTATGATATTGAGTTAAAGAAAACGAAGAAGGAAACCTCCCCTACGATTGCTCAAACCTTTTTCTCCTCTCCCTTCTTTCCCTTTCCTTACTTGAAATCGGACCACAAATCATCAAAAGCGTTATCCTTCTTTGCACCTCCCAATCCATTTCCATTTCCAACACTTGCATTACCATTAGAGTTAGAACCAGCAGGAGTTCCCCAAATATCATGAGAATCGAAAATCCCACTTCCAGCTCCAACTCCTCCAGATCCACTCGATTTATTGCCTATTTGATTCGTACTAGAATTAGAGTTAGAGTTGGAAGCCCAAGGATCAGACATTCCCATTCCTCCTCCCACCAATGGATTCTGATTCTGACTCTGATTCGAAGCACCACCAAAGTTATTGAATGAACTCGTTGGACTACTAGCAGAATTAGAACCTAAATTCATTCCACCAAAGGAATCTAATCCGCCCATTCCACCTGGAGATCTCACTTGTTGTTGGAATTGTTGTTGTTGAGGAGCTGTATTGTTTGAGAATAGAGATAAGATATCATTTTTACCTTTGGCTCCACCACCGCTTGTCACAGTTGGAGAAGTTGGATTCGAAGCTTGAGCAGAAGGTTCATGCCAATCCAAATCGAACAAACCACCTCCACCACCAGAAGGTTTTGGAGCCGCTGCAGTAGTAGTAGGTGTGGCTTTCGGCGGAGCGTTGGAATTTACACTTTGAGGTTGAGAGTGTTGTTGAGGAGGTTTGGATTGGAATCCATCGTCATCATCTCCACCTAAAAGATCAATGGCTGATTTACGTGGTGGAGCAGAAGTGGTGGCGTTGGTTCTATTCGTAGAGGATGTAGGTTGAGACCTTGAACTTGGATTCGTATTGTTCTGAGTAGTTTGAGGAGCTGGAGTTGAAGTTGGAGCAGAGCTTCCCCCTCCTCCAGGTTCTAGAGTCGATGGATCACTTGGTGGTGGACCTTCTTTGGCCCAACGACGAGATTCGTACTAATTCGAAGAAAGGGAAACAAAGAGAAGCGAGGGAAAGATAGTAAGCATCAGATCTGGAAATTGAAAGAAACGAGCAGATTCTCGAATTCTGGAAAACAGACCGCCTCTTCTTGTTTCCTGATCAGAGAATCGAATACTCATTTTCAATACGATTATCATTTACCCAGTCCTCTCTCACATCATGTCTGTTCTTCTATCTTATCTTATCTTCCTCACGTCTGTATTCATTCTACTAACCTTGCTCCTAATGAAACTCTCTACCTTATGTTCAGGAGGTTCGTGACCCGGTTTTAGATGAGCCTCCCAATAGAGATTGGATCTATGATTCCCCCATTTGGTTACGCTGTCCATCTGTTCTGGAGTCCAAATGTCCAAATCTATGGATTTGACTTTGGAAATGTGAGTTCCCATTGATCGATGGATTCCTGAACATCTGATGCAGAGGAAACATCCTCTGAAATTTAGGAATGGTTTGAACAGAGGAGATTAGGTAGATAAAGGAGGAGGAGAGAAGGAAGAGATAGGAAAGCGTTAGGAAGAACAGATCGGAAGATGGGAAAGAGATTCCAGGAATTGGAAAGGAGGAACTCACAAGTTCCAAGAAGCCCAACGAGGATCTGTTTTGTGAAAAGAAGAATGAGAGAAAGAAATGAGAATTAGAAGGTAGAAGTAAATGAGCAATCTCAGATGTCGTTTGAATCAAGAAGGCCCAATCCTGGAAGCAGGTAGTGCACTGCTTGATCTCCTCATTAGAAGTAATGTCAGATGCATCGACAGTCTTGATATCAAATTCCAAATGCTTACCATTACGTTTCTGTGGTTAGAGAATGAGAGGAGGATGGAACAGATTAGCAATGACTATCTATCTAATACTGCCCTGCTATCTCTATCACTTGCCAGCTGTTCGTCTCTGGATGGATACTCACGCAATCTGCGCACACCTTGTTTCCAGGCTGTTTGACCATTGCTCTCAAAGCCTAATAGAGAAGAATCGAGGAGAATTCGAGAGGGATTCGAGAGAAGAGATTGGCAGGAGATAGAATGGCTTAGCCTACCAGTCCCTTGCCTCTACTTCTGCCGATGGGAATGTCTTTCGATTGATGTTGCGATCTCACCTTTGCATTTGCTTCATTTTGAGCTTTAGACTGAGCTGGTCTTCCATAAGACATTGCTGCTCGCTGTCGATGATAATGGTTGCAAGCACACGAGTGAGAGAAGTCGACCTTCTTCCTTCAAGCTCCTTCGCTATTCAAAAGAGGAGAAATCAACATCAAAGAATACAAAGAAAGATTCTTATCAGCTAAGATCTTTCATTCCACAACACACAAGAAAAGCTCGTCTTTCAATTCAGATTGATTCAGTCAGTACAAAGATAGACAGAGACACAGAGAGAGCGAGCGATTCAAGAAGATTTCAGTTCTCATCGATAAGATCTAATCCTTCTCTCCTTCTACTCTCTCCATCTTTTCACTTTTTCAAGGTAAATCAAGACTAGTAACCTCGCCACTAGTTCATGTCAGCAACTCCGTAAGTCTCTCGATCTACCTTCTGTTCTGACTCTTGTCCTTCACCTTGCTTGCTTCTTACTTCGATTCTCTTCAACATCTTATTCTCTTCTCTCTTTCTTTTGCTTTTCTTTTCATTCTTTTCAGCCCGGCCACAGCGCCCCAAGGTAACAATAAGCCCTCTCTAACTGGTGCAAGAATCAAACAAAGAAAAGTGGGTATCTCCTCTTCGAGAATCCATCTTCCCAACTTCTTCTTTCTTCCAATTGGTCCCATGTCTTATTGATCTCTTTCTCTCTTATCATCCTCATCATCAGGGAGTCGTCAAATCCCAAGCAAAATTCGAACCTGAAGGTGAGTTCTTGAGTGGAGCTTTCCGAGAGTCAAGATATGAACCTTTCAAAGATGGAGGACAGAAAGGGAAACATGAGAAAGAAGGAGGGGAATCAGGAGATCCTTGCATTCTGATTCTTTCTCAGAATAAGATGCTTTTCAGACTGATGAAATTGTCCATGTCAGGAGAGAGGAAACCTTGCTCTCTCAAGAAAGTGGTTAGAACCTGTTTCGAGGATCAAAAGTGGAGATAAGGGAAGCCTATCAACCTTGCCGAACCAATGATGGCCTTCTACTAGCTTTTTACAGTACCCATCTTTTTCTAAATGTTCTTTCTTTTGCTTTTCGATCGAGTCGTCGTTCCTCCCTCCAGTCTTCGGGTCTGACCTTTGCTACCTCTTTTCGCTTTTCTTCCAAATCGCCCCTCCTCGCCTTTCCAGCCTTTCGTGACTCTCTCTACAAGCATTTAGAATCTGTCCCCTCTGAGGATTTTGATGGTTACGCAAGTGCCCTAGACAAGGCTGGTAATTCTCTAGATTATAGGAAATATGGAGATCAACTCTTCGAAATTCTCATCGTGTAAGTCTTTCGATTTGACTCTTCGAAACTTTCTCCCAAGCTTGGTCCGATATTCATTCTCGCCAGTCTATCCCATTTATTCTGTTTTCTCCTTCTCTTTCTCTCAGTGGAGGACTCCTAGCTCCAGGAGGAACCTTCGTCGATGATGACGCACCTCCATCTCCATTTGCAATCTTTAACGCCAAATCTTCTCAAGTCAAAGACATCAAACCTTTCGTAGGAACCATTGAGAAATTGATTAGACGTTACAAATTCTTACAAAAACCTTTGGAAGAATCCACTTTACCTGGTATTTTACAATACATTAATAGATTCGAGGAATCTGGTAGAGACAAATTGGCCACTTTGACTGCTCTGATGATTCAGTTGAATTTGGCTGGTGCTGGAGTTTTGACTACTTTACAGAAGGATCATTTGGTAAAGGATGGTGAGTCCGGAAAGGTGTTGAAAAGTACCGAGATAAAAAGAAGATTGACATTTTGGATCCTCTCCTTCTAACTTTGATTTACCTTGCAGACCTTACTCTCAACTTCATCACCAAGGTTTTCAGAGCCTATCTAGTTGATCAATCAATGGATAACTTGGGAACAGCTCTACGTAAAGGAGGAGTTAGAGATTTATTATTATTCTTCCCTTCAACCAAACGTGATCAACCAAATGTCATCACTAATCATTTCTCTTCCACTTCAGTTGCTTTACCAACCGTTTCTGAATGGTGGTCAAAGAGAGCTTTAAAAGAAGCAAGAGATAGTATCACTAGTGAATTGGCATCAAAAAGAGCTCAAGGAATGGCAGAAGCTGAAGAATTAGAAAATGAAGCTGAAGAAATCAAAACTTCCACAGGAGGAGAATTAGGAGAAAAATTATCCAAAGAGAAATTGGAACTTTCTAAATCCACTCTTTTGAGAAATAATGTAGAAATCATTGAATTCTTAAATCTTTCTAAGAAGGAAAAGAATTTAAAAGAAGAAGATTTGATTCCAATCATTTGGGAAGGTTTGATGAGATCTGTCGATTGGACCATTTCTAGACCTGATCAAATTGAAGCTATGGCTCTTAAAGAGGTTAATAAGAATTGTAAAATTTTGGAAAGTTTTACTAATAATGCTAGATCTGAAATCAATTTGATCAATTCTATTCAGGTTTATTGTTATGAAGATACTAGGATTATTAAGACTTTTCCTAACATTTTGAAATTACTTTATAATAGAGACGTCGTTTCTGATCAGGCTATTCTTTATTGGGCTCAAAAGGGAGCTAAACCTCAGGGTAAAGGTCATTTCTTAAAGGCTACTGAACCTCTTGTTAAAGTGAGTTTTCGAGATGTGGTCCTTTTGTCTTTCTCAGTGATCAACTTTGAGCGAGACTTACACCTCTTCTTCCTCTCTTCTTTCTGTTTCATTCATTCAGTTCTTACAAGAACAATCTGACGACGAAGAGGATGATGAATAAATGTTGACGAATGAAAATCCAGAATCAGAAGAAGGTGGTCTCTTGTTCTCGCGCTTTCGTTCTCATCTTTACTCTTCCTCTGTCTCCTCGCTATGTTTATTCAAGACACAACCCTCGAAATCGATTCTGTATCCAAAAGAGGGTCAACCACTTCTTGATGTCTGTGTAGTCGTTGTGCAACGATGCTTCTCTATCTTCTATTCAATCTCGCCTGTCCTTGTCTCATCTGAATCGTCGGAACTTTCGAGGTGACAGTCAAGGCCCTTTCCTTCTGAAAACAAACCATCAAGAAAAGTTGTTTCTTGCTCTAAAGATTAACAGGAAGCCGAGAATCTTGCTCGGAATTGGGAGAAACGATTCATTATGACAGCTCGACTAGCCTTCTCTTTTCTTTCTTCACCTTGATGCGTTCAGCCCATCCAGCGAATAGTCGATAAGAAGTTCTCGCCATTGGAGTCTTTCCCCACTATCGAGGAACGAGAGATCAAGAAAAAGGAAAACGAGAATGGAGAGCGAGTCAGATTTTGCGCGTTCGTATCTTTGTACAGGTTGTCGATCGCTTTGAGACTCACCTGCTCCCCCTTTGTCTATCTTCCTCAATTTTACTTTCCCCGTTTTGAAACCTTCGTAAGATTCGAGCTGTCTTCTATTCTTGGCCCAGACCTCTAATTCTCTGCTGGGAATGGATTCCGTTTCTCCGTCAACCAGGAGTGGAAGCTTTGGCACTATTACTTCTTTCAGCTTGGTCATGGATGAGTGTCTTGATTCGAGAAACGAAGCAAGTAATGCCTCTTCAAAAGTAACATCAGCATAGCAAGGTAAATATAAGATCTCTACATTTGGAGGAAGGATGTTTCGGCTATCTTGAACAAAATCAAGTAAGAAGTTGATGCCGATTGTCAAAACTCTGAGATTTCTGAAGTTCGAGTAAAGTGTTGGAAGCGGACGTCCTTGATCTGACGAGATTCCCAGAAGCCTCAAATGTTGAAGTGATTCAAATGATCTATGAAGGCTTGCAAGGCAGTTTGAGCTGAGGTATGAAAGAGGAGTTTGGTTTCTAGGACCATCCGAATAAGAGACGTTGGCGAAGAGTTCGAGGCATTGCAAATCCTTTGTAAGATTGAGAAGACGTGAGATTGTCTTGGTCTTTCTGTTTTCATTTCCGCCGGTTCCTTCGCTTGATCCCCACCATAGCTTTCTACTTGAGTCGTCGGATTCGAAGTGAATCCTGAGAGCAAGCTTCTTGACGTCCGATTGACCAGCCACCTCTAAACCGTGGTCGACCAGGAATCTATAATCGATTGTCGAGATGAACAGTCCCAGTGAAACCTCTAAGAGACTCTGACAGAACAGCAGGATCCAAACAACATTTCGAGCGGATAGGTTCCACCTATGCATCACGCCCAGTCCAACTAAAAGCTTTTTGAGAGAGGTGAAGAGAAACCGATGAGGCATCTGGCGAAAAGAGAAGAGGAGACTAGGGACTCCCACAATTAGAGTTTCAAGGGAGATGAGACGATCGTAGACGTTTTCCATTGTCATTTCCATCCCGCGATCGGCTCTAACTTGAAGTGATCCATAAGAGGGAGGAATGTCAGAGCTTGAAGCTGCTTGCCGACTGAAGATCCCTAACTGATCTTGTTTGTATCGACTGCGTTGACGCTGGGGTGCTTGAAGAGAAAGTGATCTGACCAGATTTCCGTGATCTCCTCTTTTTAATAGGTCCCAAAGACTGAAAAGATTGAATTGGGTGATCGTGATGTTCTGCATCAGTACCGGAAAGAAGAGGTCGAAATTTCTGGTGCAGGTCATAGCTACAGCTCTAAGCGTCGAGTCTCTTGCACTGTAGAGGGAATGACATACGAGATGGTGTTTTCAGCTTTTACGAAGTCCATTGAAGAAGTTCTGAAGAAGGTAGTCAGGGTAATCGATCCAGCTGACTCACCTGCTGGCCTTCTCCTTCTTTTCTAGACTCCTTTCAATCTCACCCCAACTCTTCACTTGCTCTGCGATGGCTAGAGCCAGATCATCTGGAATTGAATCCAAAGAAGTTGGTTTCTTGACATCTGCTTGCTTTTGAGAATCCATGTCGTTTTAGTAGTGAGTGGTAAGAAGAGAAGAACGAATTATTACGAAAATCTCTTCTCGGGTGTGCAAAAGCTGTGCGAATCTCGAACCTCTCTTTTGAATTTGGCTTACGCAATCATCTCGCTTTTATTAAACCTCGATTTCAATTTTTGAATTCTTCCTTCTTCTCTTCTCCTTCTTCACACTTCTTCAGCCTCAACTCAAACATCTCAAGTCATCATGGACTGGCATCGTTTCTCAAAAGAAGTGGGGATCAAGATCGCATCAATCATCGATGAATGGCCAAAACAAAGAGGTCTTAATCAAGAACAAAGAGAAGAGGAAAGAAAGTGAGTCATTCGTTCTTCATCGAGATCTGTTCTCTCATCTCTGTCATGCTCCAGCTGTCATAACTTGGATGACTGCAATTGAGAGCTCGAGAAGCTCTACCTATCCCTGTTGGCATCTATCTTACGATCTCTCCCTTTGCCTGTTTGCTTATTTTTACCCTTCTTTCTGTGCAGACTAAGAAACTCCACTCTTCTCAGTCTCAGTCTCTTAGCCAAAGGAACCTCTCGCTTCTGGTTATCAATTTTGAAGAACGACGTTGAAATCTCCATCTTAGAAGAGGCAAAGCAGGTTCTGCTTCTTGCTCTCGCCTCTCCAAAATTCTTCAAGAAAACTCATTCCTTGAGATTGGAACAGGCTCATCTCAAACATGCTCAACTCAATTCAGAAGCCCCACATCTTCTCGACCTGAAGATTTGCGGGAGCCTCATGGAAACCGATCACCCAGCTCTCTTGGGTACACAACTCTACATTCAGGAAGTAGTCAAATCCGAACCTGACCCTGCGTCCTTCCAGCTCAGCTTCATCGCCAAGTATGGAACAGCATACACTGACCTTTTGGCTTCGGCCTCGTCTCTCATCATTGATGCCAGGCCAAATCTAGAGAGACTCAGAGTTCACAAGTCGATTGCTTTTCAATTTGTCAGACTGAGAAAAACGAAAGGTGTTCTCTCTTCTAGAATTCTCAGAGGTTTCTCGAACTTAAAGGTTCTTCATTTAGGGGATGACACGATCTCTGCCAAGAATTTGGTCTGGTTGTTGATCTTTTTGGAAAGTCTCACTCATCTCAGAGCAAGTTTCATCTACATTTTCGAGGACGAGAAGTTCCTTTTGGAGCATCAAGAAACTTTGAGAGGCAAGGCTACAGTTACTCATCTCGATTTGACCGTTCAATTCGTCTTCGATCCAAAGAAGCGTTGGCCCACCGCACCCATCTTTGTAGCTGGTGGTCGCTTCGCCGTCGATACGGGAGACATGAAGGCAACTCAATTGATGGGTTTGGTGTTGGGAGTGACCAAAAACTTGGTCCAAATGAAGCTTCATGTCGTCAAGTATTCGAATTTCCAAGTACCGGCCTCAATATCACTCTCGATCCTCAGTCATCTCGGAAGTTCTCTTCACTCTCTCAAGCACTTGGCTCTGCATGGAGCATTCAAGGACCCACCGTCTAGTTTCCAAATCGGAGAACCACAAGGCATCAACATCAACAGGTTCGAAGCTCTAGAGACCTTGTCTGTGGACTTTCTTCCTATCTCGGCCTTCAGACAATTCTGTCTGAGACCCGATTCACTCAACATGAGCCTCTTTTTCCCCAATCTGAAGACTCTCCAATTCTTCTCCTCCCGTCAAGAATTCAACCTTTTCCCAGAACAAGAAGTCATTCATTGGATCAACAGTACTCCTCTTTACTTCAAGGCTCTCAAACAAGTTCTTTGCTCCAAGAATCCGGTTTGGTTTCAAGAACAAATCATCGATTTGACTGGAGTAGAAGCTCAATGGAACAGTCTTAGAAAGTCTTTGAGAAATCTTTGCGATCAGAGAGGTCTCAAGTTCATTCTGTTGGAAGATCAGGAGCAAAGTGAGTCAACGCTTTGGTATTTGAAAGACGAGCGTCGTTCTCATGTTCGCTTCTGACGTTGCCTGGCTTTGCCTCTCTCCCTATCTCTCTTTTACAATTTCTCCTTCCTAGTGGCCTTCGCAACGATTCCCGATTTTGAATACGGTCCAGATGAAAAAGCCTAGCGTTCGACACTTGGGACTCGAATTATTACGAATACTAGCTGAAGAGTGGGAGAAAGGATGGAGACAGAAGTGCGAATAGATAGGATTTCGTCGACACGTGTATTGAAATCTGAATTGAATCAACTCAGGTGGCTCTAGAAGAACCAGCATCGAGAATTGAAAGACTGAGTAGAAGGCGGGAAAGACAAGCGAGATCTGTATGAAACGAGAAGGTTATCATCTACAAGACTCAGAAACATGCGTCAAGCAGATGACTGACAGAATCGTAGTTCAGCAATAGAGTTGGATTGTACGACAGTGTTGGTATCAAATGGGAAAAGAGTGGAGAGATGATTAAGTAAAGGTTGTCGAACAGACAAGATGACCAAAAATGACATACGATGAACAAAGTGAGAACTAGACAAAAGGTAAAATCCAACAGCATCCATCTCTACCTATCACTGATTCTCTCCCGAGTTGTAAAGGATCAGAACGATTGCAATCCAACCTTCAGCATTACAAAGAGTAGTACCTAACCAACCTATCTCTGTTTCCAAAGGAATCCTAATCCCTTGAATGACAGGAAAAGCCAAAGGTGGAGATTGAGATTGAAAACTAGAGAAGGAAGGTTTAGGAGGGAAAAGTAATGGAAATAACGAAGTCAAGATTTGATGTAATGTTGTTGGAGTACCTGAGAGAGAAGGAAGTCAAAAAAGCGTAAGAGAAGTCAGAAAAAACAGAGTGGTTGAAATGAGATTCGGATAGTTTGTTTTCATGAAAAGGTAACTTTGATTCGATGCAGACTTCGACTCACCATCTTCCTGAATCGGAGCAATAGGTTCCTGAACGACAGGACAATCTCTAAGATGAATTCTAACCGGTACACTTCTAACATTATTAGCATCATTCTTATCCAATCCACCAATTGAATTCAAAGCTTTATTTCCATTCGAATCTTGATTGTTGACAACACTTTCACCTCCAATACTTGGATTCAAAGAGACTTGACTTTCATTTCCAATTCCACTTCCAATCCCTAGATTTTGCGGATTCGTCGTGGGAGGTCTAGCAGTAGAAGTTGAAGAAATGGTAGAGAATTTCGATTTCTCTCCACCAACAGTAGGACCTCGATCTTCATTTGATGAAGCTGAAGTACCATTGGTATGAGTTGAATTCCCACTTAAAGATAGATTTAATGATGGAGCTCTTGAGGGTGAAGGTTGGTTTTGTTCGGTTGGATTAGTTGAAGGTAAAGGGACGATTTTCGATGCTACTGACCAGAACTTCTCAAATTCATCTTGATAGGGAGGAAAGATTTGATGATAGAAAAAATGAAGAGAAAAAAACAAGTGAAAAGAATTAGAATTTGAGAGAAAGTCCACACCAATCATTATCTTTGGCCTCGAAATCGTTCCCATCAGCTAGACGGCTCTCTTTGCAAGAACTCTTAACTTCCAAAGAAGTCCAACAACTAAAACTGAACCACTGAAGACTCACGATCAACTACACCTTCCCAAAGGATTTCCTGTTCCCTCTTTCTCAAATTGCCCACCCTTCTGGTACTACCATATCTAACGAAATCTGCCTCTTTCAACATGCTCATAAAGGCAGTCCTAGCGACTTGTAAAGGAGTGTTTCCCAAAGTGGAACCAATCTTTTCCAAAGGTGGGGATTGAAGATGTAATTTGATATGAAAGAAATCGATTGGAGAAGTTGAGGATTGATTAGAAGAAGTTGGGAAATAAGAGGTAGAATTGGAAGTAGAGTTTGAGATTGAAGTTGAAGCTCTATTTGAAGTATGATAATCGTATAGTAGACCTATTGGCCAATGCCTGTTACGAGAAGAGAGAGGGGAGATAAAGATTAGAGAAGGGCTTAGAGATAGGCAAGAAGATCTAGATGAGATGATGCTCACCATCTCAGAGGTTGACCTTGATGTTCAAACCACCAATCTTGTTCAGTAGAGGTTGCTATCGCAGCCAAATGAGGTTCTAGAGCCAATTCTACTAGATTGGAACGTAAGGTTGGCAGTAGAAGTGGAAGGTAGGACAATCTTGGAAGTGTAGTCTGCAAAGAGAGAGAGTGATCAAAGATGGTTCTTTGCTCAATAGGAATCCCTCAATCTTAGCTCTATTACTAACTTTATCATTCTGTCTAACTACTCACATAGAAGCATTCCACTGGAGGTTTGCCAGCAGAGATAGGATCAGATACCAAGTGTACGCAGATTGGAATGGTAGAGTTCCAAATCAGTTGCCTGAATAAAGTTGTGGGAGATGATTGAATTGGAGAAGTGGCAGAAGTAGTAGTGGAAGTTGTGGTAGAAGTTGAGATTGGATTTGTTGCTGGAGATTGAATTGAATTAGTCGAATTGGAATGAACAGCTGAAGGTCGAATAAATGTTGACATTCTCTAACAATTGTCTATCGAGTGATTGTGACTTTGCTTTAGGAATTAGTTCCCAGATTTGAATTTATATCTCAAGTCAATGAAACTAGGATCATGAAAGGAGTTTGATGCAATTCAGAGCCTGATACAGTTGATGGCCAAAGTCAATCAGCTTCATCAGCTTCTTATCCTTCGTCTATCACCTCGAAAATGACTTCCCAACAACTCTATCAACAAATCACTACTCCAATCTTCAAACTATATTCCAAAGCTCCAGCTTCATTCCTGGCTTTTACTTCCTTATTCCTTTCCTACTTGATAACCCTCTCAATCAACGACTACAAGTTATGGATGTCGATAGGTAAAGGTGGGTTTCTACCCAAAAACTTGTCAGGTTGGTTGATTCATTGTTTAATGAGACCTCTAGGTTTGAATTCAAATCAAGTAAAAGATCCAGAATGGTTACCGAAAGCAGATGAAAACGATACCAACCTTCTCAAAGATTTAAAGGTTAGAAGTGGAGAAAGACCAGAGGTCTTTGGTGTCGTACCTCATAGACAAATCAACGATTTGATGCAAAAGGATGATCCCATGAAAAAGGTGAGGGAATAGACGAGAAACTTCCTTCTTCTGAATGAGTAAATGGACTATCGAAGGCCCAATCGAAAAGACGCTCACACTGGAACTTTGCCCTCTCTTCGTCTAAATGAACAGGAAATCACTGACTATTTCAAAGAAGTAGCAAATTCAAATCCTCAATTGAAATGTTCGACTTCCCTACTTGAGAATGATACTTCTCCAGCTTTGTTCAAAACCTCGACATCTTCATCTTCAAATCAAGGTTCACTCTCTTCGATCTATCTTTCCGGAACTTCCGGAGAGTTCTGTCATTTACATCAACATGACGGAAGTCTTCATACCATTCTATCCCCTAAGGATTGTAGGAAATTACTATCAAACAATTGGGGAGAGCTTCATCCTTTGGCTGGTTTGCTTTATAGATCTCATTGGCTAGGTCTACTGAGATTCTCACCTATGAAATTTCTCAGAGATCTCAGGTTCAGATCAAGACCGTCTATAAATGGTGGCGGAGGAAATAGAAAAGGAGGTGCAATTCCACCTACTTACTCGATCGTTTATAGGCCTAGAAATGAAGAAGAGATGAAGGTTTTCAAAGGAATTGTAGATGCTTCGGTCGCTTTCGCTCTTAGTTGATCTGTATTTTTCTTTTCTTCTGGAGTGTTTCACGAAATTGTATATCCCAAAAAAACGATATACATACCTCGAATGAATTGTCTGACGAGCGAGAGTACAAATCATCTTCTGACCCCTCCTTGAGATCCGGACAGACCTCATAACTTTTTTTCTTCTTCGACCAACCCAACGTTCGAAAATGTTGACTTTACCAATCCGTCAAGTTCAAAGAAATAGTTTAAAATCTAGAAGAACATTCTCTACATGCAATGTCTTGAGATTGGCAAGTCCAGCTACTTCTTCTAGTACTTCTTCTGCTTCTCTAAGTGGATTGTCTTTGGAGAGAGCCAAAGAAGTTGAATCTAAATGGAAAGGTACAAACACTTCTGGTGGAAAGATTCCAAACTTTGTTGGTGGGGAATGGGTTCAGAGTAATGCTAAACAATGGTTGGACGTACATGATCCAGTGAGTACGGGAAAAGAGAAAAGAAGTATGGGGTAGAGAGAGAGAAGGAGGAGAAGAAAGAAAGGAAGGCCTCTTGCTTCAATCTCGTTGTTGATAGATAAGAATCGAATGTTTGAACTAGAAATAGATTTTCATCATTCATTGAGATGAGTGATCTCAATCGTATAGAGCAATAAAGAGAAAGGGTCACCCCCTCAGGAAGATAAGGTCGCCGACCTCCAATCTCTAAATTTAAACGTCCTGGAAAGATTACTGACGTCCTCTTTTTCAACTTACATTTATTCATTCAGGCTACTCAAACACTTCTATCCAAGGTCCCTCTAACTCCAGCAGATGAATTCCAAACTGCTGCTCAAGCTGCTCATGATGCCTTCCCAGCCTGGAGAGAGACCTCTCTGTTATCCAGACAACAGATCATGTTCAGGTGAGAGTCGATCGCTATCTATGATTCTTTTTTGGCTGCATTCTTCCAGAAGAGAGCCCAAGGGTTCACTATGGCAATCGAAGGAACTTGATAAGCGAAACAGTATCATTTTTTTCGAGTCTTGAATGCTGATTCTCCATTCATCTTCTCTCTTTACCTCAAAAAACTTTCGTAACTATTGATTGGAAACGATTTTTTAATCACTCTGTATCGTGGTTTCGATATCTCAGACTTCAACATCTTCTTCGAGCTCACATGGACGACATCGCAAATGCAATCACTTTGGAACAAGGTAAAACCTTTGCAGATGCAAAGGGAGATGTTTTGAGAGGATTACAAGTCGTCGAAGTTGCTTGTGGAATCACCTCGACTCTTTTGGAAGAGAGGTTAGAAGTTGCAAAGGATATGGACACTCATGCTAGAAGAGAACCTCTAGGAGTTACTGCTGCTATTCTACCTTTCAATTTCCCTGCTATGGTCGGATTATGGTGAGTTCAGCAAAGGATTGAGTCATTTCAGTTGGCTCTCCGTGAGGGATACGGATCCTTCATTCTGACTCTCGCCTTTCTTCCTCATCATTTCCTCAGGTCGATTCCAATGGCAACAGTCACAGGAAACACTCTCATCTTGAAGCCTTCAGAAAGAGTTCCAGGAGCAATGCAAATCATTGCCGAACTATGTGCTCAAGCAGGTTTACCAAAGGGAGTCTTATCAATCGTCAATGGTGGAGTAGATGTCGTCAATTCCATCTGTGATTCTCCTTTGGTCAAAGGAATCTCTTTCGTTGGTTCCGATAGAGCTGGTTCTCACATTTATCACAGAGGTACAGCCAATGGCAAAAGAGTTCAAGCAAATCTAGGAGCAAAGAATCATTGTATCTTGATGCCAGATGCAAACAAGAATTTCGCTTTGAATTCAGTTGCAGGTGCTGCTTTTGGTGCTGCAGGTCAAAGATGCATGGCTTTATCGGTTCTGGTCACTGTTGGTGAAAGTGAACAATGGCTACCTGAGTTGGTCGAGAGAGCTAAACAATTGAAGGTCACTGGAGGATTCGAAGAAGGTGCTGATCTGTGAGTATCGAAAAAGAGAAGACGATCTTCTCTCTCTGCATTTGCCAGAATTTCTGGCTTAGGATTCCTCTCCTCCTTGCTTTCCCTCTCGATTTCTATCAAACAGCGGTCCAGTCATTTCACCTCAAGCTCGTGAGAGAGTGATTGCCATGACTGGTTCAGTGGAATCGGAAGGTGGAAAGATTTTGTTGGATGGAAGAGGATTCAAATCGGACGCTTATCCAAATGGAAACTTTGTTGGACCTTCGATCGTAGAAGCTGGACCTGGAATGACTGCTTACGATCAAGAAATCTTTGGTCCAACTTTGACTGTCGTCAGAGTAAAGACTTTGGACGATGCTTTGAAACTCATCAATGATAACAAGTATGGTGAGTAATCCTAACTGATAAGTGATTTCTGAAGACCAAGATGAAACTGATTTCTTCTTTCGCTCACACATATACTCTTCTCAGGTAATGGGGCTGCCATCTTCACCACAAATGGAGCCACTGCACGTAAATTCGAGAAGGACATCAACGTCGGACAGCTTGGAGTCAACGTCCCAGTCCCAGTGCCTCTACCAATGTTTGCCTGGTCTGGAAACAAGGGATCGGTCCATGGTGACATTGGTTTCTATGGTAAGCAAGGATTGAACTTCTACACGACTCTCAAGACCGTCACAAGGTGAGTTTTGCGATTTCGCATCATATTCGTATCTACGTCTCGTCTCGCTGCTCTCTTCTCGCTATCAAAAGCTGAGGCTCACTTCCTTCTCTCAAATTACTTCTTTTATCAATTTCTTTTCATCAGTCTTTGGCGTGCAGATGACGCTGCTTTGAGTGAGAAAGCCAGTGTCAACATGCCAACCATGAGTTAGAATTCCTGAATTGCCTCATTTGTTCCTCTACTCCTTGCGATGATGTTTTGCTATGAATCAAATGTACAATTTCTCTGTCGATAAATTGAGACGATACTGTTGCGTCTTGTGTGAACGACTTGAACGAAACGACAGATTTGCTGCTGGAAGGAAGTCTCTTTCTCGATTTCTTCCAAACCACCAACTCGAACAATGGAAGGATGACTTCGACTTCGAGTCAAGACGAATTTGAAAAGTTAGTCAGAGAAGAAGAATTGATCCAAGCCTCAAGTTTACCTCTGGATCAAATCCCTTCTTGTACCACCTTGTTCGACAAATGGGCAAGCTGCTTTGGTGAGTCAAGTAAAAAAGAGAGAAGGATCGACATCTACCTTCCTCTCTCTTCTACTCTCCTTCTTCTTTGTGTGTCATTCTTGCGATCTCATTCTCATATCCTACACTATCTCTTTTTCATTGCCATTGCTCCTCGGCCATCTTTCCTCGCTCTTTCCCTCTTTTCTTCTTCCTCTTTTCTAACACAGCACTTGGACCGCAAGCCAGAAACATCTATAGGTATGGCTCACTCAACGATTGTGCTGGTAAACTGGATGATTTCAAATTCTGTCTCTCCTTGAAAGCCTTGTCTGCTGACGAGAGGAGAGACGTCTGGATCAGGAGGAGAGCTGAACAGATGGCTGCAAAGAGGAGTCAGATCGACATGAGCAGTGAGAGTGTTTGGGAAATGAGAAAGTGAGTAGCTTTTCATGATAGCACCGATAAAGTTTGAAAATGGGTTGAAAAGGATGTTCAAGAATGAAGGGTGAAAGGAGACCAAAGCTCAACTTTTTTTTCTTCCTTTCATTCTCTCCTCTTGTTCTCAATAGGAACCCTCTCATCGATCCAGCTCTAGCAGATCATTCATTCCCAAAAGGTCCAACAACGTCATCGAAGTAGATTAAAACTCTTACTCTTCCGATCGTGAGTTGCTCTTCTTCTTCAGTTTCTAGATGGTAGCTATCTTCTCTCTCTCTTCTCAAATTGGATTTGAGGATGATTCGACACATGATCAATTTTATACAGTTCTGCTTCTGAAGGGTTCGCCCCCTAGTGCGGAAAGTTCATACCAAGCTTACCCCTTATGACTCTTAATCATCGGAGAAGAGAAGAAGAGAGATAGCTATCGATGTGGGATGGAGAAGTTCCCTCTTTGACAAATTCTTACCCATCCGATGTCTGCCTTTCTCTACCGATCGATTCTCAAAAGCAGGAAGATTCTTTTGGAAGTCGCTCTCGGTGATTCTGTCCACGAGTTCATTCACTGTGAGTTTGCGCTTTGCGTTGCTACCACTTCTCCAGCGAAGTTGGAGTGGGCTCGTAAAATTGAAATGATTAACATAAGTTATCATCCATTCCATGAGATTAGTTCCAATTGAGCGTCGATATGAGAAAGAGATTCGTCTCTTTCTTGTGTCACCTTTTCGTTTCCGAATTCTATTCCATATAGCCTTTCTTTCCCCTTTCAATCTTTATGATTTATGCATTCTTCACGATGATTTACTTCCTGCTATTCTTTCACTTGACTCAATACGTCTATCTCATCTTTTCCCTTGGAGAACAACTCGATTAACTTTTCGGATCATGTTTTTCTTTTGGCTAAGCTGACAAGCGGTCGAAGAAGATGTGAATCCATTGCGAAAAGGTTGTTTTCAATTCAAGAGGGATTATTGAATGGGTAGGTAGATTGGAAAGGTTAGGTGATTATGGATATGCGGGTGTAGAGAAGAGTTGAATGGTAAAATGTAAAAGGTTGGAAGTGTGGTTGGAAGGTGGGATGGAATTGGAAGGGAAAAGGCAGCAAAGTTGGGACTCCTGTGAATTTAAAATCTTCTCTATGAACATCAAAACGAACAAAGATAAACATCGGTTTAGGTCAATCGTGGATCGTGAGAGCTCAGAGGATGATTGGATCTGACCGTTCGTTTTTCTCTTTCTCTCGCCTGTCGAAAATTTCAGTCCCATCGTTACAATTCGCAGGTATGGTCTCTTCTGAGATACTATCAAGGCTTCAATTCTTATCGCTTCTGTTTATAATCAAGCTTCTGTCAAAGGTGAGTGATCATGAACGTCGTCGTCTAGTGTGTGTTCTCTTCCACTCTCGTCGCGACTCTTCTCCTTTCTGGCGAAGATAGATAACCTACCATATATATTTCAAGCATTGGGTAAACTCTCCGTGTGGAGAAACGTGAACCAAGCTTACACATGCATCACCAACTGAGCCTTATCGAAGACAGGAGAGAGTGAGGGAAAGTTGATGATGGACCAGAAAGGAAAGGAGACTTGTCTTTTCTCTCTTGCTTCTAAGCTTTTGCTGACATTCAATTCTTGTTTCGTTTCTTTCCTCTTTCTTCTGTTCGTTCTGTCGAATCTTTTCAAGTCGTTCGTTCTGTCATGATATCCTGCAATCTTCATCTTGTCCTCTTGTATTATTTTTTCTTCTAATCGTAAGCTGAGTTTCTTTATGGCCTACCTAGTGACCAGATCCTTGAGTTCTGAGCTATCTAACTGCCAGCTGCTGCCATACATCTATGTGCGATCTGTTCTGTAGTCACCAAAGAAGAAGAGAAGAAGAGAAGAATCTGGAGAAGGTCACGTGGCCGTTTGTTCCTTCGGTAAAGTAGACCGATGGTTTCAACTCAGATCGCCTCTTGTTCTTGGCTGGTTCTATGTATAAAAAGGGGAGATTTCTGCAGAGATCTTTCTCCTTTCCTTCTTCTCCTTCTCTCATCTCTCCTCTCTCCTCTCTCATCTCTCCTCTCTCCTCTCTCATCTCTCATCTCTCATCTCTCCTCTCTCCTCTCTCATCTCTCCTCTCTCATCTCTCCTCTCTCATCTCTCCCTCTTCTTCTCTTCCCCATGGCTCGCACAGATTCGCCTTTTCGACAGCAACCTGCACCCAAATCAAAAGCCAAAGCGAAATCGAAAGCAGAAGAGCGTAAACCGGATTACATTTCTCAATACCTCGCAATCCTAGCACACTATCACAAGAAGAGTTCGGAATCCTCTTCAGATGAATCCAACCAATTCGTCGAGATCGAAACGGATTTCAAGAGAGCTTACTTCCCTGGTCAGACTGTTGCCGCCAGAGTAGGTGTCCCAAAGGCTGCTTTGCTGGATAATGGAGATGGATTCGAGGAAGTCATAGTCGAGTTCAAAGGTGAGAGCGAATCGTACTGATAAGGGATAGAGGCAGGAATGGTCTGCAATGCAGGTTCGCATTGCCTCTTCTCTTTACTCCTTGCTGACCTGCTTTGCGCTTTCCTTCTTCACTCCAACAGGTGAAATCCACGCATTTGGAAAAGCGTGAGTTTGCGTCTCTTCACCTCTTGACTTTGCCAGAAAGATAGAAGAGAGGTCTCAGTTCAGGATCCGCTTATCTTCTTCTTCTTCTTTCATCCCTTGACCTTCTCCCTTGTCTTCTTACAGGTACGATGGCCAAGGATCGTATTCCTTCCAAACGGATACTTTGTTCAACCACAAATTGACCCTTCACTCCAACTCAAACTCCAATCAAGACGATCAATCCAACGAAAAGATCTCGGCAAAAGAAATCACTTCGAACTCTTCTTCTCAGGCTTCGAATGAAACGAGCACAGATCTCAAAGAATGGCAAATCAAGAGTTTTTTGCCCAAGGAAATAGATCTACAAACTGAACAAGGATTGAAGACTTTGGAATTGCCCACTAGTTTCAAAGACAAATTCTCTGACCCAACCAACTTTGTCGTCTACTGTTGGAAAGTCACTGGAGTCAAGAAGGGAAAGTTCAAGAAGAGCGTCAGGTGAGACTCAGTGATACGACATGCGAAATCATTGAGGTTTTGGTCTCGATTTTCAACATTTTGAGAAGATCTCGATCTTGTTCTCAGCTGAAAGAGCTCTTTCTGATCACTTCTCTGCCTCTTGTTGTTCCTTGTCTCTCTATTTGCTCTTCCAGAAAATGGCTCCCAATTCTAATGCCGAGTTTTGCCGGAGGACCTCCTCCAGATCTGAGCGTAGGATTGCAGAACTCAAACATTCTGAGCAATTCTTCTCCACCATCGTACGAAAACGAAAGTTCAACGACTTCTCCTTCTTCCACACCCCAAGATCTCAATCTGCCTTCGAACTGGATTACAAAGAAAATCTCTCACAAGGTCAAAAAAGCTGGCTTGTTCGAAAGAGAAATCATCGACATCACTTTCATGATGCCAGAGCCGAAATTTGTGACCAATTCACCTCTTCCATTCGTCTTCAAGATCGACGTTTCTTGTAAAGATAAGAAAGAATTTGGAGAAGGTGGAAATGTTAGACTACCAAAATTGCCTTTCGAAGATGGTAGGATCTACGGAGAAGATGAAGAAGAGGTGAGAAAGCTAGAGTCAGAAGTTGACAATCCGTAATGTTTTACTTGAGAGATCTATTCCAATACTGAAACCGCTTCTTTCACTCTTTTCTTGCTTTTTATATCTCGATTCTTTTTTCTTTCGTCTGTCTCTCTCTTGTCACCTCCAGGAATGGATTCCTTCCTTCGACCTACGTCGTGTCGACGATTCTCAAGCAATCACTGAAGCTGCCGGTTTTAATGCGAACGATCAGTCAGCTTCCCTTTTGAGCTGTCAAATCAGTTGGAACCAAAGTCATCTCTCGAAGGAAAAGCAAGAGCAACTCCAAAGAAACGGAGGTTCCAGTGAGACTGTCAATCAGGTCTCGGCCAATAACTCAACTGATGCCAGTGCAGAACCTTCGATTACCTCTTCACAATCCACTGTCGATGTGCAAAATCAAGATGGAAATGGAACGAGAAACGTGGATCCTTTCGAGAAGTTCAACATTGGTCAAGATTGGAGTGAGCCACTCTTGGTCCAACCTGTTCAAAATCAAGATCAAACGAATGGAGGTGGATCGAAGCTATTCAAGTCCAAAGGTCCGCAATCTAGATGGGTAAGAACTGCCATCGTCTCTGGTAAAATCTCAGCAAATGTGGTTCCAATCCTTCAAACTCCAAATTTAAGAACTCAATACATCCTATCTTTATATTACGGAATTCCATCTTTGGTAACTACCATTCAAGAAGATTTATGTTCATGGATTCCTTCTTCGGGTATCAGTACTTCGATGTTGTCAGTTCTGAATAATGCTGATGTCATTAGAAGGATTGCAGGTCCAAATTTGGGATTGTTGATGAACGCTGCACGCGATGGTCAATCCGGAAGAGAGGTGGGGAGAAATAGACAACCTGAGATGGGAGGGATGAATGATAGTACGAGTGAATTCGGTTATGGGGATAGTAGAGATACTTTTGGAACTTTCACTAGAAGTGAAGGTGATGAGGATGAAAAGGTGGCTCATTGAAGAAGGGGCGAGTGAAAAGTGAGGGTCAAAATCGACATTTCGTGCTTCAGAATGAAATTTAAGGCTTGTTTTGTTTTCTCTATGTACGTAGCTTGATTCTTTTTTGAGTATGAAAAAGAAGATAGCCTGGTCCTGTTGTAGAGAACGAGAAGTGGAGAACGAGAAGGCGTAGAAGATAGACCGTTGTACTTTCCACCTCTGGAGATTTCGATCTTCTTGCTTCGTTTCACTCGATAAAGAAAGCCTCCCTTTCTGTTCATCAAGATCGAGATTCGAAGCAAATTGGATAGATAGAGGTGAGACAGAAGTCAGCAAGAAGCTCGAAAGAGACAGCGATCAAGGACGTCGTCAAGAGAGCTAAAGATAGAGGCCTGTCGCTATCCACACCCGCCTGCTTTCTAATCCTTGCATCAATCTTCTTTCTTCTCTCTCTTCTTGACCTCAGTTCAAAGATCTTTAAGTTGAGATCATTCCACATCAATCAAAGAAGAGGTAGATTCAATCGAGGAATAATCTCAGCAGCCCTCGATTCTCATTCTCCAATTCCTCCATTCATCTCCATCCACCGAGCGAGCCTGCAGCATCCTAGAAGCAAGGACAATTACCTCCAAATCACATTCAACTGAGTCAAATGTCAAGACCTTCTTCATCTTCTTCTGCATCTTCGAGACCGACTGGATCAGATTATGGAGTGGCAGGTGGAACAGCTCATGGTGCTCTAAGATCTCATGCTTCCAATCCAGTCAATAATCACTCAAATCCAGAATCTTCGACTCCAGTTGACAATCGCTCAATCAGATCCATAAGAGCTGGTTTACTGGGAACATCCATCGGCTCATCCTCTTTCGACCAGCCTCAATCGAATGGAACTTCAAGTCCTTCCACCTCTTCCCCCAATCCAAATTCATCCTCTACTACTTCTACTTCTCCTTCATCTAGAGACTTTCTCATCCCAATAGGTGCAACTGGTGCAAGGCAAAAGCTGAGTATAGTCAACGCTGGGAGTCAGAGGAGGAGACCTCCAACTGCAGATCAGATCAGAAAGACTTCCTCCTCTAGTTGGAGTAACGTTGGTAACACCAATTCAGCTGGGGCCACTACAGTTGGTGGTACAAATGGAATCAAGACTGGCGGATCCCTTCATAGACAACAGCAAGAGCAAAAGGAAGCTGCTTCAAATCTCATCAGTGCCTCTTCTGGATCAGCTCCAACCACTCCTACTTATGCTCATCAATCTCGATCCTCAATCGGTACCAATCAAGGGGTAGCTCCACCAGCTTTCGGTTCAACTTCCTCCAATTCTTCTCCCACCAATGTCAGATCCTTTGGAAACCAAAATCCGATCGTAGGTTCACCAAGAGACTTTGTCTATCAAGAGGACGATTCAAGTAGGAATGCATCTATCAAGAAGGCGGATCAGCAGTCTTTCGGTTCCAGAACTCAAGATAGAGGAACGATAGAAGCCCTTTCTCGGAAGAATGAGTCGGATCCTGATCCTAGATTTGCAGCTCCTTTGGGAGGTAAAGGACCAGAGGAGGAAGCAAGTTCGCGAGAGAGGAATCGACCTTACAGTCTCAACATTGGATCCAATAGAAGCTTATCTTCCAGTGGAGGAGGCTTGAGTGCTTCCACGAGTAGTGATCAAGAAACCACATCTACTAGTCCGAGGTGGTCTACACCTGCCTTTGACTCTGCAAATCGATCGTCCTCGAGTATCACCACTTCTGCTCTCACCAAGAGACCTAGTACGAGTCCCTATGGAAACACTCAAGGCGCAAGTTCTTCTTCCTCTCTCATTCGAGCTCAAGCTCCACCTCATAGTAGGAAACAAAGCATGGAATCTCTTAGAGGCTTGGCTAGGTTCGGCTCAAAGTCTAGAAAGAATAGCATGTCGAATGGGAATGATTCAGACACTGGTGGTACTGGAAGCGGATCCAAATTCTCTGGTTATCCTCCATCTTCTTCCAGCAATACTCCAACTCAAGAAAAATCGAATCCTCTTTGGAGTGGCTTTGGGAAGAAGGAGACCTCTTCAACTTCAAGTCTGGTCAGACCCGGATTGGGTTCAAGAACTTCACAATCCAACGACTTCTCTTCTCCTTCTAGAAAAGGAATGGGAAGCAGAGGAGAATCAACTTCAAGCCTGAATGCCAATTCTTCACCTTCTTCCAATTTCCAACATTCGTCAAGCAATCCTCCTTATACTGATCCTATTCAACAAGATTCTAGATTCCCAAACCCTCAATTCTCTCCAGCGACGGACAGAGTCGTCAGTGGTTCGTCAAAGCAGTCTCCTTCAGGTAGTAGACCTGGATCTTCTTCTGGTGCTAGAGCTGCTGCAAGTCTCCGAGCTACCAAGGCAGGTTTCAAGAGCATGTTCGGAAAGAAAGAGAAAGATCCCAGCAAGCCTCAATCTCCTCAAGGCAGCATCGATCCTTACACTCATGGAATCCCGATCTCTAATAACAAGCCATCTCGTCAACAATCTGGAACTTACGGAAGTCTAGGAAGAGATCAAGGCAGTTATCAAGTCGGTGGGGATTCAGATTTCGGACCTGGGCAAAGCTATCAAAGTCAAAACGGTACTTTCGGAAGTCAGAATTCTGGTCTCGGTCTTGGAGCCTCCTACTCTTCAACTAATTCCGGTAGGAACCAGACTGGTGACTTTTCGATTCCTCCAATGCAATTCGATGAGAAGAAAAGACAGAGTAGAGCAAGTGAAGCTAGCAGCTATGCTTCCAGTGCTAGTTTCTCTTATCGAGAGAGGTCTAGCAGTCAAGGTGGTCCTTCGAGATCTCATCTGGATGCTGGAGATGGATTCGGAGGTGACAAGGATGTTGCTCCTACCATTGATTTCGATCTTCCATCTCCTGGATTCTCTTTCGGCAGTTCTCCTTTGGGAGGAGAAGAAGTTCCATCGGAAGCAGACAATTCTGCTTCTTCATCTCCTTCCAAATCTAGGAACAGATCGGGTGAACCTTCCTCTGCTGAAGATCAAGGTGGAAAGGATCGATTGGCAAAGGGCTCGGACGATTCAGAGAAGGATAGATCGGTGGATTCTCCCTACACTAGGAAGCTGTTGATGGATCTGGACATGGCTGAATTCTCAAATCTCTACAGAGGAGATACATCTCTAGAAGACGCTCTGGCTGGTGCTCAAGGAGAAGATGAGATCAAGCTCATTCTCAAGAAGAAACTCCAAGAGGAAAAGGAAGCGGGAGAGAGACAGTCTGCTGCTGCTAGAGATGCTTTGGCGCCCCGAGCTCAAAGGGATAGCATGGATTCCGATGAACTGAAACAGATCAGAGAGAATCATGCACGATGGAGCTCCCTTCAATCCGGATCAGAGGCTGGAACGACTGAAACTCATAGAATGGACAAGTCTCTTCCACCAACTCCTTCAACTTCTTCTCCGATCACTCCCATCGCTGGAGCAGTCGCACCAGTAACTCCTCAGAGTGCAAGTGCGTTAGGATTGGAACCAGGTTCTCTTCTAAGTCCAACTTCTGCCTCAAGCTTTCAATCTTCATTCGGTAACTCGGTTAGCTCTTCTTCTCTTTCTCCTTCAAGTCCTGCAGCTGGATTCCGAACGTCTTCTCCTTACACCCCAACTCACGATGATAGGTCGAATCCCAACGTTGGGAATTATAGAGACTCGGCCTCTACTGGAGGAGGAGCAGCTGAAAGGATGGAAGAGTCTTCGACTTCTTCTCATGCTGGTGATTCTTCTGGACCTGGATCTCGTGGAGGGACTCCTCAACCTTCGAACGAAGGAAGCTACTACAACAATCCTGACAGCATCTCGACTCCACCTTCGACCTCAACTTCTACTGCCAGTCTGACCAAGGAGAACAGAACTGGAACTCCAGATTCCAAAGGATCGATCGAAGTGGCAAGACCTTCCATTCCCGTCAAGTCCAAGGAGAGACCCATCATTCAACCAGATCCTGCTACTTTGGCTAGATTGGAAAATGGTACGCCTCTACCTCCAAGCAGCTCTCCAATTCCTGCTCTATTCCAGCTTCCAAACACGGAATCAGAGAATGGAGATTCGGTCACGGACAACGCTTCAAACTCGTTGAAGAGTCCCACTTCTCCTTCACCAGCTTCGGCCATCTCAAAGGCAAAGAAGGATCTACCTGCTGGAGTCGATCCAGCCACTTACGTCCCTCCTGGAGCTCTAAGTCGAACTCGAAAAGGTACAGCTCTGAACACTCCAATCGATGCTTCTTCGAGTCCAGCAAGCAAGCAAGCATCTCTCAAAGGGAGAGATAGATCTGCCTCGGCTGCAAGTGAGAAAGCTTCTCGTGGAATTCAGAGCCGATTCTCAATGGCAAGCACTGATGCTTCAAGCGTCTTGAGTCCAGTGAATGGAGACAATTGGGACGAAGGTTCAAGTCCTTCTTCTCAGAGTCTCTCTTTGGAAGAAGAATCGGATCCAATGAACTCTGCAGCAAGTGATGGACAAATGCTTCCGGCTTCTGCTTGGGTGGAAGTAGAAGCGGCTTTGAGGAGATTCAAAGATTCAACCCCAGGAGTAGATAAGGGATCACTTCTTAGAACCGTCGTGCTACCCTTTTTGGCTTTGGAAGCGGAAACTCCCAATGTCGAAGTTTCCGGCTCTGGAATCTTTAGGTCTTCGAAATCTAGGAGGAATCTGTTCTTTGACTGGATCAGGAATCTTCTCTTGGAGCTTCAACATGTTCAAACTTCTGCTGATAGAGGGGCTATCTTGGAAAGCATAGCCTGCATTATCGAAAGTCGAAATTTCTCGAACAAGATTCTGAAGGGAGATGAAGAAGATTTGGCCAAGTTCAACAGTGTCTTTGGTCATATTCTGAGTTACGCAATTGGAGAGTTGAACAAGAAAGGTGTCTATCAAAACACTTTGATCTTCTCGGGAAGATTGTTAGGTGAGTTTCTCAACAATTTGCCTCATCCCTTGGTTCGATGGCTGATTGCTTCTTCCTTTTCGTTTTCTCTTCCATAGCTGTGGCTTTCTTCAGAGTCGAAGGTGTGGCTAGCAAGCTTCTTCGAGCTCTGCCAGTCAACAGATTCGCCCTCGAGAGAGTAGCAAACGAAGCAGCTTGGGATTCCAGACAGCCAACCGATTTCGATTCCTATAGATCGAGATTTCCGACTTCTCTTCAAGACTTTTGCTTCCAAGATGCAAGAACCTATCTACAAATGTTGGATTCTCAAACTTTATCTTCGGATGGAGTCGAATCTGATGACGATCGATATCTAGTCCGTCAAGATTCGATAGAAGTGGAAATGACTGGAAACTGGTTGAGAAGATGGCAATCCGATGATTCGGAACTGTTCTTTAGCTTCTGCAGAAGTTATCATAGACAGTTAGCAAGTCTCTTGGCTAGTGAAATCAAACTCAAGAAGGTTTCGAAGATGTTCTTTGGGGGACCAGGTTATGCTCATCTTGCGACTTGCATTCATCAAAAGTGTCTTTCTCTAGTTCATAGAGATATCCTCTCGGTCACTACTTTGTCTTCGCAGAAGAACTTGTGAGTATCGAGAGCAGGTGAACAAAGGGACGTTATCATATCAGACAACTAACGACAATCGTTTCCCCCACTTCTCTTCCTTCACTCCCTCAGCAATCCTGGTGAAACAGCCAATGTGCTCTCTGGAAGTACGGCAGGAAAACCTCGTCATTTGGAAGCTGCCAATCGTCGTTGTACTGCAATCGTCGTCGACATCGTTCGTGCTCCAAATGTTGGAAACCACATGTTCGGAGCGATGTTAGGAGTCTACGTCAAGTGCCTGGTCAAACGAACTTCGCTTTACGACGTTCAAGGAGTCTTCTGCTTGTTGGACTGGATGGACGGAGTACTTTCTCACATGGAGTCAGCAGAACTCAACGTCGAAAAGTTGATAGACATCGATTTCGTCATCACTTCGATCTCTCTTCTGCTCGAGAATGCAGATCATGCTCTCGCTTTGATGCGCACCATCGCTGTGAGTAATACAAAATTTCGTGATGTCCATTTCGAGAGACTGACGTGATCTTTCTCTGCTTGTTTCGCTCTTCTCTCTCTCTCTCAGTTCTGCTACACCAACTTCGCCGTGCTCGTCAGCACGAAAGCCAATCGAACACGATTCTGCGAGGAGATCTTGCTCAAGCCAGCCATCTTCCAGAAGCTCTTCCTCTCTTGGTCTTTCACCATCCGTGCCTACTTCCTGCATCTCTTGGTTTTCCGACTGGCTAGGATCAATGACTTTGCAAATCCAAAAGACGATCCAATGGGGAAGACATCTGTCAACGTCGCTAGGTCGTTTGGACAGAGACTCGATGAGATTCGAAAGCGTCACGATGAGCTTTCTCCTTCTCCCTCTTCGACCGATGCAGGATCCTCTGAAGAAGACGCTGACGACTTCGCTAGGTTCAAGAAGAGGCCTCAATCTTTCGTCAGCACCATCAGACACACTCCTTCGATTCATCGACCAGAATCAGCTTCGGTCACCAAGGCAGAGAGAGTTCTCGGAATCGGTATGCCAGACCCTGTTCTAGCTCCAAAGGGAGAGCAGAAGGTTCAATCTCGAGCTGCCAAATGGTTGAGAGCTCTCGGAGGGAAAGGTTCGAAAGGAAAAGCTTATGGAGGTGGTACTGTCGGAAGCGGAGCAGCTGCAAGTCCCTTTGCAAGCATGGACAGTCCTTTGATCAGCAACGAACCTCGTCGTCGTAAGATGATTCCTCTGGATGAGTTGGATTTGGACGATCTGGATTCAGATTCTGACGCAAGTGACGAGGGTGATTCTGGTTTCCAATCAGGAAGCAGCAAATTCGACACTTCAGAGTCAAGATCAAACGTCAATGATCCTTCCTTGGATTCTGCCAAACCTGTCGATACCGAACCCATCGAAGCCAACCATGGAGACAACATAGCTATGGATGCTTCTTTCGATTTGCAATCACCAACTTCTCCCTTTCCTCCAAGCGCTTCCGGAGTCACTGCTGGCAGATCGAGCGCCGCCTCTCCAAGAGTCTCGAGAGCCTTCTCCAAGAGATCTTCCATTCTACCAGGACCAGCTTACGATTTGGTCGGGGACGACGAGCCTCCAGTTCCAGCCATTCCTGCTCATTTGCGTCATGGCTACGACAAATCTCTCCACATTTACGCTATCCAGAGTTTAAGAGAATACGAGCAGACGGTTCAGGTGAGTAGAATGATCATTGTGCAGACTCGTCCAGAGGACCTACTGACTGACTTCTTTGATTTTGCTCTTCTTTCTTGTTCGGAACAGGAACACGACGAGTTCTTCCAATCGCAAGCCAATCCAGACGTGCCTGCAGTCCCAAGATTGGGAGTTCACTGGCCTCAAGTAAGTTTTGCTCTCAACGCTGATGAACTTTCTCCTTTTGTATTATCTGACATATCTCTCTCTCTCTCCAACAACCTTTCCCTGCCCTTCTAGATGTGGTCCGAATGAGGGAAACGATTCTTCTGACGTCTCCCATCATCTTGCTCACCATGACTCTTTCGATCAAGCTCCAACTTGTCCCTTCTCTTTAGACTTCCAGTTTTTATCCCTCACATCTCAGTCTCATCTAGTTCAATCTCTGTTATTTCTTGCCTTCCAGTTCTCCCCTTGTCCAGTCACCTTCGCTTTCTCTCGCTCAAGTGTTTTCAAGTTATTCTCAAACCCTTCCTTCCTGCTCTTTCCGTATTCGTCATAATACAAGATATATATTTAATAAATCAAAAGCAATGAATGTCGCCAACAATAGAGATGTCACATCAATGAGAAGAGGCTCGGAGAGAGTGAGGCAGTCGAGAGCTTCGAGCTTCCAGGCCTGATTGCTGCAATTCTTCCTTTGTTCCCCTCCTCTTTTACCTTTTTGTTGCGGTCCATAGGCCATTCTGAAACATTCTGAAGACATTTCGGAAAGAATTTCGAGAAGATTTTTCAAGCGTCCGTCAAAGATGTCCCAAATGGTCCTACAGCCAAAGTCATTTTTCGCACTTTTTTGCTTCTGGTTTCCCAAGCTGACAAGAACTTGCTCTACCACTAATTTTAGCAGATATTTCGGAGCCCATTCCTTCATTGCAAGACATTAAAAAGAATGTAGAGCTCGAGAGAAGAGAGGAGGAGGCTGAAAATCCGTTTCACTGCAATTTCCCTCTTTTTGCGCCTCTCGTCAAGGTTCAACCTCTGAATACATCCTCATATCTATACAATAGCGATAAAAGACTGAATGAGCCTCGTTGGAGGTGGAGAACGCATCTTTTATTTTGACATGTTTCAACCCTAATGTAAGTTGGGAAATGGTCAAAAGTCAAAAGTCAGCTTGTGTTCTCCTTTTTTGCTTCTTTACAGCCAGACAAATCATCCTTTCAATTCTTCAGGAAGTACCAGAAAATAGAGATTTGAGAAGAGGGAAAGAGGATGGGAACAGCTAAAGATAAAAATAAAGGGTAGTTTAAAAATTCTAGGGGTTTAAAATATTGAACGGCAGTGAAAAGTCGAGAGAGGAAAAGAAGTAGAAGGCAAAAGAAGGGACTATCGAGCTAATTTTCTATCCTTTCCGTCATCTTCAAACCTCCATCGTCACCGTAGTCTGGTAATTTGAAAACGCCGTCGTCTTCAGTCTCGCGAGTCTTGCTCTTGCTCTTGAGCCAAGTGATCGAGCTGACGACCTTGATGACTCTTGAGATGGTAGAGATTACTGACCATAGAATCCATCTTTGCCACGCATAAGTAGGATGTACTATCCCAGGGAAAATCCAAGGAACCTTCTGAATCTTCTCAACGAAAGGACGAAAGACGTTTTCATACTGATCAAAGGCGACTGAAGGAGGTTCAGACGGATCCAGCTTCTTGAGTTCTTGTGCTAAAAGATAAGCTCCGGTGATAGCTGAGAAATGGCGAGTGTAAAGAGAATAGATCGAGAGAGGGAATTCAGAAAGGAACGTCATAAATGCAAGAAGACGAACAGACGAACGAAAGTCAGACGGTCTTTCTATAAGAAGCAAAGGCCATCTCCTCTCGTCTCACTTCTCACACACACACACACTCTCTCTCTCTCTCTCTCGTTCTTTATACTTACCCAGACTAGTCCCCATTCCCGTGAACGGAGTTGGTGCGTACGCTGTGTCGCCCAAGCAAATGATCCTCCCATTACTCCATTTTTTCATTCTGATTTGTTGAACTGCCTGAAAGTAATAATCCGAGGCTGAATCTAAAGAGCCTAAGAGTCTCTTTGTTTCCCATCCTACATCTGCAAACTCTTCTTTCAACAAAGCCTTCTGAGATTCTTTATCTGAGCGCGAGACCTTGTCCCATTTCGCTTTCTCAGCTCTGTCTCGCGGCATCTTGGTAAACATCGCTCTGATCGAACCATGTGGATCTGGTCGAATACCGGTAGCCCTACGACCCAAGGCAATGTGAATGTTACCCCAGCTATTATCTCTGGGAGTTTTTGGGGCTGTCCAATAAGAGGCGAAGATGTTGAAGTCTTTGATTCTCACGCTATTTTCTGGAAAGCACATTTTTCGCAGTCTAGACCATTGTCCATCAGCTGGTGCGAGAAATGGAGGAATCAAAAGTTGAAAGAGATGAGGAAGATCAGAGGCGAATTTTCAGAGAAGAAAAAGTTTCAGAGTCGCACTTCTCTTTCTCATCTTTGAGCTCTCGGATCCTCACCTGCGACGAGAACGTCGAACGAATCCTCTGATCCGTCACTGAACTTGACTGTCACCGCCTTTTCATCGTTGGAAAGAACCGCCTCTATGGTACTGTTGAAGCGATACTCTACCCCTTCGAGGTCCTTAGAGGAGTCGTAAAGCAGTTTGGAAAGGTCCCCTCGAAGAATCTCGTACTCTGAAGTTGGACTGCTGCCTCCTTTGACGGGAAATGCAGCGACTAGTCCTCCCTCTTCATTGACCAGTTGAGTTCCTTCTTCCTTCAAGGGATACATGGAAGAGAAAATGATGATGAAAGAGGTGAGCAAAGGCAGAATGCTCGAAGGTCCTCGAGAAGATACGCCTTCTAATTTCCTTCTGATTAGACTAAGCTCCAAGCACTTACAGTGGTGTTGAGCTTCTTGACTTCATCTAGCAATCCCATCTTCTTGAGAATCAAAATGGTACTTCCATGGACATCCACATTTTGGCCGATGGATAAAAGAGAAGAAGCTTTCTCTACGATGGTGACCTTTTGACCAGTTTTCGAAAGCCAAAATGCTAAAGAAGGGCCTGCAATGCCAGCACCTGAGATAAGGACTCGCATAGTTGGAGATTCTGGAGTATCGAAAAGGGAGAGAGAAATTAGATTGGAGTCCAAACTTCGCCCGCGAGGTCACTCGTACTCACATTTGAGATGAGAACGACAGACGAGATATCAGACAGAAACCTGCCTTGTTGAATGGTAAGTTGAAGTGTAAGGAGAAGAAGACAAAAACGACAAGAAACTTGATCGAGGACCGAAGACGAAGATTTCTCGTGCGAGTGATTCGTTTGGGACTGTTCGACACGAATCGTTTGCTTCTAGAGTGTGTGCAACTCTTGTTAAGATTAAAAGATGCGATGTGATCAGACAAGGAAGCTAGATACAAGTCAGAGATCCTGTTGACGTTCCAGAATTCTAAGTCCAGCATTCTTCTCTCCATCTACCTTCCTTTTCCAACTTGAGAAGAAATCTTTGAGCTTGATCCTGATCCATTTCTCCATGATTTATGCAGGCCAGTTCCAACGCTTTCCTAACAGCTTTCGGCATTGGACCAGAAGATCTGAAATGGTTGAAGATTGAAGCAGAAGAGAAAAAAGAGTCAGTAAAAGAATTGTGCATCTCAAGATCTAGATCGAGATCGACCTTCTCAGAAGAAGATCAATGAATTTGCGTGGGACTTTTTGCAACTCACCCAGAAACAAAGACACTTCCACCCAATCTCCCGACAGTTTGCCAAAGTAATCGACTTTGAGAATCTTGCTTCATCAAATCTTGAACATAAACCTTTTCCTCTGAATCTCTAGAAGCAGCTAGTTGATAAGAGAAGAAAGCATCATATGGAGATGAGATGTTTGAATCTGTCTTGAGAAGTTCATCATCTGAAGGAGGTTGAGAGGTCTTTGAATCCGAAGAAGAAAGTTGTTCCCATTCTTTGCCGAATAAGAAATCTTTTCTTCTGAATCTACAACCACAGAACAACAAAGTGTTAGGAATGTCTTGAATATCGTAGGATACTCTTTCCGTTTTCTTATTCCTAGCTTCGACCAATCTGTCATGAATGAAAGCTCTCATTGGAGCGACTCCAGTTCCTGGTCCTACTAAAACGAGAGGTAAATTA
This sequence comes from Golubevia pallescens, assembly GCA_001599655.1. Lineage (NCBI taxonomy): Eukaryota > Fungi > Basidiomycota > Exobasidiomycetes > Golubeviales > Golubeviaceae > Golubevia > Golubevia pallescens. The sequence continues at coordinate 986,915 of BCHO01000008.1, forward strand.
GACGAAGGCGGAGACTGAGAAGAAAGTGTACCCGAAGTTATTCGGAATGGAAAGGTAGAGCCTGAACGAAGAAGACGAAAGAATAAAGAGAGTCAGTGACGAAAGGGAGATTGAGCGATTTGAGAAAAGCCGAAAGCGAAAAGAAACGATTACTCACCTACTTGAAGATCTTCTAACCATCTAGAACAGATTCCTTTTCTAGGTTCTTTCAATCTCGTCTTGTATTTGACCAAAGCTATCGAGAGTTGAATTTTGTTTGGATAGATCTACGTGCCAAATATTGGAAAGAGAGAGATGAAAAGCCAAAGTCAGAAGGAATCTTCTCCTGCAAGGTCTCGAACTCATCGCTAACAATGTAGCTTATCAAGATGGTCTTGAAAAGGAGAATCCAACTCACCTTAGCTCCACTAGCAATACTAAATTCCCTCTCATTCATCCAACCCAAAAGTTCCACGCAAAACCTAACTGGAATCCTTTTAGAAGTATTACCAAATTCTTCCAAAACTTCCAATTTAGTCCTTCTGACTCTACCTGAATATTCAAAACATTCATCTTGACCTTCTCCAGGAGTGATGAATTCTTTCAATTTAGATCTTTCCAAAGATTCTCCATCGTTGACGTCATAACCTTTACCAGATGGATTTTCAGGTAATTGATCCAATTGATTGAATAAATGTGGAGGAGAGAAAGTGAATAATGTATGGAAGAAGGATAGATCTGGAATTGATAATGGTGAGAGATGATGGGTTAGGAAGGAGCGGAGAGTCAGAGGAGAGGTTGGAGAATGGGAGGGAATGGAATCTGGATCTGAGAAGAGAGAGCAAAGAGAACGGAACGTCAGTGTTCCAAACAAGACTCGAACAGTATTTGTAAAGCCAAGCCCTTTATTTGATACTCGGGATAGGATCTCACCTATCTCATCATCGTCATCATCATCTTCGTCTTCATCTTGATGATCTTTCCGCCTCTTCTTCCTAACCACTATCAACCTTTCCGCCTCCTCTTCCCAACCTAAGGCTTTGATAAGTCTATCTATGTGTTCTTTAGAGTTCGAGGGTAGAAGAACTGCAATGTCTCCAGGTCTATGTCTGCAAAAAAAGAAAGAAAAAACTTGTTCAGAGAGCTCGCTATCGAAGATGATCCTTTCATTTCCAGATCCAAAAGCTTTCACTTACTCAGTCTTTTCTCCATCGTTCCTTTCCATGTCTATCAATCTAACGTCTTGATAGTGATCCTCACTAGTCATTCGATCGTTTCTAGTCAATTTGGCTTTTTTCCAACCTCCCACTTTGGGGATTGGAGATTTGCTTTTGCCTGGACCACCTACTTGAGATTGCAAGGGATCAGTATCGCTTGAAGATGATGTCGAAGATTCTTTTAGTCCATTCCCGTTCGAGATCAGCTTTGAATCAGTCAATGGGACGAAATCAATGTCGACTTGAGGTGGAAGTAGAGCGTCTTCTGGGATTAGAGATTCTTTAGAAGGTAGAGGATCTAGAGCGTTCAACTTTTCAGTCAGGTCAGAAAGCCATGGTAGATAAGTCCCGTCGATTCTAACGAGAGTATGTTCAGAGAGGAGAGAAAAGAAAAAGGTTAGGAAGGAAAAATGACAATCTTTGAAGCTTATCAATCTCGAAGCTCGAAACGCAGCATGTCGTTCAAATGCGCTCTCCATAACTTGCTACCACAGAAACGACTTTCTTTTCCTTTTGACTCACCCAAGATAATGTCTCTCATCAGCCTCTACCTCTTCGATGCCAGCGAACTGGACTGCTCCCAAAGCCTTGAACCTTCTATTGAGTTTCCTAGCAGGCCAACAGAATCTCTCATAACTAGAATCGCCCAAAGCGAAAGTCAAGAATTGCAAATGATCAAAAGTATCATTTGGTAGATCTGATCTCAGTAGAGAATTCCAGAAAGGGATTGAAGGGGAAGGGAAGTCACCGACACCAGTAGTGGAGATTAGAAAGATGAAGACTGGAGGAAGAGGACAAGAAGATTGATTTCCATCTTGATCTTGTTGATCTTGAAAGTCATAGTCATCTGCCTGGAATGATAATTGTTGACCAGTGTAACCATTTAATGATCTTGATTTGACGTTGAATCGATTTCTTATTAGATGAGATTTCAATCTGGCAGCCAACAATCTCGAATTTCCAGTTTGAGTGGCGTAGAGAATGTAAATGCAACAAGTTCTTCTCACTGCATTCGGGATATTGATCGGTTCAAGTAGTCCTTGGGAAGTAGAAGTAGAAGTGGAAGCCATGGAGTGAGAAAGTCAAAGATTGCTTCTCCATTCTCTTTGTCCTCTCTCTATTAGCTCTCTTCATCCTCATCCTCCTAATCAATGTCGACTTCTGACCGAGATGCAACTAACAATCCATCAAGGAATGCTCAAGCATCAACTTCGTCCAATCCAATTCTAGCACCAGAAAGTCCGAACCGAAGAGATCTCGCATCTCACACTCGAATCGGAATCCAACATTTATCTCGAGCTTCAGAAAAGCATCGACAGCAATCCACTTCTTATCGTCCAAGATTAACCTCTTCAGCCCTTTTCAACACTCCAACAACTTCAGATGATCAACCAGGTGGAAGTGAGAGTGGGAGTGGGAGTGGGACAGGTCAGAAGAGAGATGATAGATTAGCTCTGTGTGAAATGGATGAAGAGGAATTGGAAAAGAGAAGAGGTCCTAGATTCTTTCATAGTCCGGAAGGCGATGAAGATTGGATAAAGGTAGATCCAAATAGTGCAATCAGATTAAAGTAAGTGTCGAACATCGAGTCGAGAGTGGGAGAATCGCGTGGGAGATTAGAGCGTGTAGTGGTAGATAGAAGGAGAGTGAGAATGAGATGGACTTTCTCACATGAATTCTCTCATTTCTATTCTGAATCGAAGAATTGAAAGGTTTACCATCATTCTTTGATATCTCAGAAGAGATCATCGTTTCCCTTGATACCTTCCCATCTCTCATCTTTCTCTATCTGACCGTGGCGTGACTCTCTCCCCAAATCTTCTCTCTTCAGATCTCGATCACTTCCACATTCTTCGGTCCAAGGTCTCTTGACAGGTAGACTTCATCTACCACCTTCTCTACTCTATTCCATAGTCAGACCTCAATTCAACAATCCAAACAAGAAATTCAGGGGAAAAGGTGGTGGAGGTGGATCGGATCTCTACGTTCCAGTGATGGGAGAATGGGTCACCATTGGAGTATTGGTGGAGAAATCGCCCATCAGAATGAGTCAGAGTCCATCTGATTTGATAGAAGAAGAAGAGGATGAAGAAGAATCAGATGATGATGAAGCAAATTCAGATTCATCTCAACAACAAACTCAAAACAAGAAACGAAAGAGGGGAAAGCAAACCAACAGTAGACCTAGGAAATTCATCAGTTTCAAATTCATAGACTTAGGTCATGGTTCCTATTCTTCCACTTCCAATTCAATCACTTCAAACGTTTCTTCAGGTAGGAATTCCCTAAGAGGAGATTCAGTCTTGAATCTAATCATGTTTGAAGCTAGTAGATCTAGTAGAGGAACTAGTGATAATCTAGGTAATAGAGGTGGGATTTCAGAAACGGTATATACTGGTGGAAGTGGAGGAGCTTTTGAGAAATGGGCAAAGGAAACTGAAGGTGCAGTGGTTGCCATTGTCAATCCTAGGATTTTGCCTTTACAGAAAGTGAGTCTCGTTCGTGATATCCAATTGAGGGTTGAGATGAGATGAGCCTTGACTGATATTGAACTCTTCTTTTTTTCGAATTGTTGGTAGGACAAATCTTCAGTTGGTCAGATCTTGACAATGAGTCCAAATACTGCTTCTTCGATTCATTTGATTGGTAGATCTGCTGATTATGGTCAATGCCAAGCCATGAAGAAGGATGGTAATCGTTGTGGTGGTTTTGCTGACAAGAGGACTAGCAATGGGATTTGTGAATGGCATCTCGAGAATGCCTTGGAGAAAAACAAATCCAAAGGTGGAAGGGGAGAATTCAGTAACAGGTGAGTTGACAGTCAAAATGATCCTAGAAATGGAAGTGTTTTACTGATCTATCTTTCTTATTCTCCACGTTCTTTCCAACAGCACTGGACATGTCACTACTTTAGGAAATCCCTCAGGATCAAGTTCCGGTTCGAAATGGAAAGGTGGGAATTCAATGTCTCATTTCAAAGTGGTCAAACAAGAGAAACCAGATTTCGGTACTTCTTTTCCAAAGATCAAACAAGAACCAGGGATCAAGAAGGGAGCTATTTCTCTAGGTTATTCTTCCACAAAAGGAATGGAAGGAATGCAAGCACCAAGAGCTTATCACGTAGAACATGCCTCTTCGAGGAATTTCGATCCAAATAATCCAACTGCTTTCGTAGCTGGTTTGGGAGAAGCTTCTCTACCTAGATCTCATATCAAAGCTTCCAATCCTCAATCTTTACTCTTTGATGTCACTGAAAGATATGGTAGAGGTAAAGCTGAAAAGGAAGAGAGAATGAGACAAAGAGAGAAGAATGAAGAGGTCTTGTTGAGATTGTTGGAAAGGAAAGCTGCTGGAGAAGAAGACGAAGTACTTTTAAGAGAAGAAAGACAGATTAGAGGAGAGTTGGGAAATGATGATGGAGTGGATGGATTAGAAGAAGGAGTCATTAGACAGGAGAGAAGAACTCAAGACGATTCGGATAAGAAAAGAGAATTCGATCAAGATGGAACTGAAATCATTAGAAAAAGAAAAAAGATTGTCTCTACGACTGATCAAAATCGAAACTCAAGACCTCCTCAACAACAGCAAATCGATGCAGATGGGAATCAATCCTCAATCTTCATGGCAGATAGTACTCAAGCCATCACTACTGGTGGTAAAGCCATTAGAGAAGCTCAATTAGAAATCAAGAAAAGAAAAGAGAAGGCTGAGAAATTGAGATTGGAAAAATTACCAGAAAAAGAAGACCGAAAGAAAGGGATCAAAAGTAAAAAGACTTCTTATATCAATGGTAATAATTCAAATGTCTTTGCTAGGAATTCAGACGCTTCTTTCGATAGGGAATTACATTCAGTATTGACTTCTAGAACAGTCACTAATGAAGTTTATGAAAAGAATTACAATGATGAAGATGATTTGATTAGACCTGGAGATTTCAAGAAATTGAAGAGAAGGAAAAGAGAAACTACTCCTCCTTATGCTAATGTTAGAAAAGGTGGGAATTTGAGAAATCATCAAGCTAAAGAGAAAAGAAGTATGAAGGAGAAAGAAAAGGAAGATAAGAGGATTGCTAGAAATAGAGAAAAAGGAATAGCAGTCAATAGAAATGATAGTGGTTCGGATTTAGAAACTGATTCGGGTCAAGATGATGATTATGATAGTCTGGATGACATTTTCGATGAACCTGAAAGGAAAAAGAAGTCCAAAGGTTCTGCTAATGTCTCGGCCTCTTCTTCATCACTTAAAAAGGTTAAAGTTAGGAAACCAATCGATGTTTTGAGAACCAGTAGTCAAGAAAGTTCAACCGACAGCGATGAAGAAGAATTACAAATTGATCGATCCAAAGATAAAGGTAAAGGGAAAGAAAGAGAGATGAACACTTCAAACTCTGCTCTTTGTCGTTCAACTGTTCCTGCTTTGGATGTAGACTTCTCAGAGGACTCGGAATTGGAGATCGAAATGGAGGAGGAACCTGGATCTAAAGCTCCAACTTCTGCTCAAAGAGCGTCCAACAGTTCGAACTCATCGGCTAGTAAGACTCAAGGTCCCCCTCCTCCAAAGAAATTTGCTCATTCGATAGATGCGGTAAAGAAGATGGGATTCGATCCTTTGGCTGGTGCAAGAGGTTTCGATAGGAGACGATTAGATGCTGAGAACGGAACTCAAGTCAATGATGGATCTGACGTCAAGAGTAGGGTGAGTTTACAAGTGTGATTCGATAGCATCTTGCGAGCCAAAAGCTGACCTTTTCAACTACATGTTTTCCCTTTTGTCCTCCTTTATCAGCTTCTAGCAAGACTTGCAGCTTCAGCTGATTCCCTTCCTAAACCAGTCTTGAATTCTTCGAATTCTAGATCCAGATCCAATCTTTCAGCTATGGCTCTGAAATCATCTAGAGAAGCCAAAGAGAAGAGAATCAAGGAGAATTTGAAATTGAGATTGGCTCAAAGGAAAGATAAAGGTAGAGAAACTAGAGTCGGTTCAGATTCGGAAGAAAGTGGAGACGAAGAATCTTTGAGAGATCCTTTGTTGGATTTGGATTTGAATCTGCAATCCCAATCTCAAAAGAGAAGGAAAGAATTGGATGAAGATGGGTTGGAAATTGATGAGGATGTAGATGATTGGAACTCGGAATTGGAAGAGGAAATGCAGAGAGCTGAAAAGGAAAAGGAAAAGATTGAGGGAAAGAAGAAACCTTTTGTGGTTCATTCGGAGGATGAGAATGAGAATGAGAATAAGGATGCAAGTTCGGATCTCGAACTCTACTGAGGTCTTGCTCTTTCTGTTCCTTGTATATCTGTACGTTTTAGAAAACATCTTCATTCAGCCTTTTCAATGCTTTCTCGACTCAATCTGGAGCTTGCGTGAGAGAGATGAAAGCGACATTGACAGATTTGGAGAGCGAGCAATGAAAGATTTGGACCTTGGCCAAACGTCAAACCTCCGATCGACCAAGTCCTCCCAGGGATGACGAAGCCTCAAATCGTTCGAAATGGTCCAGTTTGCCTCAAAGTGAGTCTTTTCAGCTGAGAGCGTGTCGGAAAGAGTCACTGACCAGCTTTCTCTCACGATGTGCAGCCTCGCCTCTTCTTGCGAGAGAGTTTTGGGGTATCAGGATCAGAGATCGACTAAAGACTCTCTGAAAACTTCTAGATGAGAACATAACGAACAAAACATCAGAATGGGAGGCGAGAAAGGCTGAAAAGGGGCAATTTTTTAGGGCTTATTTTTCCAAAAGTCCAAATCTGCACGGACGAATTGTGGGCTTGAGAGAAAATGGAGACCTTTTGGCCTCTGCGAGAACTATGCAGAGAGTTTCGCTCCTCTCGAGGTTTTTTCGGATTTTTGATGTCACTAGAAATTCTAAAAAGGGATCGAAGGAAGTCAAGAGAGTTTTCAAAAGATGACAGAGCTCGAACAGAGCTCACCCGCAAATTTCGACGGAGAGGCCTTCTCTTTCCATCTTTTTCATGACCGATCTCGTTCTCCCTTGCGTATGTATGAATGAATTAGCTCAATCTTTCATTGTTGGAAACTTTGAGCAGTTCAGAGAGAACTTTTCCCACGACTCTCTTGGTCTGACGATTTTCTCTCTCGCCACCCATCATCTCGTCTCTCCCCTCCTTTCATTCTCAAACCAATCCAGTCTGTCCTTTACGTCGGCTCGAACATGCCGATATCCAACGCCACCGGCATGCAAGGAAGATCCTCACTCGGAGACCGAAAAAGCGTGGCTCGAATAAGCTGCAAGGAGGCGGGCCAAGTAAAAGAAGGGGTAAGGGGGCGAGCTCCATGCTTTTGAGTTCATTTTCGTTTTCAAAACTCTTCTCTTCTCTTTCTAATAACTCATACTACTCCAAACCTCTCTTCAAATCCCTCTCAGAATCTACCTTTGATTCTCACGTTCTTTAGTCTTTTCCCTCACATTCTTTCAAGTCTCCCCCCCCCCCCCTCTTTTTCTCTCTACTTTCCTTGATCTTCTTCCATCAAGTGAACCGTATCTTCTTTCTTCAAAAGTTCCCTCTCTCAATCTCATTCGTTCAAGCCACAATGCTAGCACTTCGTCTCTCCTTTCTACTCACCGCTTTGGCTCTCGGTGCGACTTCTGTTCTCGCTGGTGGATGTAGCAGCGACAACCAATGGTAAGTTTTGAAAATATAGTCTAGTTCATTTTTCAAAGTTCAGAACTCGATCGATTTAGAGCAAGAACACTAAACTCCAAGCTGACGCCCTCAACATCCCCTTCTTCTACCCTTTCAGTCCAAAGTCGAAGCCTTGCTGTTCACAATACGGTTTCTGCGGCTCTACCAAAGATCATTGTCTATCAGGATGTGATCCACTAGGTCAGTAATACCTTTGCAGAGCTTACTCAAGATCTCTACGCTGTCGTTTCGAAGCTTCATTGGCTAACTCCCTCACAACTTTCGCTTTCTTCAGGATCTTTCACTCATGGAAGCTGTGCTCCTCTCCCCAAGTGTAAGAATCAACATTTAGACTTCACTAACTCCAAGACTCATCACGTCTCTGGCTCAAGCTACAACGGTGATCCAAATGCAGCTCCGATGACGTTGGAAGGTGGGAAAGTCAGACCAGGCAAAGGCGGTTTGAAGCTGACCGTCGAGAAGAATGACAGTCCTGGTGGAGGAGGAACAAGTCTGAGTACTACTAGATGTGAGTGTTTGGTAAATTGTTGGGAGAAGAGCGAAGATCTGCAGGTAAAAGGTCGTATGGGAATCAGTCGACAGTTCGAGGTCGTCGTCACCTTTCTACGCTGTCTGTTCTTGACTGATCTCCTTCCTTCAAATCCTCTTCCTTCTTTCAATCGCCACTCAGACATGTACTATGGTCGTACTACGGTCAACATGAGACACGCCAATCACAAAGGAATCGTTGCTTCTTTCATCGTCGTCTCTCCAACCAAAGACGAGATCGACTGGGAGATGACTACTGCCGACAAGAAGAATGCTCAAACAAACTGGTACTTCCATTGGAGTGGAGACACAGCTCCACTTTACGACTACGGAGAGAATGCACCCGTCTCAAAAGACTTCACTACTGCTGATTGGCATGCTTACACTATCGATTGGAGTCCGACCGAAATGGTCTTTGAAATCGATGGTAAACCAGTTAGAACGGTCAAGAGAAGCTCTACCAAGAACAAACAAGGAGCTTATGATTACCCAGCTACTCCTAGTCGTATCCAAGTCTCGATCTGGGACTCTGATGGAATGCCAAAGGTGAGTCGTCGAAGAGCATTCCGAAGTTGAGAACCTCGAGAGAAGAGAGGTGTCGCTCAACGTTACAATTTCTTCTTCCGTTTCTCTCAGGGAACTCGTGACTGGGCTGGAGGACGTCCAGATTGGTCTAAAGCCGATTCTACTGGAGCTTTTACTGCTGAAATCAAGAGCATCGACATTCAATGTGCCGATCCAGATCTTCACAAAGACTACACCGCTTATGCTTTCTCTTCAAAGATGGATTCTACCACTGGTCAACCAAAGGTCATTGGAACCAAGAAGTCTCCAATTGTCAGTTGAGAGGTCTCTTTGATTCGCGTCTGTCTGTCCGTCTCTTAAGTATCCTACCCAGTCTCCCTACTTCATTCCTCTCTCTCTCTCTATTGATAATTTGAATCTAGTTCCATTCCGATTTCTTCTGTAAATGTTTCTTTCGTTTCTAAACAATAAAGCCTTTCATCTTTTTCCACGAGTGTGGTGCTCTCGAGACAGCCCGTTGATTCGAAGAGGACTTTCTTCAATCTTTGTTGGCTCTTCGTCGTTCGACTTGATGGCTTTCGTCATCAGTTCATCTTAGCTTTCACACTCACTCTTCTCTCTGTTATCTATGCTTGCGGAGAGATTGAAGCATTTACACTTTGCTTTCTTCTTCTTCTTACCCTTCTCTTCACAAAGAGGCTTTACCAGCCTTCCCCTTAATCTTTTCCAACAAAGCTTCGATTCTCTTTGCCTCTCTCTCAGCACTAACAACAGCTCCAGCCACTGAACCTCTATGATCAATCTCAGTATGTTCACCAGCGAATCCCAGTTTACCGTTCCAAAGAGATTGACCCAATTCTCTAAAGTCCAAAGGAGAAGGAGCTTCATCATTTTGATTCTTAGGAATCAAAGTTGGAGTGGTAGTTGCACCTCTCGTGAAAGGTTGTCTATTCCAACGTGAGTAAAAGGTATGAATAGGTTCTGAAATCTTCTCTGCTTGATCAGAGGTCGAGATTCTTGGACTTAGGATTGAATGTAAAGCAGAGACTACTTCTGCTCTTGAATATTTCTCGATTTCTAAAGATGCTGGTGTTCCTACGTAGATCAGTAATGAAGGACTTGAACCTGGTAAACCGTTTGGTGCAGATAAAGATGAGACTATCAAGGTGGTTCTCGAAAGGATCTCTTGAATTGATGAGGTTGATGAAGTGGAATTCGAAGTGGGTAAGACCATGAAGGTACCGATTTCAGAAGGCCACCACGGGGCTGAATAAGTCATCAAGACTTTGTTCAGAGATCCGACATGGGTTCGAGCCTGAACGAAAGAAAGAATGAGAAGCGTTCAGTCAAGAGATTCAGACTAAAGACGAAACGAAAACGATAGAGGGACTTGTTCTTCGTCACTCACAATGGTAGCCTTTCTTCTTTCTGGCAGAGATGGCTTGAAGATGTTTACAGATTCCTTCAATACCGAAAGAGGTATCGTACAAAGAGCAGATTCGGCTTCGTAAACCTTATCTTGACGTTTACCTTCCTGATCTTTTGTAACGATCTTGATCTTGCCATCTTGACTCTGTTCAACCTGTTGAACGACCTCTCCTAGCTTGATCTCGCAACCTAAACTCTTTGCATCTTGAGCAATCAAATCGATTAGACGAGAGAATCCTCCTTCTGGAGCTGCATCAGTACCTGCGTAATTGTTCTCGAATCCATGCCATCTCAAAGAGACTTCCTCCAAGGTAGCACCCAAAGGTACGTGCATACTTCTAGCCAAAGCAGTAGCATACTCTTTCTCTTCAGAACTAGATAGACCGGAATAGAGAGGAGATGAATCGTCTAGAAGATGAGAAGCTAGACTCTTTTCTGGAGATGGAGCTGAACTTCCCTGAGTTCTTGCGACTTGGAGCAAGGAATCTTGAGCTTTGGATAAGTTTGAAGAAAGTTTGTCTGAAAGGGAAGATGGTAAAGGACCTTTTGGACCAATGATTTGCATTGGAGTTGGTTTTGGAATGTTGACTTTGACTCGATAGGATTCTGCGATTGCTCTTGCCGGATTTCCCTCGTTGTAGCCGTGGATCCAAGAGCAACCTGTAGAAGAGTGAGCGTTGAAATGCGATTCAGGATTCTGAATAACCAAACATTACAGAGAGCGAGGATGGAAGAAGAGAGAATCTTCCCTTGTCCTCCATCTTTATCTTGCCTTCCCCACTCTTTCCAATCCTCCACCTCTCAATCTCAGTGTACCCCTTTCTGTTGCACTCACCAAAGTCTGCAGCCCACTCCTTTGAGTCAGATGTCCTGTCATCGTTCAAGCCAGTCTCTTTGTCCCAGGTGTGAGTGAAAGCTCTTCCACCAATTCTCTGTCTTGCTTCGAGAATGACGACTTTGCGTCCAGCCTGACTCAATCTCAACGCAGACAGCAATCCTGACCATCCTCCCCCGAGAATCACAGTGTCGATAGAAGAAGAAGTTGCCGCCATCGTGGTACGTTGAGGTAAATGTTAATGAGGAATGAAGAAAGAAGGAAGAGAAGGAGAAGATTCTCGATTCTCCGATTAACGTTTAACGTTCGATTCTCCGAAAACCTCTTTTCATTCTTCGAGAGTTTCATTTCATCAACGAGAGTCTGGGAGATCTGGGTTCCAATTCTATGAAGAGACCTCCATCTCTGATCTTCTTCGATGGCTATACTCTGTCTCAGCTCACTTTCCACTTTGTCTCTAATCTATGACAAGTATTTCTCTTTCAATAAAAGTCAGTCTACTACAATGAAGCAAAGGTTTGGTTTTGGTTTGTTTTTTGATTTCTTTCTTTCTCTACAAATTAATTAAAGGTTTAGGAACACAGAGCGAGGGGAAATCAAGAGGCGAGCAAAGCTTTAGAAGTCTACAGTCTCGAAGATCCTCTGCAAGAAAAGGCAGACGAGTCAGAAGAGCAACAGTGAGTAGAAGAGCGAAGAAAGGGAGAAGGAGAGATTAGGAAGGAAGGGAAGTAGAGGGGGAAAAAGAAAGGAAAGAAGAAGTCAAGGCGTAAGCGTGAAGGTCTTGGAAAGGAGAATCGACAATGGCGATTCAAAACGCTTACCTACGCAGAGCCATCCTTTTGGGCCATGAAGACCAAGAGATCGAGACAACGGTTGGAGTATCCCCATTCGTTGCTGAAATAGGTGAAGAAGGAAGAGAAAGAGAGAGAAAGGAGAGCGGGAGAAGAATAAAGTAGTTTAGTTTCGGATTCTTTGGTTTCGAACTGAAAGACTTCAGCTCTGTCTTCCGTCCTTTTCTGAAGTTATAGAAAGAGAAAACAGCTTCTGGCAATCCAACCAGGATCGAGAGAAAGACTTTTAATACTCACTCGTACCAAGAAACGAGCTTGACGAAGTTGTCGTTCAAAGAGATACCAGCGGCGGCATCAAAGATGGATGAAAGTGGGTTACCAACGAAATCTTGAGAGACGACTGCATCTTCAGTGTAACCTAGGATACCCTTGAGTTCGTTCTCCGAGGCACGCTTGATCTCTGCCTTGATGGCATCGTAAGAAGCTCCCTTTTCGAGACGAGCAGTCAAATCAACGACAGAGACGTTGGTGGTTGGGACACGGAAAGCCATACCAGTTAGCTTTCCATTGAGGGATGGAATGACCTTTCCTACAGCCTTGGCAGCACCAGTGGAAGATGGAATGATGTTGGCACTGGCAGAACGTCCACCACGCCAGTCCTTTCCAGATGGTCCATCGACTGTCTTTTGAGTGGCAGTGGTGGCATGGACAGTGGTCATGAGACCTGGTGTGATCGTAGAGAAGAAATAGGAATTGGGGGATTAGTTGAGAAATAGAGGAAGAGAAGAGATCTCCACTTGAGAACTTTCTACTCACCTTCGAGGAGACCGAACTTGTCGTTAATGACCTTGGCGAGAGGAGCAAGACACTGTGAGAAATAGAATGAATTGGGCAAGAATGATTAGGATTCGAGGATTTCATAGTGGAAAGAGCTTCTCTGAGGTATAGCTTCGAATCGTCTTGTACTCGCTCTGAACCCTACCCTTTCCCTCCTCGCTCCTCTCCCTCTCGAAACTCACGTTGGTAGTACAAGAAGCGTTGGAGACGACTTGGACCTTTGGGTCGTAAGAGTCTAGGTTGACACCGACTACGTACATTGGGGCATCGGCAGAAGGAGCAGAGATGACTACCTTCTTTGCACCACCCTTGATGTGAGCAGAGGCCTTGTCAGTGGTGGTGAAGACACCAGTAGATTCGACGACGTAGTGAGCACCTACTGATCCCCAAGGAATGGCAGATGGATCTCTTTCAGCAAAGACAGAGATCGACTTTCCGTTTACGATGAGCTTTCCATCCTTTGTGGAAACGTCTCCCTTGAAGGTTCCGTGAGTGGAATCGTCTGGAAGGAATAGAGAGAGCGAGGGAATGAGGTTGTATGCGTCAGTCGAGAGTGGAGAGATGAGTGGATCTGGGTACAGAGATGAAAAGAATACTCACATTTGAGCATGTAGACCTATTGCAGCATGAGAGGAAGAAGTAGAGGAGAAGCGAGGAAGTAAGGGACGAGTCAGAACAAAGGTAGAGAGAGCAGAGTAATATCGATGAGATTCCAGCATGGCAAGAAGCGAATTCTTAGTGCAATGGGTAGTAATCGATCATATCATTTGAAAGAAAGTAGTGCAACTCCATCTTCAAGGAGACTCACCATGTATTCAAGGTCAATGAAAGGATCATTGATAGCAACAACGTTGGCAGAATCGTGCTCAACAGAGTTACGGAAGACAATACGTCCGATACGTCCGAATCTATCGAAAGAGATAGCAAGATATGTAGAAAGAAAGAGATGGGAGGAGGGAGAGAAGAGAGAGAGAGCACAAGGGAAGATAAGAGGATGAGAAGAACAGATTTGCATCTCCTTCTTGAGATTCGCAGCCTCTGATTTTTGCTGACTACTCACCCGTTAATACCGACAGCGACTGGAGCCATTTTGAATATGAATATGAAGTAGTGGGTGGGTGAAGGGAGGAAGTGTTGTGTGGTGAGAAGGGAAGAAGCGATCTTCAACTCCACCCCAAGAGCATCTCGAAATCTTGAAAATTCTTCCGTCTCGCTCAGACCTCGAGTGGCTTTGACCTTCTCAGCTGTTCTGAAACCTTCATTGAATCCCTTTCATCATCCTTCTCTCATCCAAAAGTCCCTCTCCCTTGAGCTTCTCTCTCTGTGAGTTGCACTGAGATCGGTGAGAACCGTACAGTCTTTCGGAAGAGTTCGTTGATTGGATCTTGTTTCAACAACGTCTTCTCTTCGCGAGCCAACAAGGGATTATTACACATAGCAATGCGAGAGGTACTACATCATGACCAAAAATTCAATTCCCAAAGAGAGAGTACACAGATTGACAAAATTCGAAACTAAGGATCATCTCTCCTGGAAGAAGGTGAAAGGGCAAAGAGAGAAGGAGATCAGAACTTAATTCGACTCAAGAACAAAGATCTCTTGATCTTTTCTGTTAGAGAAAACTCACCTTCGATCGTCACCATTTCTAGCTGCTGCTGGACTCTGAGATCTACGCCTTTCAGACTTGTGATCTCTATCCCTATCATCTCTACTATCTCTTGTACTCCTTTCTCTCTCTCTATCTCCATCTCTTTCCCTATCTCTATTCCTATCGTCTCTATCGTCTCTACGATCTCTTCCTCCGCGATCGTCTCTGCGATCATCTCTCCTGTCGTCATCTCTTCTGTCTCCTCTTCTAGAATCTCTCCTATCATCCCTTCTGTCTCTACCACCTCGAGGTGGATCTTTTCCTTTCCATGAAGGGGTAGGTGCTTTCTGTAGCATAGGAACGGGATCAATAGAAAGAGAGGGGAGGAATTGTCAGTTTGCAAGCATCGAAAGAAGTGAATGTATGCGCCTCCTTTTCAGTCAAAGAACTTTAAGACTCACCTTTGCAAATTGAACAGTCACTGTATATGAGCCAAAGCGGATTCCATGCATCTTTTGATGTGCCTCCTGCGAAGATTTGAAAAGGAGAAGCGAGAGAAGAACAGGAGTCAGTAAATCATTCGGACTGCAATCAGAGAAAGAAAATGGCAACGATTTCACCAGAACTCACCTCTGCATCACGAGCATCTTCAAATTCAATGAAAGCATAAGGACTGGGACGTCGTTTCCAAGTGTTCAAAAGTAAAACGAGAGATAAGAGAATCCGAAGTTCGATACGGGAAGAAACGAAAGGAGGTGGTAAGGATGGCGGACGTGACCAAAAGGCGTTCGAGGTTCGAGAAAAACGTATGAGACCACCAAAAGAAGTTCGCATCGAATCCATAGCGTAATGAGAGTTCCCAAAGAGATTCGGCTCTCGTAGTCGTAGGTTCGTGGAATCGTTGTTTATCGTGGAGTTATCGAGCTCTCGAGAGCTGACGAGGCGAAACCAAGGAGCGATCCTTTCCAGGCGAGGATAGAGGTAGGTGAATGGGCAGACGAGCCTCGACGAATGACGATTTGGAGAGTAGAAAAGAGGGAAGAAAGATGGCATGGAGCTGACGGAGAGGCAGGATCCTTCCATTTCGACCCCAATCGTCTACCAATCCTCGTTGGCCATCCAAGACTTATCGATCTTCTTTCTCTAGGTACCCTTGGACTGAGGGAAGCTAGATGAGAGGGGTTGATTCTTATTGAAAGAGCTGGTTTCGAACCTGTTCTTCTATCCTCGATTCTGCGACCTCTTTCCTCCATCCTTCCAGCGATCGAAGGATTCCAAATCCTATCCTTATCAGTCCGCTATTCGTCTCCTAACGTACAAGATCCCGTCGAGAGGAAGTGGGATGACGTCTTGTTGAGATAGAGCAGATAGAAGGTTTGGGATTCGACTCACGTTGAAGCAGGAGATCTCAGAGCTGGGATATCGCAACGAACGATTTTACCACAACGTTCGAATTCGTATCCGAGATCTCTAGCTCGCATGGCAGGTGGGAATCCAGCAACGAAGAGAGTCTGAAGGATGATGAGAAGGATTGAAAGAGGATTGCAACAAGGTCAGACACCGATGCTCTTGAGTCTCTGCCTTCTGTTTTGAATGGGATTTTGTTATCCTGTGTCTTGGTTTTGAACTTGGTTGCCTGGTTGATTGACTTACGTTGCGAGGTGGAGCAGACATTTCTTTTGAAGTGGTTGGTTCGAAGTCAAGCAAGAAATCAAAGCTCTTGGTTGAAACACTCACCTCTCATTCTTCCTTTGAATGAGTTCTACTTCTTCTTCGATTCATTCATCTTCTCCATCAACTCATTCATCAGCAAGAGGTCCAAGACATTTACCTTCGGATCCAAACAGGCCCTTTCCATTCCAATTGGCACAGCAACAAGCGAGAGAAAAGGAAATCGCTGTCGAACAGGAAAGATTACGAAAAGAGAGGATTCAGAGGCAGAAGATACAAGCAAAAGTCGGACCTGTAGAAGCCTTTGCAAAGCATTATAAGAACCAAAGACAATTACCTCAAGGCAGCAGTGGTGGTCATGCTAGAGCTCGTTCAGAGTTGAATGATGGATCCATCTACTCGAATCGCAGTCGAAATCCAGACAGGTTGACGTCGTCTTTGGAGGATTTGACTTTTTCTTTGGATAGAACTGGACTGAATGCAACTCCAAACATTCCCACTCCGCTGGTATCTGGAAGTAATTCGACGAATGGAATGAACACAGCCTCGTCTTCAACTTCAATCTCGAATCATCATTCATACCCCTCTTCTTCAAGTTCGTACACTTCCAGCAACACGACTTCGAAACACAATCCTCAATTGAGAATCAAACCTCCAACTTACAATCATTCAAGTTCTTCTGGATCGATTCCCTCTTCAACTTCTTCAACTTCATCTTCTCCAACTTCTTCGTCTCCGAAGTCCAAACCTTTGCCTTCTCTACCTTTGGCAAGAACTATTTCTCAACTCAAACATCAGACTCAAAATCAACTGCCTTATAGCTCTGCAGAGTATCTATCGAGAGTGGCAAGAGTGGAAAGTCAGGGTGATGGACATGGAATTGGGATTGGAAGTGAATCAAATCTTCAACCAAAAGTGACCAGCATACCAAATTTAGAAGTTGGAAATCTGAATGATATTGGTCAAAGATCGAATCAAGTTTCAAGCAATCATTCTCAGGCTCATCCTGTCCCAACCTCAAGACCTCTTCCCAATCATCCACAGCAACCTGCCTTTGGTTTACCTCGACCTCCAATGTTGGGGTCCGATAATATCGCGGACATTTCAGCACTCAAAGGCTTTGAGAATGGGACTTTCAATTCTCAACCTCCTCCTGCAACTTCACGAATCGATCGAGACCGAAGTAACGAATCACTAGGTCCAATCCAATCTCATGCTTCGAGGTATCTATCGGCTCAGAATCAGAAGGCCCCAAATCTCAGTCTTTCAGATGGGTTCAGAAAAGTTTCAACTCCTTTACCTCATATGCCGGAACCAGCTGTTGCTCCTAGAAGTTCAGAATTGAGTTTCGAACATTCTTTCAAGTCAAACTCAACTTCTGAAGGATCTCCTAGGATTCAAATGCCAATTCCAGACTTGGACGTTCGACGTCATGTAAGGAATCCTCAACTTACTTCAGTGCCAATCCATAGACCCATCCCGATTTCAAGACCTCATTCTTTCGATCCCAGTGATTCTCTCGACACTTTAACTCACTCGATTTCAAATTCTTATCCAATGGTCAACTCTCATTCCACTCCGAATTCTTATCAATCTACTCCAAGCCTCTATTCTGAACCATCTCCAAGGCTTCCCATTTTGGGAGGATCAACTCCAAATTCGTTCTTGGATACTCCAAGTTGTTATTCTTCAGATTCGCCTCTTTCAGGATCGACTTCGTTTGGAAAAGCTACTTCTCCTTCTTGTCCAAATCCTTGGTTTGAGGATCAGAATCAGAATCTCATGAATCTAGTCACTCCAAATTCGGCTCCCAAACTTTTGAATACTTCAAGTCTTCAATCCTCTACTACTACTTCGAGCAAGGCTTCTTCCACTTCTTCAGTCAAACCTTCAAAGAATCATCAGAATGTCTCCTCTTCTGAACCCTCAGCATCATCAAAACTTTCGACTCCGAAGGTCAAACCCTCTTCAACTGTTCAGTCAGATCCTTCTCTACCTCCTGCGAAGAATCAATGTTGGGGTATCAAGAAAGATGGGAAACGATGTACTAGAAAGGTCGGCAATGATGTTGTACCTTCTAGAGGTAATAGATCAAGTCCAGCTCCAAAAGGAAAAGGAAAGGGAAAGAAGAGATTGGAAGATCGAGGAGATGAAATCTCCAAATCCAATTCGAAGAACGATGCCATCGATTTGGTGTCTGATTCAGACGATTCAGATTATGACCAAGATCAATCGATTTCCTTTCAAAGTAACTCAACTGCTAGAAGTCGTTCAAATTCTCCGAGAAAACCAATAGCAAAGAATAGTTCGCCACGAAAGGTCATCACTATAGATGCTTCAGATTCTGATGATGAGGATGAAGAAGAATTCGAAGAAGATTATTGTTATCAACACGCTAAGGAAATCAATCTTGCAACTGGATTCTATCTCAATTCTGCCACTTCATCCGATAGAATCTGGGTTGAATTCTCAAAATACATTCCTAGTTCTATTCCAATCAATCTAGCAGCGAGGATCAGAACTAATATGACTTCACCTTTGACTCCTTCTGATCTATCTCCTCTGAATCAAGGTTACATTTACATTTATGAACTCAGAGATCGAAGGATTGTATCTTCAGATGGCATTTCCATGATCTGCTTAAAGATCGGGAGGGCCAAAAATGTCTTCAAAAGGATGTCTGAATGGAGATCTCAATGTCAATCCAAAGAACCGATTCTTCGATATTTTTCACCGGAGACTCGAGAGGAGAAAGAAGGGATTCGAGAGCAGGTTTTGATCTCTGGATTAGGAAGGACTGAGAGGGTCGGAATCAAAGGTAGTCATAGATGGGAAAGGTTGATTCATCTAGAATTGAGCGATTATAAGATTAAGGAGAAATGTGTCGATTGTGGCAGTCTTCATCAAGAGATATTTTTGGTCCCTGATGATGATGGTAAAGGTTTCGAGAGATGTAGAGACATAGTTAGAAAGTGGGAAGAATGGGAAAGGATCGTAGTCGGAGAAGATGACGACGATGAAGTAGAGGTTGTGGGAGTAAAAGGTAGAAATGGAAGGAGCTGGGATTTGAGCTGATTCTCTTTTTCTTTTCTCATTTCGTAACGGATCAGTGTTTACTCGAAGATTTCACAGCAATTGTAATTCTATTCATGTTCTCTGTTGCAATCTTTCTTGTTTCGTAGCTTTTGCCTGTCACACTCGCGAGAAAGGTCAGATCTTGTTGATTTTTCGAGAGAAGTCTTGATTGTTTACATTATTTATTCATTGTGACGGAAAGGAACCATAATCGCTAAGAGACCAACATCATTTCAAGGGAACACAAGTACAGAAAGCGAGAGAGAAAAGAGAACGGGAAGTCATGAAGGGAAGATTGACCATTTTTATACGAGGTCGATTTCGTTGATTCAGTGATTCGGAACTTGAATGATAGGCATTTTCTGTCAAAGAAAGAAAGGGGAAAAAGAAAACTTGGATCAGCTCGTGTCGAACACAAAGAGCGGTCATCGTAAGACATCAACTCAAGTGTCATCATAAGACGTCAACTCACTTGAATTGCTCTCAATTTCTTTCCCCAAATAACCAAACTGAGCGTTAGAGCCAGACCCAAGACGGTGACTAGTACTCCTTGAGTAACGTAAGCATTCTTGAAACCTTTGGTGAAAGCCCATTCGGGAACGAAGAAAGGAACGGCGAAAGCAAAGACACATTTGATAAAGTTGAATAATGCGATGCTTCCCATTGCTCTTGTTTGATAGCTGTCAACCATATAGGTCTGTACGACTCCCGTGAGAATATTCAAGCCTACGTAGTAGACTCCGATTCCACCGATGATGATGATGGGCCACTCTTTCTGGTTTTCAAGACCAAGACCGAAGAGTAACAGACCGACGAGTAAGAGGGGCGTTGCGAAGAATAGAGTGTATAGTCTATACTCTGGGACTCGCACCGTCGAAGTTGAACGTTTCGTAAGAGTCGTCACTGTCATATCCGCTATAAAACCACCGCCTGAAGAGAGAAAAGAGAAAGTGGATGACGACGTTCAGCTGAGAAACAGTGGAGACGTTGGGTGTGTTGCACTTTACCTAATTTTCCGATGAGAGAACCTCCGAGGGCAGCCATGAAGAAGATTCCAATTGTCAAGGTAGAGAAGTCATAAGGAGGCTTTTCCATGACCTGGGGAACCACGACCGTGTAGCCGACAGACCAACCGAACGCGATTGCGGCCCAAATAGCCGGTAGTGTCTCGACGACGAAGATAGCTGGATAAGAGAAAGGCAGACGAGATGGAGAGAGTTGGACAAGAGAAAGGCAGACGAGACGGAGAGATGGCGATGAGATGGACAGAGTTGGTAAGAGTCTCGACGATTTGCTCGCGAATTCCAATCGCCTTACCCCATCGATGGATTTTCACAACCTCTACTCACCTTGTTTAAATGGCATCAAAGCGTCTGAGAAGAATCTTGACCAATCTTGCCATGGCAGGTAAGCTACTCCAACGTGACCGCGCTGATGTTCGTCGTCGTTGTGAGTGACGGTTTGATTCAGTTCCGGTTCTTTCTCATCCTTGGTAGATGAACCTCTGCTTTCCGGTCTTTCCAGTCTTTCAGCATGAGAGGAAGAAGAAGAAGAAGCAGGTGGAACGTATAGCGTTTCGGGACAGAAGAAGACGATCATCAAGAAAGTGACTCCAACCAAGATGATGACGACGTAATAGGCCCACTGCCAAGGTTTCGCCTGAACAACAGCTGCAGTGATGAGTGGGGCACTGACAGGACCAGCTTTGGAAGTTCGGGAAGCGCGAGAAAGGAGTTGAGAAGTTAGAATCATCGATCTCTTACAATCTTCGCAAATCTATTCGGCCTCTATTCTTCTCCTTGAACTCCTCACAAATCAGAGAATCACGTTGCTTCTGTTCACTGACGAAGCCATGATAATTTAAAAACTCAATGGACTCTAGAGGATTGACTCACTGATCAAAAGCAGACTCCAAAGCGCGATTGCAGTTCCACGCCATTCAGGACTGAAGGTTTCCGCGATTGAAGTCGCGGGCAAGACCTGAGAACTGCTGCCCATGAATCCGGCAAAGAATCTACCAGCTGCAAAGGTGTTGTAGTCCTTTGAGAAAGCCAACCAGAATGCGCAAGGGATGAACAGTAGAAAAGAGATGATGTAGATCGGTCTTCTACCGAACGCGTTTGCCAATGGATTCCAGAGAAGACATCCTACTCCCAATCCCAGAATCTGTTAGTTGAGATATCGCGACATGGATGGGAGATTGAGAAGAGTGAAAGAAAGAAAGAAAGAAGAAGAGATTGGAAGGAGACGGTGGGAAGTGATCATCAATTTCGACGCCTTCACTCGTCGAGGTGGCACAACGAGACTGAACTCACAGAGATACCAATCGAGTTGGCAACGGCAGCAATAGAGACTCCAAAGTCTTTACTGATGAGACCGAAAGCTTTGAAGTAGAGAAGAAGAGATGAAGCGTTAGTCGAGTTTCCAAGAACGACCCTTCGGTCCGTGTCTGAAGACTGAAGATTGAGACTCACCTGTCAGATGGCACGCTGCTGAGTAATTCGCAGTCCAAGCAGCCAACGAAAGCGTCAACAGCATCATGATCTTTCTCCATTGTGGGAGCTGCGATTGCGCAGAAGATCAGGGAGTGGAAGAAAGAGGCAAAGAAAAAGAGAAGATGGTCGGCTGAGAGGCCCGAACGATGAACATGGGAGCAAACTTGACTGCCATATGCCTACTCACATTGGAAGGATGAGCTGGATCAAGTCTAGCATAGTCTACTTGCACTTGACTCATATGATTTATCTTTTGATGGAGTATGTTGGTGAAGAAGAATTGTGGGGAAGAAGAGAACTCTCTTCCCTTAGATCTCTTCTTCTTAAAAGAGGTTCCACAGGCACAGTTCGGTTCGTTCCACGTGGATCTCTAGGTGATCTCCTCACCCGCGACTTCCTTCTTCTTTCTGAGGAAAATAGAAAGATTTGAGCGAGGAAGGACGAGAAAGGAGGCTCATCGAGCATCGAGCGCGGAGCTCTTGAGAATTTCTCTCTCTCTCCCCATCTCCCTTTGCCGCCTCTTCCACCCTAAAGGGACGGCTTTTCTAATGATCAGTGACAGGAGTCAAAGATTTGAAGATTCAGACTCAGACCTCAGACGAACGGCTGAACAGTCGGATAAGGTGGCGGGCAAAGAAAGGAAATGCCTTCCCAAAGGCTTCGAAGCTGGGGAAGCAATGGAAAATCGAAATCGTGTGGCAAAAGGAATTGAGATGCAAATAAAAGTACAAATGAACCACTACAAGACTATTGACAAGCTATCCTTCGAGATTCAGAATCGCTTTGCTACTTGAATTGCACCTTTACAACCCCAACCGACGATAGCGCTCAGAAGAGCGTGAGCTGGAGCTTGTTGAGCGTCGTGTTCTACTGCAGTGTCTAGATGCTCTAGCTCATCGTCTCTGAATTCCGTAATGACCTTTTCCAGAAGTGGAAGAGAAGGATGAGGTTCAGGACTGGAAGTGATTGGAGTTGAAAAATCGAGAGAGGAAGTGGTAGAGGTTGTTTCTGAGCTTTGAGAAGGAGAGGGAGAAGAAGCCCATTTCGAAAGGTGGACTAGTTGGCTGAAAGGGTAGAGAGAAATAGAGGATAGATAGTCAGATGAGCCTTCGTTCATTTCAAAAAGAGTGAGATAGAAGAGAAAGATGGAAACGAAAAGTAGATGTTCTGCAAGATTGGGTAATGGCTGGCTGACACTTCAATCCTCTCGCATCACCTTTACTGCCCAGAAGCTCTTTTGGAGATGATGCAGATCCATTAATAATGTCTTGATCTAGCTTGCTCGTTCATTTCCAGGCATTTATCATCTCCTTTAACTCACTCATCGTAATGCTCTCCAATGACAGTCTCTACTGCCTCTGTGCAAGCCATGGCTGCCTCCTTTCCCAACAGAGCAGTTGCACCACCCAGCACGGTTCCAGCCAGAGACCAGACAGGTAAGAAAGCAGAGGGTCTGACTTTGTGCTGAGCGAGAAGTTGCTTTGCTACTTGAAGATGTTTCTTTTCAGTCTCCCACATTTCCTGTCGAAGCGCGATAAGAGCGATGATTCGAATAAAGCATCAGAAAGACAATCCCCACTACTCTATTTCCAATCATTCTACATCATTCGAAGACAGGAGTAGGACCATAAACTCACCTCCATCATTCTACTAGTTTTGTGATCACCTAATCTTCTGAACATTTCAGCCTGAGCTTGATAGATTGTATTTGCAGCAATCTCACCAGCATGATCCACTCTTAGCATGGATTCCAATTCATTTCTATCCTTTGCAGATAGAGAGTCTGGTGTCTGATGGATTGCCTTGTTGATGGAGGATGAAGGATGAGTGTAGGCTGAAGATGCAAGATTAGAGTTGAACCTCGCAGCACTCTTCGGTCTGAAGGATCCGATTGGTTTGGTTCGCAGTAAGCTGTTCATCATTCTTGCAATCCTGCTACCTTGAGTTAACTGCGCTTCGAGGTGGAAGTGTGGTCTGCAAAGGAGTAGCGAGTGCCGAAGAAGACAATCCACCGATTAAGGCTACTTCAAAACTGCATGTTCGATTTCGATTTCTCTTTCCTTCTCTTTCCCCATACATTAAATTTCAGAAATGGGTTCTTCAATCATCAAAGATTCCTTGTCTTCACTCCTCTCAACGTCGCTCAAGTTGGCCTCGGTCCCAATCGCAATCCTTCTTCTCGTCTCCACCATCTTGCTACTCGGTGCCTTGAAACGATTCTTTCAAGCAAAGCTAGGATTGGATCTCTACGCTCACATCCCTTCAGTAAAGACTACCTCGAGATATTCACTACTATTCGGAGATCTAGGAACGGTTAGAAAGGAGAAGCCAGCCAAAGCACACTTGAAATGGCAAAAGGAGTTGGACTCAGAAGTCTACGTCTATCGAGGAATGCTCTACAATCACAGACTGCTTTTGGCTGACAGTGTGGCTATGAACTTCATTCTGGGTTCAAATCAAGCCTACGACTTCCCAAAACCAACTGCCACTAGGAACTTTCTGAGAGAATTACTGGGAGATGGACTCTTGACTGTCGAAGGTGAGTGTGGGTGGGTCAATCCCCGTTGGAATGAATGCCCACTTCTTGAGCTTTATTTTCTCGTTCTTTTTACTGATACTTACTCTACGAGTGTTTCAAAGAGCTCTAGCCTGGCACTTCGAGACGAAAGGAACTCACCTACTCTCTGTCCTCTTTGTCATCTCGCAGGTGACGTACACAAGCGTCAAAGGAAACTACTTCAACCAGCGTTCAGCGTCTCTGCAGTCAGAGATCTTCAACCGATCTTCTTCAAGCACGGAAACATCCTAGCCAAGCATCTCGTGAAACTAGTCGAGAGCACAGAGGGACCTTCTTCCGAGCCCTTCATCGCAGGACAATCTCCACCATCCGCAAAGATCTCTGAGAAAGAAAAGCCAGTGATTGATATGAGTTATTGGATTGGAAGAGCAGGATTAGACGTCATTGGAGAAGCAGCCTTTGCAACAAAGTTCAGTTCCATCAATGAGGATGACCAAAAAGAAGAGTCTCAAGCCGGAACTATGGCTGGAGTTTTCTCTCAAATGTTGAATGCAGTCTTTCAAGCTGGAGTCAAGGCTCAAATCCAATTAGGTTTACAATCTCTACCTTATCCAGGTTTCGGTCTCATCAGACATCTACCAACTGAAAGAAGAAAGAAATTGGACGAAGTTCATGAACATGTTAAACAGATTAGTCAAAGGATCATTGATGAAAAGAGAACTAGTTTGAGGAATGAATTCGGTAAAAAAGAAGGTGGAATGACTAGAGAAGAATTGGAAAGTTCTACTTCTAATGGAAAGGATTTGTTGTATCTCTTGATGAGAGCAAATATGGGTAGCGACGTTCCTCTCCATGAACAATTGAACGACGTAGAACTTAGAAACAATTCAATGACGATTCTTTTCGCTGGTTATGAGACTACTAGTACGGTGAGTTGCTGATAAGAAGAGTATTCAGGCGGTCTGGAGAAAGGACATAGTATGGAGACATCCCCTCTCCGACGCCCCTCGTCCCCTCTTCAACCAAGAGGGTTCGGCCCCAAACTAGAAAGGATACTGACTTTAATGTATCTTCTTTTGTCTTTCTCAGCTTCTCTCGTGGACGGTATGGGTACTCGCTAGACACCAAGAAGTTCAATCAAGGCTACGTAAAGAGCTAGAAGAGGTGTTCTCAGGCAGGGAAGAGATCCCATTCGATGAATTGAATGGAGTCCGCTACTTGGACCAAATAGCCAAGGAAATGTTACGCTTCTACTCTCCAGTCACTGCAACTCTTAGAATCGCTTCCAAGGACACAGTCGTACCTCTTTCCAAACCCTACAAGACTAGAGATGGCAAATCTACCTTTGACAAGGTTCTAATCAAGAAAGGTCAAGAGGTCATGATTCCAATTTCAGTCATGAACACATCTTCGTTCGTTTGGGGAGAAGATTCGGAAGAGTTCAATCCTGAAAGATGGAATTCATTGGATGATAGAGTCAAGAAGAACGGATTCCCAAATGGTTTATTGAGCTTCATTTCGGGACCAAGAGGGTGCATTGGAAATCGATTTGCGGTTGCTGAGTGAGTAACTTGGTAGACAAAAAGTTTGAAGCATGATTGTCGACAGACAGGTAGATAAAGTTGAAGCACGATTGTCGCCACTCTGTCTCGAACGTCCTTTCTCGATCTTTCACGACTCTCTCTCCTTTTTGCTTAAACTGAATCTCCTCTTACCTTTTCTCGTCTTCTTTTCGTTAGGTTCAAGGCCATCTTGTGCGCTCTAGTCCTTCGTTTGAAATTCGAAGCCGTGCCAGATTGGGAAATCGAACCCAAGCAGTCTGTTGTTCTCAGAGGTAGAATCGTCGGACAGGAAGAATATGGTGCTCAGATTCCAGTCAGAGTGTCTAAAGTCTAGAGTTTGGCATCGGAAGCGCTCTCATACGCGAAACGTCGCGCTGGAATGTGATTGTAGATAATACGGGAGTGAACGATACTGGACTCTGCTGTGTATACTTGTGTCTGATTCGTTGCAATTTTTTTTGTGTTCTGCTTGTCTTTTGAACTTTTGATTGATGTTGTGTTGTCGAGAGAAGAATGCAATCCGAAGTGAATGAGATCAGCAGAACGAGAAGAAGCTAGTGGCCTCGCCGAGACGATGAGTTTGCAAACAAGATCTTCATCTGAACCGAACACCTCTTCATCTTCTACTTTTTCTTCAAGACTTTCTTTGATCCATCACAGTCATTACCTTTTTATCAACATAGACAGTTCAAAAGCAACTCAAGACACGACAACAAACAACTTACCAACTCACAAAAGAGCCTGCCGAAAAAGAGCAAAAAACACAAAGATGATCATTACGAATTCGATACTCTCTTCCAGTTTCCTTTGCAGCTGTATCTTGCTATTGACTTCAAACTTTGTCAATTCACAGTCGATACGTGAAAGAGATATCGCAACTCAAGAACAAGGAGGTGAGTCTTGCCTTTGAAGATGATCCATCACCATGACGAGATTCTGACTCTAAGAGAACCCCTTTCCTGCTCTCTCCTCACTACCATTAGATTTCACAAACGAAGGTGAAGCTCACGATCCGTTGGATCAAACTTTGCCTTATGGAAGTAAATTGACAGATTTCCCTGTTGGAAGCAAGGGAGATCAGATCCTTTCTTATATCACAGACGTGCAAGACAATTCTCAGGTGAGGAAGAGCCCAAGCCAAAATCGGGGACAAGTGGGAATAGAGCAGTCGCCTTGGTTTTCCATCTACTTACTCAGCTTTCTCTCTTCCGATTTGTCTCGTTTTGGAATTTCCCGTAACAGATAAAGCAAGCCATCGTGATGATTCACGTAAGTTGACCTTCGGAAGAGGACTCGACGGTCTGAAAAGACTCTCCTCACCTTCTGACACACTCTTTTTCTCCTTCTCTCCCTCTCTATATCTCTACACTTCTTCTCGTCAATTATCATCTCATCCAGGGAAAGAATCGAGATGGAGGAAACTACTATTGGATCGCTCAGAATGCTCTCTCAAACGCAGTCGCAGCAAACTACCCTGGAGCTGACGAAGCCTCCACGATTCTAGCAGCTCCTGAATTCTTTTCTGAGAAATACAACTCTGGGGAATACACGGATTCAGAATTGGCTTGGGGAGACGTCAACGCTTGGCAAGCTGGAGATACCGCCACTCATCCTCAAGGAACCACTTCGACGGCTTTCGATGCTTTGGATGCCATCATGGAAGCTTTCGCAAACAAGACTGTCTATCCCAACCTCAACAATTTGACTTTCGTTGGTCATGGTGAGTAAAGCGTTAGAATCGTGATAAGTCGAGTCGCTCCTTGTCGAGATCTTGCTCATCTCGTCTCATTCTCATTTCTCCATCCCCTTCTTCTTGCGTCGAATTCCAGGTGGAGGAGGTCAATTGATGCAGAGATACGCTGTAGTAGGACAAGAAGCCCCAAGATCAGATCTGAATGTACGATACATTGTTGGAGATCCATCGACAACCGTCTATTGGACTGCAGAGCGATCTTCAGGATACGGCGTCGATCTTTCCCAATGTCCAAATGCAAACATCTGGAGATACGGATTCGACAGGTTCACAGGAACCGCTCAAGGATTAAAGTCACCAGAGGAATACTTTGCTCAATACATCAAGAGACAAGTCATCTTCATGATTGGTTATCAGGATACCACTTTGGACGGGGACGAGGGTTGTGAAGCTCAATCTCAGGTGAGTCCTCTCGTCGACACGGCTAACTCTCTTTCCGTCTTTAGTTTGAGAGCTTCATTTCTTACTCTCTATTCTCTGCTTTCACTCTCTCCAGGGAGGTCAATTCCGTAGAGATCGAAATCTTCTCACCTGGAAGATCCTCAACACTCTCGTCGAACCTCTATACGGAAACGATGCAGAAGTCTTCCCCGGAACTCTACCAACCCTACCAAACTGGGCAAACATTTCTCAAAACCAATTGGCTCATAATTTGATTGTAGTCGAGAGTGCAGATCATGATCCAAACCAAGTCTTTGGATCAACCGAAGGTCAAGCAGCTTTATTCAATTCTTCAGATTTCCCAACCGGTTGGAGACCAGATGGTTGGAACAACTCCAGAAACAATGTCACTGCTTTCGTTGCTCCTCAACATGATAATTCAACTGGTAGTGATGGTAATTCTGCAAATGCGAACATGAAAAGTGCAGACAAGAGTGGAGCTTCGAAATTGGATCTAAAGATTGTCTTCTCAATCACCATTGGATCTTTGTTCGGTATCGCTTTACTTCTTTAGAAAAGTTGTCTGGGTTTAATCTAAAACGTCATTGTAGTTTCCTTCTAACATATTCATTCTTACAGTTCTCCGCCCTTGCTTCGTTATTTGCTTTGTTCATTCACTTTTTCTAAAAACCTTCTGGCTCATATATCATTCCCCTTCAAAATCAAAACCGGAATTGTTCACTCTCTTGCCACTTTCAATACATTCCTATCCGCTTCTTCCAACTTGCGCTTTTAGATTCCAATATTTTCATTCATATACTCAATCTGGATATAGTTGTCAACTTTCGCCTTTTACCTTGCCTGATTTCATGAAGATGCAGAATGATTCTATTAGTATGGAATAAAACGATAAGACACAAATACAATGAGACGGACGAATGGAGGAAAGGGCTGGCACGATCGAGAGAAAGGAAGGCTTCTTTTCTTTTCTCCCTATCAATCCAAATCGACTCCCCGAGCTTTGCCAATAGATTCGACCTCTTCTCTAACGACTTTGAGCTTCTCGAGAATGACGTCGATAGCCGTCGGTAGAAGATCTTCGGGTTCGTAGATACCTGCAGATTCAATGTCGACTGTAAAACAAATCGAGAAGCAAAAGAGGTGAGAGAAGATGAGGGAAGAAAAATCAGCAAGACTCCTCGGAAGACCAAAAGCGAAACATCCTTGGGAAGGCCAAGTAAGCTCGTCTTCAACTTCTCAAAGAGTAAGAGAAGATGTCAGAAAAAGAAGGAACCAAACAGAAAAACTCACATAAGAAATGATCTCTCCTCCTACCCAATTGAACCTTACCCTCGAATTCCTTATATCTCAAGACCTCTCTAGAGACAGTATCCAATCTACCACCATTTTCATGAACGAACAATTCCTCCTCATCTTGATCCTCTCCATCAATTTGCATTCCATTCCCCTCCCTAACTTTCCTAATCCCAATGACACCCTCTGGGAAACATTTCCTAAACTTTTCCATTTCCTCCTTCTTTTCGATTTTGGGTAATCTAGGATTGTTTGAATTGATAAAGATTTCAGGTAGGATTCTATAACTGGCAGTCGAGACTGGAGACCATTTGGCATGAACTCTACCAATCCCTTTGACTGCATGTAATTCGGCTATGATTTCTTGTCCTGGTCGAAGTTTTGCTAAAAGGATGTTTCCATTCACTGGACGAGGATCTTCTTTGAGGAACTCAACGAATTCTTTTCCAGGTACCTTTCGTTGTTCTCCATTTGCTTGATACTGAAGTTGAGAGGATAGAACTGGATAAATGGGAGATTCAAAACAAGAAAGGAAGAAATGAGAAATTCTGTGTTGGAAAAGACTCTCATCCATACTTCTGGAATCTAACTTGTGTGAAGGGCTTGGCACTTTCGTTTGCACAATTTCGATTGGGAATCTCGTTTTTCAAGAGATTAAGAAGCAGAATACTGCTTGTCCAAAGCTAGAAGAAAGTGCAGCTCAGACTCTCCTTTGCTTCCTTCCTTGGCTTGCACTATTGTAGAACTTGCCATCTCTACTTCCTCCTACTGAACTATGTCTCACTCACCATCACTTCCAATGTAAAGCTTATGAGGATCCTTTTCGTCTGGTTTGGCTCCTGGAGCCTTTGTGCAAACGGTACTGAGAATAAAGACCACCGTATTACGATCATTGGTCTCAATCTCTCCATCTGGAGCTATGTTTGACGAAAGGACCAGAGAAAAGGATCAAATCAAAAAAGATAGAATCAGAAAGAGGTAGATAGATGAGAAAGGCAGCCACCATGTCATGCCAATCCCAACTTCCAATCTTCCTTCTCTTTTGGTTTTCCTCCTCTCTCTCTCTCTCTCTTTCTTTCTGTGTACTCACAAAGTTCAGTGTAATAATTCATTACAGAAGGATCTATTTTCAGAGGGATCAAACCCAATCTCTGAGCCAACACTTCATCTTGAACCACGCTGGTGTTATTTTCTATATAGACATGTTCGATGGCCATGGTTGGGATTTCAGCAATGAGAACTCTTCGAATGCAATTCGCTACACTTGAATCAATTCCAACCAGATCAAATTCGATTCTTTCTGGTGATAGTCGAGTGATTTTGATGTTCAATTTGGAGGTGAAATGGGAAGTAGAGAGTGAATTTGAGGAAGTAGATCCTGAATTGTATGGAATGTGAGGAGTAGTCACATCTCCTACTCTTTCTGCATGGATAGTGACGTGCGTAGATGGATCCATGATGTAGTAAGCTTGAGATTGATTGGAGGAGGGTTGAGAGAGCGATTCTTTGAGATCTTGCCTGCTGGAGAAGGTCGAGATCAGAAGTCAAAAAAGTTGATGGGAAGAATCTCGAATCGTTCGCTTCCTGCAGTTCTTTTACTTCCCCTTTCGATCAACTCGGAAGATCTAAAAACTGCACTTTACAAGAGATAATGTTACATCTGATTTCGAAAAAAGAGAAGCCAAAAATCCCCCCAGTCTTCACCTCACAGCTGCAGCATGTCGACATCTGCACTGACGACTTTCCCCGTCAAGACAAGTTCAGCCAGACATTTCCCAGTTCCAGGAGCCAGTGAGATTCCCCAAGGACCATGACCAGCTGAAACAAAGACATTCCCGAGCCTTTCCCTACTCTTTTCATCCTTGTCATTCTTTCCACTACCAACGTCGAATCGACTTAGAATGACATTTCTCCGACTTCCAAAAGGTATAGGCCTATAACAAAGCTTATGATCTACTATCTCGTAGTCATCTCTGACAGAAGGTAGGATAGCAGCCGTAGAATTGAAAAGTCTTTTCGCTGCAGCTCTCCCTTCTTGAGTCTCCGGATCTACTTCATCGACACTAGAGGGGAGAGCAGGTCCAACATTATCTCCTGCAACGTAAATGGAACCATCTGGTCGTGGAAAAATCTCTGGAGAAGAAGAACTAAAAGAAGAATTGACTGATGCAAAGATGGCGTCTGAAGGGATCGAAGTCGACTTATTGGGTCGGAGTATGATCGATTGTCCAGGTAACTCTTTGATCTGAATTGTATCTTTGGTGTCCTTCCCGAAAAGTTGACGACTTAGTTTTCCTATCCAAGGACCACAACATAGAACGAGTTTGTGACATTGGATTTCTTCCAGTCCTTCGACGTCTCTCTTTTTCATCTTGACAGCCTTGATGTTTGAAATGTCTTCTTCCGATCTTCTTACACCTTCAACTCTCCCACACATATATTCGACTCCCATCTCTTGACATTCTTTGAAGAGCAATTGAACGAATTGAAGAGGATTGATTTGAGCGGTGGTAGCAGAAGAAGAGGTTGAAAGTCTGTCGACTTGACATGTACTAGTATCGATCCAACTGTCGTTTGATCTCTCTTTGTTCTCACAGCTTCGGAGTCTGTTTCGAGCTGTTTTCTCACTATCTCTTGAAGATGCTCTTTGATTTGAGGTCACGGCGTAGTTTGGAACTTGACATTCCACTCCAAAGCTTCCAATCTCTCGATATCCGTAATTCTCCTTTCCGTTCAGTCTTCCTTCCGAAGCCAGTTCCAGATGAAGATCAAAACTCAACTCTCCTAGACTTCGAGTAGAAGAAGAGTGCCAATCTTTGGCGAGGAAACCTGTGGAGAAGACGAGGAGATGGAGAGATGAGCAAGAGTTTCCAGCTGCAGGATCCATTTGATGAAATAAGAGCCCTTTCAATCTTGATTCGATGAGGAAATATAGTCACCAGCTGCTTTTCCACTTGCTCCAGCGGCTGGGGATTCCGACTCTTCCACCAAGATGATGCGAGTCTTTTGGTCGTCTGGACGTTGATGCTCTGACTTCTTCAGCTCCAAGGCTAGATAGTAGGCAGTGCAAACTCCAATGATGCCTGCTCCAACTATGACTATATTTCTGTCCGACACAGTTTTGGACATCTTGAAGGGATGGTGCGATAAGTGTGAAAGGTTTGAGTTTTTTCAAAGCTCATCTTTTTCCCTTCTCACACTCACTCGTTCGTTCGTTTCAAAATGGCTTCTTCATCCTCTTCTTCCTCTCAAAACTTTCCATACTCTTCGACATCATCAGCAGCTTCAACCTCGAGTTCCGTCAAAGACAAGATGCCAAACTCAATCCCTCGGATAGGCTCTCTGGCTTCAACTCAGAACGAAACGGAATCCATGACCAAGAATCGATCGCGAAGTGCAAGTGGAACTCTTCTTTTGGATTCAATCTCCGGAAATTTCGAGTTCAATGATGGTAGAACCTCCACTCAGGGAGATCCTAGAGTGGAAGAAGCTACACAGACAGAAGAGTTGGACATGACGAGTTTTCAACCTCATTCTATCGAGGCTCGAGACATCAATTCCGAAGAGAAATTATCACACCCAAATCTTGGTGATCATCAAGAGAAAAAAAATGTAATGACAGAGGGTCAAAAGATAGATCAGAGTCAGGAGAACTCAAAGAAGAAATCATCACTTCTTCAAACCCAAGGATTCTCTTCTGCTGTCTCGAATCTACCCGATCTGAAAGAGTCGAAACCAACGATGTCAGATCAGGAAGTGCATGAAAATCAGATAGAAAACCTTTCTTCTATCAATCAACAGACCAACTTGATAGTGCCGCCTTTGAACTTTGATCTAGTCAATGCCGGTCTTTACAGATCTGGTCATCCAAACGAGAGAAACTTCGACTTCATGAAGGGACTGGGATTGAATGGAGTAGTGTGAGTTTCAGAAGTATCTTCTTCGTGATGCACGCTTTCGATTGCTTTGACTTGGAAGGCTCCTTTCGAGAGTCAAGACCTAAACAATCGATGATCTCTCTTTCTCGTTCACTCGCGTCCCCATTCGAACCAGTTACTTGGCCCAAGAAACTTATCTACCCTCTGTCGAGAGTTGGGCAATCAGAGAAGGTGTCAAGGTCCATCAATTTGGTCTCAGTGTTAATAAGGAACCTTTCGCAGAGAGTGAGTATAGTCGTATATGATGTTCTCTTCAGTCAATTCGCCTAACGATTTCCCTTCCTTGACGATCTCCTTTCTCTATTCAACTTCAATCTTGGCATCAGTGGAAGCCAGCAAAGTCCTATCGCTACTAGAAGTTCTTCTCGATTCTCGAAACCATCCATTGCTGATCCACTGCAACAAGGGGAAATACAGAGTGGGTTGTATAGTCGCTCTGATCAGAAGGCTACAGAATTGGAGTCACACTAGTCTCTTTGAGGAATTCGAAAGGTTCGCAGGTGGAAGAGGTCGAGGGGCTGATTTGGAGGTGAGTGTACAAAAGAGCATTCGAAAGAGTGTATTCGAGACTGCCCTCCAATGATGGACTTTTACCTGACCTTACCTTACTCTTTTCTCTGTCTTCTTTTTGAATCTTCTATCTTTCTTCTGTGTTTCGAAATACGACTCTGCCCTACGCTCTTGAAGTTTATCGAAACCTTTGACCTTGGAAAAGTCAGATTCAACCCGGCGTTCAAACCTTCCTGGCTCTGAAAAGGGAATTGTTGACGGATCTTGTCTGAATTCTGTTCTATTCTGTTGTATTTTATCATAGATGTAATGGCCATCCTTTTGCAACTCAAGAAGTCAATTGGATTTCTACAGCGCCATTTCCGATTCCCATTGATGAAGGTCTGAGCTTTTCCTCTCTTTGACCTCTCGCATCAAACTCTATCACTCCCTCAGCTCTCTCTTCTCTCTCTCTACTCCCTCACTTTCTTTTAAATCCTCAAATCCACATTCTTTTCAATCAAGCCAGTTAGCCATCCAACGTCAAGGCCAATCGCAAGTGAGCAGAGACTCATTAGACGATCTATCTCTTTGTTTCTCTCCTATCCTATTTCCATCTTCCATCTTCTATCGCCTCTTCTTCTCATCTCGTCTTACTTTCTCTTCTGTTCTTTCTTCAAGTCTATTCTACTGTAAACATCTACTGTCACTTGTCTCATCAAGACCCAAATCTGCATCTCTCGTCTCTTCTCCGAACGATCTAAACCACCTTCAACGCCCAGACAATCCCTTCAACTTCAAATTCAGAAATCTTTCAGAACCTCGACATCTCAGAGCATAGAATGGCTCAGACTAGAAAGGATGTGAATGGAATCAATAAACAGAATCCACTCCTTTCCAAAGTGAAGGCTTCTCTGTTCTTGGCTGGATTGGCAGCAACTCAAGTCAGGGCGGCAGATCCTTTGAAGATCAATGTTGGCAAAGTTCAACAATGTGAGTTCTCATCCCGCGCATTCATTCGTCGTTGTATTCTGTAACACGATAAGTTTTCGTACTGGCAGTGGATGGAAGCACAAGCTGCAAGGTTGTAGATCAGTGGGGAAACCTCGAGTAGGATCATCTCGAAGAGCCATCACCTTCTCCTCTCTCTCTCTCTCGGATCCAAAGAAGCTCACTCGTCTCTCCTCTCTTTTGCTCATTCCCTCAGGTTCTCCCATGGACATCACTTGGGATGTCTCAAAAGGTCAGGCACCTTGGACAGTGACCATAGCTCCTATTCAACACGTCCCAACCACAATCCAATTACCCTCCGACTATCTATCTTCAACCTCTTCTTGGACCTATTCATGGGATGTTCCCTCTTATTCCTCATCAACGAATCGACTTATAGTCTCAGTCTCTGATTCAACAGGTTCAGTCTCTGGTGTCTCCAAGATTCAATCCATAGACAACTCTTCTTCAAAATGTTCTACGATTTCCGAATCCTTAGATTTCGTCTTCTTTGGACCAAAAGCAGCACCTAATCAATGTGAACCATGGAGAATTACCTGGCAAGAAGATAAAGGAACTAATGGATTGAAATATCCAGTCGAAGTAGTCATCTTGGCTGAAAATGAACAACCAATTTCTTATTCCATTACTGATGAGAAGACCAAATCCATAGATTGGACTGTAGCTTTGAAACAAGGAACCGATTTCACTGTAACGGTTTATGACGCTGGAAAAAGTGGTACTGGTGGAGTTGGAGGGGTTTATACCGTTGGGAATGGGAAATCTGGATCTCAATGTTTGGGCAAAATAGGTGCTGGAGGAACGAATAATCTTTTAGGTGCATCAACAACCTTGCAGCCTACTTCTACATCTAAATCCAAAGGTGGAATGGCTACTTCTAGAACCAAGAATCCAAATGGTAAAGCTACGAACGATTCGTCCGACTCTTCAAAAGATTCGAGTCTGGATGATTCTTCGGATTCAAAACATAGTTCAGCAGGTGCTGCAGTTGGAGGAGTTTTCGCTGCTCTTGCAGTCATTGCAATCGCAGTAGCTGGAGTTTGGTATTACAGAAGAAAGAAATCACAAGAAGATGGTCTTTACGGAGTCAAAGCTGGAGGAGCTACTTTAAGAAACCATTCCAATGAAGAAGGTGGAATCGGTTCCATTCTTTTGACTCCATTCTTAGCTATCGGAAATTGGTTTTCTGAAAGATCTTCTGGTAATAATTCACCTTCGGTAGGTTATCCAAGAAGACAGACGAATCAATTCTCAACCTCTTTCAGTGGTCCAAATCATCATCAAAACTTAAACAACAACAATCAACAAGATGTAAGAAATGTTGGAGGATTCAATGGAATGATGTCTGAAAGAGCTGGAATGTCTACCTCTTCTCTAATGAGAAATGGATCTCAATTCCCACCAAATTCCCCTCTAACTTCACCAAATGGAGAAATCGTTAGAGATCCTTTCTCCTCTAATCCTAACTCTTTACATGGTCATGGTGGTGGATCTCAACAACAACATCATCATAGTAGAGGACAATCTTCTTCCTTTGGAGGAGTCCAACCCATTGGTTTAGGTCAAGATCTACATTCCAGAAAGTCAGGTTCGATTCATGCAAGAAGTGTTTATTCAATCGTTCCTGACGAAGCTCTTTTCCCACCACCTGCACCAAGAGTAGTTCCTGATGACGCTCTAGTACCTCCAATCCAACCTGGAAGTATCAGATCTGGTGCTTCTAGTATCAAATCTGCAAATTCAAATCACGGTCATAGTGTCACTTCCAATCATGGTCATGGTGGATTGAATCCTCCTATTTCTTCCAATTTGAATCCATCTTCTTCACCTTTGACTCCTACCGGTACCATTCCCGGAACTCCAATTAGAGGTGAAGGAGCTGGAATCGGGACTTGGAAAGCTGGAGAAAGAGAGAGGGAAAAGGAAAGAGAATCAGAAAGGGAGAGAGAAAGAGAAAGGCAGAAGGAAAAAGAAAGACAAAGAGAAATTGAAAGGGAAAAGATAGCCAATCGAATCAATAACAAACCAAGAAGTAGAGAAGAAGATCCTTCATCATCATCATCATCATCTAGAAACCAAGTTCAAAAAGATGTGTCACCATCATCGAATCGTAGAGAAAGGGAAAGGGAATTTGGTCATGGAGCTCAAGATTCATATGATACAAACGTGACTAGATCTACGAATACCAATCATACTACTTCTTCTAGTAAAACGGTTCAACCATTGGGAACGGATTACATTCCACCTCCAATTTCTACAAAGAGCATTTTCGATCCTTATAGTCATATGAGTCAATTGTACGACGCTGGAATCGGTAGAGAATTTTGGGAAACTGATGAAGATAGAAGGATTATGGATGATCAAGTCCCAGAGATTCCAAGTGAATATAGACAAAATCATAACCAAAAACAAGAAGAAGAAGAAGAGGAAGAAGAAAGGGAAAGAGAAGAAAGTAAAGCTCCTAGAATCCCGAGTTTATTGGGTAGAGCTGTCTCTCCTTTCTTGTTACCTGGTGAAACTGAAGATGATGATAATAACGATCATCAACAACCTTCAAAGAGTTCTCTAAATCCAAATCCTAATTTACCTTCATTGAGTGCTCAATCTCTTTCTTTGAATACTCATCATCAACAACAACAACAGAATTCTTCGTTTAAACGTCAACATAATAATGGATCGGATTCAATCGATGTCAAAAGGAATGGAGATAAGATTTTGGCAGGTTTACAAACTGAACTTTGGAATGAGAGGAGAGCTTCTAGAAGACCTAATTCTGCTATTAGTGATGTTAGTAGTAATGGTGGTGGATTGCCATACCTTTAAAATCCAAAATCAAACTTTAAGTTAAAGATGATGCAAGGTCTAGTTATTGAACTCGGTCTTTATTGTCAGTAGCAGCTCGGAGTTTCCATCTCTTTCCATTTCCTCAAGTCTCTCATCTCCCTCCACTCCTAGATCAAATCAAAAACTACAATGAAAGGTGAACTTTCCCACCAAATAAATTGCAATACCCAAGTCCCTCAACCTTGCTATGCTTCTCTCTGACAAGAGTCTGGAACTCTTCGTCCTCACCCTCGATGGTCTCTCTCTCTCGTTGCTCGCTCGCTCCCAACCTTTTACCTTCTGTTACCATTTGTTCAGTCTCCTTTCTTTTATCCTATTTTACCATCAAAACTTCCACTTCTTTTTACGGGGAGATGTCCATTTGTTGTCACACCTTCTTGAAAGTCACCCATCTCGGTCTTTTTAGTGTTTTTTTTTCTTTGCACCCTGCTCTTCTTCTCTCCTTCTTTCTTTTTGACTGGGCATGTAGTATTGGGTTCCGTCTAGAAGCAGAAAAATGATATTCGTTTCACCATCCTCAACGTTTGATTGACATGGGCTGAAGTCGGAGAGAGAAGGATACGATTTCATCCGAGCCATATAATAAGGGTGAAGGGCCTTATCGCTTTCCTTCTCCAACCCTTTCTCCTATTTCCAACAGCGACTTCTCAACAACTGAATAACGAATCACTACGATGGGAGCTCAAGAATACACACCACCTTCTACTGACTTGATCACTTTGACTCGACATGTTTTGAACGAAGGATTCAATTTGGCAAGAAGTTCTGCTGCGTCTGGTGATTTGACTATTCTACTCACTTCCCTACAAACCACTTGCAAATTCATCGAAAGCAACGTAAGAAAAGCTTCATTAATCAACCTGTGAGTCAGTGACAAGATCCATGGTCCACTGTGTGCTGTACATGTCGCTAGATTCATTCCAGAGTGGAGTCGAATTGATTGCTATCCATTCATCCTACGTTGACTCGCTCACAGAGGGATGCAGTAAAGTTGGACGGAATCTATTGATAATCATAACTCTTGCCTCATCATTCTGATCATCCCCTCCTTATCCTACCTGTCTCTCTCTCTTTCTACCTCTCTCTCTCTTCCCTCTTCCCCTTCTCGCCCTCTCAGCATTGGTGCTGCCGGAAACACCAACGTCCAAGGAGAAGATCAAAAGAAGCTGGATGTCTTATCCAATGAAATCATGATCAATGCCTTACGTGCTTCAGGAAAGACAGCAGTCCTAGTTTCCGAAGAGAATGATGAAGCAATCTTCATTTCCGAATCTTCAGGTTCATCAGAAAACACCGATACACCCAATGCCAAATATTGTGTAGTTTTCGATCCTTTAGATGGTTCTTCAAACATTGATGCAGGAGTAAACATTGGTACTATCTTTGGTATCTATTTAGTAAAACCAGGTTCAAAAGGTACTTTATCAGACGTTTTGAGACCAGGTAGAGAAATGGTTGCTTCTGGTTATTGTATGTATGGTTCTTCTGCAAATTTGGTTCTGACTACTGGAAATGGTGTAAATGGTTATACTTTGGATAATCAAATTGGGGAATTCATTTTGACTCATCCAAATATCACTTTACCTCCAAGAGGTAAGATTTATTCTATAAATGAAGGTAATTCTTGTTATTATCATGAACCTGTCTTGAATTATTTACAATCCATTAAGTTTCCGGATGAGAAATCTGGAAAGAAACCTTATTCTGCTAGATATATTGGTTCGATGGTAGCTGATGTTCATAGGACTTTACTCTATGGTGGCATCTTTGGTTATCCTGAAGATAAGAAATCTAAATCTGGTAAACTTAGATTGCTTTATGAAGCTTTTCCAATGGCTATGTTGACTGAACAGGTGAGTAGGATCGACGATACAGAGAAAGGTAGATGGGATTCGGAAAGGAGTGGAGGTGGGGAAGGTTGCAATGCTCAGAAACTAGAGTTTCCTTCGATGAAGGAAGCTTGTCGAGAATTCAATATTTTCGTCAATCGGTACATTTCAGTGATGCTTATTCATGCTGGAGAGATTGGCAGAGAGCCGATGATGAGACTCGTGTGACCTTTTGTTGAACTATTCAGATCAATCTTCTCTCTTCCCTCACTCTATCGACAATTCGAGAGAGATCCCGAAATCTGACCCATTTTTGTGTTTCTTCTTTCCAATTCCAGGCTGGAGGTCTAGCTACTACTGGACGTGGACGTATTCTCGATGTCCAACCAAAGGATATTCACGAGAGATGTCCTGTCTTTTTGGGCTCAAAGGAAGATGTCCAAGATCTGTGAGTATTCAGGATCGCACAAAATGACCAAATGGGTCTTGCTCGTAGGGTGACGAATCGCAATCTCAATGCTTGTTACGCCTCTTCTTCTGCCTCTTTCAAACAGTCTTTCATTCTACAAGTAGGCAGCCTTATCAACGATCTTCTTCCTTTCTCAACGGCTTACAGATCGGGGAACGAATGCTGTTATTGTTCTGCCATCTACACTTCTTGAACCTTTTCCTCTCTTCTACACTTAATCGCAATGAAAATAAATAGTCTTCAATCTTTCTCACAAGATTACTTAGAGTGATGAATGGTCATTAATTGCGAGGAATATAATCTATATCCAATATGCGAACAGAACAACGAAAGACATGATGGGAAAAAGTATAACACAAAAAACGAAATTGAAGAAACGTAACATGAGAGAGAGAGAAAAAAAGTCCTTGTTTAACGACTATCGAGAATGTGATTCAGCTTCTTCTCTGATCTTGACGATCCTCTCCCTTGTCAACGATGCTTGATCACACATAGATCTAAAGATGCTATGCTCGTCGTCAAAAAGAGTCAAAGGAGTGTCTAGTTCTGCAACCTGACCATCCTTCATGACCAAGACCTTGTCGTAGAAACAGACGGTATCCAATCTATGAGCGATGGAAATCAAAGAGACTCCAGATAAAGCTTGAATCATATGTTGGATGTTGGAATCCGATTCGACATCGGTTGCTGCTGTTGCTTCATCGAGAACGATGATCTTGCTTTCCTTGATGAGAGCACGAGCCAATCCTAAGAGTTGCTTTTGACCGGCAGAGAATGAATCTGAATAGGAAAGATGGGGAGATAAACATAAGAGAAGAAAGAATCAGCTCCTGAGATTGATTCGAAGAGACTATGTTTCGGATTGACTCACCTTCTCTGCAGTCTAGATCGAGATGGAAACGAGTCTTGGACTTCTCGTTCTCTAGCTTGGTAGAGGTGGAAGCGGTGGCTTCTTCATCAGAAGTAATCAGACCGACTGCTCTTAAAGCAGCGTACATCTGTTGATCGGTAGCTGCACCATCCGGACTCAGATTCTCACGAAGAGTAGCGTCGAAGATGACGGCGTCTGAAAGGATGAAAGGGAGAAGAAAACGATCATGATCAGGTGCGAATTCAAAGACAGAGCGATTGCAGGCATCTACGAAGTGACTCACCTTGTGGACAAAGAGCCAGACTCTTCCTTAAGGCATCCAAACCAATCGTAGCAATGTCAACTCCGTCAATCAAAATCTGTCCTTGAGATAACGGAACAGTATGGAACAAGGCGGCTAGTAGAGAACTCTTTCCAGCTCCAGTACGTCCTGAAGTAAGAGAAAGAAGGAATGAAGAGGCAAAACAGATTCGTCAGTTCCAAAATCGAGAATCTAGCACGAAAAATGAAGGATTGAAACAAGATCAGCTTGACTCACCTACTACTCCAACTCTCTCTCCAGCTTTGAACTTGAAGCTGACATCGTTGAGGACTAGAGGCAGTTCAGGTCTGTAACGAAGAGAGACGTTCTTGAACTCGACTTCACCTCTAGATGGCCAAGAGTGGTTCTCCGGATCGTTTGGCTTGACGAAGTCACCTTCTACAGGTAGATCAGCGTAAAAGATGACTCTTTCCACAGTGTTCATGTCTTGTTCCAGTTGAGCGAGTTGTTGAACCATTTGACTCAGAGATTGAGTGATCGAAAGAGCGTAAGTGAGAGCTACTCCAAGAGTTGAAGGACTTGCACTTGAACGGTATCCAACAGCGATCAAACCGAGAGCCAAGATGATCGAGTTTCCTAGGAAGTCCATTCGAATAGAGAGCCAACGTTGGACAGCGATTGTCAAGAAATAAGCTGCAGAATCGGATAAAGAGATGAGCGTCAGTCGAGAGAATCTAAAGCATGCTGAAGATGGAAATCAACCCAAAAGACGAATTTGATTCGAACTCTATCCGCCTCGTACTCACCTGAATTGTTAGTATCGACCAACGTTTCCGTTTTCTTGATGAAGGCAGCCTGAGTTCGGAAAGCTCGAATGGTGGATAGACCATTGAGAGCTTCCATATAACTTCCGTAAAGATACGATCTCAAAAGAGAATCCAATCTCTTCGCTTCTCTAGAAGTTCTACGGTAGTAGTCTTGAATGAAGAAGTAAATGAAGAATAGAGGAGGGAACATGATACCTAGGTAGTTGTAAGCGTAGACTGAAGAAAATAGTAGACATAAGGAAAGGAGAGGATACGAAGTCAGCGCCAGATTCGAAATCTCTTTAGGTACGAGAAAGGCTTTACTGACTGGTCAGACCGACGGTTCCTAGGACAGTAGAGAACTGAAGCGAAAAGGAGAAGAAATTCGATGGCAACTGGAAGTCTAATGTGTCAACATCTTTGCTGAGACGTGAGATGATACGCCCAACTGGAGCTGGAAACGAAAGAGAGAAGAGAAGAAAAGAAGAGTATGAGGATGCGTCAGTACTTCGATTCTGAGCATTCCCTTTTCGTTCAGCCTCGACAGACGAAGACACCTGAGGTCAGGAGAATAGTGATGAACTCACTAGTGTCGTGGAAGGCTAAAGGAGAAAGCATGGTTCCTTGAAGAGCTCTCGAGAAGAGGGTGAGAGAAGCGTAGCTGAGAGAGTTGGAGACGGCGGCGAGAAGAGAAGTCAATCAGTGTTTCCTTTCTAAGATTGAGGGGAGCTCTGCTCTTCAATAGATCAATCGAGAGCCGTCTTCCATCCTCTTTTCTTCTTACTCACAAACCACAGTAAGCGACCGCGAAACAAGTACCGAAGGTCAGAACTGCTTGAGCGATACCAAAGCCAGCGTAAAGACCGATGTATTGTCCGCTCTCCTGTAGGTTGAGAAAGCATATAAAGTCAGTAAAAGCAACAAGAGAGTGGCCAAGGAATCGAGAACTGTGCTCTTTCCTACTCACCCAGCCGCTGATCTTGTTTCCGGTCCAGAATCCTAAGACTAGATTATTTCCGACAGTAGCTACTTGAGTGAGAGTAAGAAGAAGTAGAAGAAAGGGGAACCAGAGGAAAGAACCAGAAGCGTTGAGATACTTGGAGTAAACCGAAAGGGGCACAGCTCCTTCAGCTCTCTCTTCATCTGTCATCAGCTTCTTTCCAGGAGCAGCCAACTCTTCTTCGATCTTTCCATCGTTTGGACCTTTGGTTGCTACCTTCTTCTCATCTACGTCCTTCTCTTCAGTTCCGTAATTCTCGATCAGCTGAGAGAATCTTCCTTTCCTCTCCAAGAGATCGTGATAAGTTCCTTGTTCCAAGAAGACTCCATCTTCGATATAGAGAATCCTATCGGCGTAAGGAAGAACGTGAAGACTATGAGTGACCAAGATCCTAGTTTTTCCAGCCATAGGACCATCGAGAATGCAGTTGTGAAGAATATGACGCTTCACTCCGGAATCGACAGCAGAGAAGACATCGTCTAGTAAGATCACGTCAGCATCGAAATATGCAGTACGAGCTAGAGAAACTCTAGCCTTTTGACCTCCAGAGATGGTAACTCCACGCTCTCCTAACTCGGTAGACTCTCCATCTGGCAACATGTCGATATCTTGTTTGAGAGCACAAGAAGTGACGACGTTTTGAAAGCGCCTCTGATCATCTGGAAGGCCAAAAATAATGTTTTGACGAAGAGTCAAGTTTTGAATCCAAGGTTGTTGAGGAGAATAAGCTACACTACCTCCGAAACTGACGTTCCCTTCAGTTTTCCTCATCTCTCCTGCTAGAGCTTGTAAGAATGAGGATTTGCCTGAGCCAATAGGTCCAACGACGCAGACCAATTCTCCTTTCTTGATCGTAACATCGACATCTTTCAATTTGAAGACATCAGCTTTCTTTTTATCTTCCGAAGCTTTGACTGCTAGATCTTGCTCTTCTTCTTCGTCTGTAAAGACGTCTTCTTCTCCAGCTTCATCTCTTTTACGAATCTCCTTTCTCTTGATCTTGGCTGCTTTCGATTTGGCTTTGTTGTCTAGCTTCTTCTGTTTGGCATCTACTTTGTTCTTCTTGATCTCTTCTTTGGATAGCTTCTCTGCTTTTGCTTCCTTTGATTCGAATCCAGTCTTTCCACCTTTGAATTGTTTCTTCTTGTCGTCTTGGACCGGTTTCTCAGCTGTTTCCCAAGTGAAAGAACCTTTGGCTCTCAATCCATAATCTGGGTCTGAAGTCGAATAGTCTTCCAAGACCTCTTCTGCAACCAAGACCTTTGAAATTCTACCCAGAGCGACGTAAGCATCACTGTTTGCGGTGGAACGATGAGAATGAAGACAAAGTGAAGCGATGAGGTCAGTACTTCATTTTTTAGCAACTTGCGCGTCTCTTTCGTGACTTACCC
Source organism: Golubevia pallescens (assembly GCA_001599655.1). Lineage (NCBI taxonomy): Eukaryota > Fungi > Basidiomycota > Exobasidiomycetes > Golubeviales > Golubeviaceae > Golubevia > Golubevia pallescens. The sequence continues at coordinate 1,030,984 of BCHO01000008.1, forward strand.
GACAGAAGAAGCAGCGAGCGGGAAGAGAATCAGAGGCATTCTCAAGACGTTGATGAATTGAAGCGAAGAGAAGATGACAGCAGGATTGAGAGGATGTCCAGTTGCATGATAGGTAATGAAGGCCAAAACACTGGCCAAGACTGGAACGAAGTAGACGATGGAGAAGGTCAAAGATCTGTAGAAAGCCAAAGACTTGATATGATGAAGTTCCTCTCTACGAAGTTTGATGATCTTTTCGATGTAAGGTGTCTGATGAGAGAATAGGACGATGTACTTGATTCCAGTAAAGATCTCTTGCATCAATCTGACTCTTCGATCCGTGACCTTGACAGCACCACGTCTTGCCTTGATCATTCTAGCCACGATGATTGCCTGGACTGGAGTACCAAACACGAGCACACCGACTGCTACTAGAGCTGAATAACCCATGGTGTTGATGAGAAGAGCCAAAGCGACGATGATCTCGACAGGACCTGCAAAAGACCATAGAAGAAAGTAGAAGTTAGTCAGCGAAAGAAGAAAGTAGAAGTTAGTCAGCGAAAGAGTCTTTACTTTCATCTCCGTCGGCTTCGATCATCAACTCACCAATCCAAGCTTGATGAGCGAATCCGAAACTCATATCCAAACGAGTACAGTCGGCAGAGATCATCGTTGTGAGTTGACCAGTGGTATGTTTCAATCTTGATTTGGCTGACAAACGTAAAGCTTTCCTGAAGATGTTTGAAATGACTGCAGATCTAGCCTTGAAACCGACTTGCATTGCATGGAAGTAGTACTGATTCGTAGCGAAAGAAGCGAACTGTTGCATAGCCCAAAGACCCACTGCCAATCCCCAACCTCTACCAGCACTGGGTTTGGTTAGTCCTGGAATAATTGTTCCTTCCGGCACTTGACCATAAGCGTAAGAAGCAGTCAAGAATTCGATCAAAGCTTTCGAGACCAGAGGAGAAGTGACGAGTAAACCTTGACCGATCAAGTTGAAAAATCCAGCTATCCAGAACTGCCAAAAGAAGACTGAATGTAAAGCTAAAGCTAGGGAGGAATCGTATTTGGGACGTTTTCCTTTGAGGGCTTCTTCTGCTTTGGATTCCAACTTGGAAGCTGCACCTTTCTCTCCTTCTTGAGCATGACTTCTCTTCTCTCCTTTCAATCTAGAGAACCAACCAATGGCTCTAGCTTCGGCACCAGTTCCAGGTCCAGCTACAGCAGGAGCTTCCATGTCTCTTGCAGTCGAAGGAAGATTATCTCCTGCTTCGAGAGCAGATCGAACGACACCATCTACTTGCTCCTCGTCGTCTGAACCAGATGAACCTTCATTGGAGGACCTCGACTGAGGGGTAGTCTTTTTCTTTTCGTCTAATTCTTCCTCGTCTTCGTCATCTTCGACTTTGCCTTGGTCTTTCGAAGAGTGCTTGAACTTGGGAGGACGCTTGCGAGGTGGACAACGAGAGTAGAAGGCAGTCTCGATTTGGTCTCCTAGATGAGATGCTTGACGTTCAGGATCCATAGTCCATAGATCTAGAAGAGATAATGGAAAGAGAGGAAGCGTGTTAGAGAAAGGGGAAGACGTGGAAGAGCAACACAATAGAGAATCGAGCTTATCTAATTCTTCTCCTCTACGTTCTCATTGCAACTCGGGCACCTCATCCTCGAACAGTGAGATTCAAACTTCTACTGCAAGTCTTGGAGGGAACCCTTGAGTTGCTCTCCTGAGAGGCCTTATCTCCATCTCGAAATTGTCCTAGCTCAGCTCAGCTCAGTCAGCCAAACTACTCTGCAAGAATAAGTCGACTCACCTTCCTTTTCCAAAGGTCTGCTGAAACCGACACTCATCATTGGATCGATCCAACTAAAGATGACCTGTTGGAAGACATTTGCTTGATGATCCGGAATGGGACTGTCTGCAAATTTGGCAGGAGGGGCTGGAGTTGGATGGAAGAACTTGTTTAGAGGATTCCAACTTCTCGACTTTAACTTTTTCTCTTCTTTATTCTGATTTGTATTTGAATTTGATTCCAAATCCATCTTTGCTGCGTCTTGGGGAGTAGACGTAGAGGACATGGTTGAGCAGAAGAGTGATTAGAAATCAACCCACTTTTTATACGTCTGCTGATTGGATTTCTGCAGAGAGAATTCGAACGCTGAGAACTGCGCTGTCTGAGTTTGGAAATCTCCCTTTTTTTGATGTTTTGCGTCCGAGAGTATTGGTCAGGAGAAGAAAGGATAAGATGGTTTCTGGCTTTCTGCATGACCAGAAGAGAATTCGATGGTTCCATTGGATCATCGGATGCCTTCGTCCGAACAACACTGTGTTAAGTGCGTGAGTTTGATCTCTTCTTTCTCTACGCACTTTTCTAGAGTAACTCAGACTTGAAAACTTCGAGATATATTCGGTTTACTTTCGAACCTCGAGCGAGAGAGATGTGAGCCCTTGGGTGACTCGCTCGATGGGCCAGAAGCGTGAGGTTGCTTGAGGGAGACTCGTTCTGTCGAGAGATTTGCAGCTCTGGCTTTCTGAAGTCTTGCAATTGGCCCTTTTAAGAAGGAGATGAAGAAGAACAGAAGAACAGATCTCAGAGCTCAGCGGAGATCGAAAGCAGCAAGGAGAACAACACTAGAGAACAACACTTCGCTTGTCGACAAGAAGCAGCTCACCCCTGGAGGTTTCAGGGTGAATTGTCGCTTTAAAGAATGAACCTTTAGAGCTAGAAGAGTTCTCTGTTTTGAACTTTTAAAGATGAAACCCTGATCGATTGTCTCTCTTCATTGCGCGTTCGCTTCTCAAAGACTCTCTGATTCTGCCCTCTTTTCTTGAGGGCTCTCTAAGGGAGAAGACTTGTTCGTTTGGCCTTGTTAAAAGGTAGTGGGATGGGTTGATATATCGGTCTGGATCGACTTTTGAGCGAAAGGACATCGGTAAGAGTCAGTGACGAGCTTTCTCTCTCAGGGAGTCAGGGAGCTTTCTCTCTTCAGGAGCAAGGACGGAGCCAGCCAAGGTGGAGTAGAACTCAAGAACGATGAAGAATGACCAAAGCTCAGATGGATCTCATCGGTCTAGATCGACTGGAAACGAGTCTTTGAAGAAGAGTGCGAGCCAGGAAAGAGTAGTTGACGAGCAGTGATGAGACTTCTCTGAGAAAAGCCCACAGCAAATCAGGGATTGGACGCTCTTCGAACCTGCTACCTCCGAGCTCCCAGAGAATGACCGAGGCTCAATCGATTCTTGATCCTCTAGATCGACCGGAAACGAGTCTTTGAAGGTCAGAGCGAGTCGGAAAGGAGTCGAAGACGAGCTTTTTCCCTTGTTCCCCCACCAGCTATCCTGGGCAAAGTGAGACCGCCCCTCAAATTACTCCCTCCAGCACTTTCACAGACCATTCGATTATCTGATGAATGACCTTCCCTGATCTCCTTCCGACATCTTAACCACCTGCTCTGCACTTCTCAATTCTCAAATGTTGTGGCACTCTCCCTGACCGGCCTCTTAGTGGAAACTTCACCAAAGTAGATGCTGTCTTTCGACTGCTCTACGTTTCATCTCGGCCTCCGGATCTTCTTCCCGCTGCGATTGTTCCAATTACTGGATTGACGAAGGATATAAGAGGGGGAAAGACGGTTAGAGGTGGGAGTGAAGAGGTAGACGATGGAAGAGAGATAGCTCTTGCTCAAACGTCTTTTCGACTCACCCTTTCCTTCGATGTCATAGGCATCGCGAGCGATAGCAGCGACGTTCCATCCACTTTAGAGAAAAGGAAGAGAAGGAAGAGAAGGAAGGAAGTAGAAGCAGAGAAGACATAGCARGGAAAGTAAGAGGTCAGAAAAGACTCGAGATCAGAGACACCCGCCTCTCGCTTTCAGATTCCTTCTCTCACAGGCACTCACTTTTCCTTGTTTTGCGAGATCTGCTCATGTCCGACGTTATAGTTTCTCACTAAGATCAGCATCGTCATGATAACGTGTTCTGCAACAGAGACTACGTTCGAACCCGAAAGTGTTTGGATGAAGATCAAATCTTTCATTGCTCTAACCTACAGGAGACTGAGATTCTGGTCGTCAGTTCCATGAATTGACTGTGATAGTCTTCGTTCTTTCTAGGAGTGACGGGTGGAGTTCTTGATTCTACCCATCTCTCTTGACATTCTCTCAAGTCGTCTTAAGTCGTTCATTTGTAAGAATCCGTTGCGCCTGATGATCATCATCAGTCTCGATTCTCTCAGACCTGAACTTTTCCCTCATCGACTATGGTGAAATCGACTACATTCAGAATGGCCAGGACTCTGGAGTGACTGCACCTCTGACTTCGAGCTCAAAGCTCGACGCCACTTCGCTACCACTTAAGTTGTTATCATATTTGATACCGAGTCTTACTGTCGACCTTGAGTGAGATTGAAATTCAAGAGATAAAAAATCAAACAGGAAGATTGTGTCAAGTCCTGATCAAGCGATTGCTTTAGGTTTGCATTCAGAGAGTTGGCATCGAGGACGTGTTGGACAAGGCAAGACAAGAAGCAGGTTGGTCTGCTTCTTGGTCCAACCCCCGACCGAGCAAGCGTAATCGCCAGATTAAATGGTTCTCGATGGTCTAAATTGCCTCAAAACGAGTCTTTGAAGGTGAGAGCGAGTTGGAAAGAGTGAAAGGCGAACGATGAGAGAGTCTGACCTTGGCCCAGCCATCGTCAAACCTGTTTGGTGATCACCTTCTCGTACGACCAGTTCATGACAAAGCACGTGATTGTTGTAGAATTGCTCAAAGATTCTGACTTAAGAACGGATTTGAGGCTCAGAGACGTCAAGAAAACGAGTGACTAGGGGCTCAAGTTTTTGGGCGACATGAAGTGTGAGCACTCCCGAAAACAGTCGTGACTCTCGAGGTGGCGCCAGAATGGACCTTTATCTCACGTTTTTGGCCAGCCTATGCTCAAACGTTAGAGTTTTGGTGGTTGAAAAGAGGAAGTCGAACGGAAATCGAAGGACAAAGTCGCTCTCAAGAAACGAGAAGCCTTCTTGCCAGAGACTCTTGGAGATTCAAGATGAGAGATCAATACGAGACTCTCTGGAACCGTTGGGATGAGAATAATACGGCCTGAGGATTGGATTGGGGGAAGATAAAGGTCGGAAGAGCGTGATCTTTTGGCCCCTGTTTCTCGAAGAATCCAAATCTGGACCGACGATTTGTGGGCTTAAGAGAAAATGGAGTCCTTTTGGCCTCTGCAAGAACCATGTAGAGGCTTTCGCTCCTCTCGAGGTTTTTATCAGATTTCGAATCCCATCAAAAATTCAAAATGAAGAGTGAAGAAAGTAGAGAGAGGTTTCAAAAGATGACAGATCTCGAAAAGAGCTCACCCCCAAATTTCGACAGAGAGTTCTTCTTTTTAATCTTCTTCAGTCGAGAAGAATCAATGACGAGCAATGAACGATTTGGTTGAACCTTCAACGCCCGATCGACCGACCACAAATGAGCGTTTTTGGGCGAGAGCGTTCCAGAAAGATCGTATTCGGAGGAGATTTTAGATCATTTGAATTTCATTCGGAAAGTTGGCATGAGTAGTACATCATCGACAAGGCAAGAAAGAGCAGAAGACGAGCAGAGGAGAAGGCGGAAGGACCTCAAGCATTTACAAGAGAAGTTCTAGTGAGGCTTTTATTTACGTTGACCATAAGCCTTGGAAGCGTAATCTCCATTCTCGACGATAACGTTGGCTGGGTTTTGAGGCTTCTTGTTGAGGTAGTTGTCGATGATTTCCTTGGTACCAGCAGCATAACGTTGTTGAGCATCCAAGGTAGTACTAAGAAGGATGAATGAGAAGGGAGAATCTGTCAGTATCGAGTCAAATGTCAATAGTACAGCTCGATCGAGTCTTTACTTCATTCGACTCACCCAGAGTAATGAGGAACCATAGCGTTTCCACCTCCATGAGAGTTTGCCATGGATCTCCAAGGGTGGGAACTAGGAGCAGGTTGGACATTCCAAACATCACCTGATCAAAAGAAAAGGAAAGGATTTGAGCAAAGAAAGTGTTGGAACGAGGAGTGAAAGCGAGAGACTTACCTCCGTAACCCAAGACCTTTCCGGATTCGACAGCAGCCTTCATGGCTTCAGCATTGACGATAGCTCCTCTGAGAAGCGTGAATATTTGGGAAGAGTAGTCGAGGTCAGTTCAATCACTTGAAAAGAGAGTAAGAGGAGGAGAGAGCGAGCAAATAGAAGGAAACTCACCTGGCAGTGTTGACAACCCAAGCTCCGTCTTTCAACCAACCAATAGTCTCCTTGTTCAAAAGATCCTTGGTTCCTTCGTGTAGAGGACAATTTACAGTGACAATGTCACATTGTCCCAAGAATTCCTTGAGATCTTCAACACGACGAGCATTGACTTCCTTCTCAGCAGCTGCTGGGAGAGGAGTGTAATCGTAGTAAAGAAGTTCCTTTGGATTGAAAGGAACTAAACGTTGTAGGACTCTGTATCCAATTCTTCCCGCTGCGATTGTTCCAATTACTGGATTGACGAAGGATATAAGAGGGGGACAGACGGTTAGAGGTGGGAGTGAAGAGGTAGACGATGGAAGAGAGATAGCTCTTGCTCAAACGTCTTTTCGACTCACCCTTTCCTTCGATGTCATAGGCATCGCGAGCGATAGCAGCGACGTTCCATCCACTTTAGAGAAAAGGAAGAGAAGGAAGAGAAGGAAGGAAGTAGAAGCAGAGAAGACATAGCAGGGAAAGTAAGAGGTCAGAAAAGACTCGAGATCAGAGACACCCGCCTCTCGCTTTCAGATTCCTTCTCTCACAGGCACTCACTTTTCCTTGTTTTGCGAGATCTGCTCATGTCCGACGTTATAGTTTCTCACTAAGATCAGCATCGTCATGATAACGTGTTCTGCAACAGAGACTACGTTCGAACCCGAAACTTCGTAGACTCCAATCTTTCTCTCGTTAGCAGCGTTCAAATCGATGTGATCAGAACCTACACCAGCAGTAACGCAGACCTTGAGGTTCTTTGCAGTAGCCATGATCTCCTTGGTCAAGTAACCTGGGTGGAAAGGCGTAGTTATGAGAATCTCTGCATCTTTGATGTGCTTTTGGAAGTCAGAGTCGGCTCCTTCCTTAGAGTCAGAGACCTATCGTGAGATGGAAAAGACAGAAGTGATGGAAAAGGAGAGTCAATAATGAGAAGGTGGTGAGGACCGAAATCTAAGAGAGAACAACACTCAAACACCGATCGAAGAAGCATCACTTCTACTGCTCTCTCGATCCAGTGCTTCTGAATGCCTACATAACTCTCTTAAAAGAATCCCCGCCTGTCCTTGTGACCTCGTGATGCCTTCCCTCGAGCCTCTTCTGCTTCCATTGAGACCTCTACTCACGACTAGTTCATGACCTTGCTCCTTGAGCCAGTTCTCGATTCCGAGCTTGTTCTCAGTGGTACCCAAAAGCTTTGGTTGTTCAGAGGCGTGTTTACCTCCTGTGAAAAGGGAAAAGAAAGGGGAGAACAAGACAGAATGAGTATGTGCGAGAAGATCGAGATGAATGAGAGGTGGAGGGCAAGAAGAGATCTCTTCTCAGATGGGAGCTCTTCTCTTCCTCTTGAGCTGTCGAAAGGATCAGGAGACGAAACTTACCAGAATAAAGAATGGCTAGAACCTGGAAAAGGGAGAAGACGTGGAAGGAAATGAGGTGAAGAACGAAAGTTAGTGAGAGTGAAGAAAATGAGAAGAATTGGAAAGAAGTTGATTGAAAGAAGTAACAACTTGCCTTCATTGTGATTGAGTAGTATGAGTAGTGAGTGTTTGTGTGTTAGATGTGAGTTTAAAACGCAGATTCCGTTTTTTGAAGAAGGAAGAAGAAGAAGAAGAAGATTCGAATCAAAAAGTCCCTCCTTTATATCCTCGCTCTCCCTCTCACTTTTTTCTTCTTCCACCAAATCCTATCCCCGTTTTTCATCTAGAGAATTTGGATTCTTGACCCCAATCAAGCAGAAGTTCCCACCTTGCGCTAGGATCTCGAAAAAGTTCTCACGGCGATTCATTTCTTCGATCATCCCTGCCGCTTTTTCCAGGTCAGACCTGTTTCATCTCGAGAGTCTCTCCCTCTTCTTCTCCTTCTTTCTCTCCTCTCTAGAAGAAATGATTCTTGAGAATCATATCTCCCAAAAGAAGATTTTGTACAGAGAAAGATTGCCAGGTGCTCGACCTTGGAGCTGAACAAAGGCTTGATTCTTCGATTCGAGCTTGCAGGTGGAGCTCCTCAGATTCTTATCATTCCCCACATTCTTGTTTCTTCTCCATACGATCGAAGACCGTCGTCTCGGAAAATGCAAAGTCTTTGCCGTATACGACTGTTCGCTTTCTGTCGTTCTGGTTCGTCTTTCTAGCGGAAGAGGCAAAGGGGAGAAGATCGAGTTGCTCGCCTGACCTACCATCTCTGCGAACGAATAGATGTCATTTCTCCTTTCACTATCTATAGTGGAAGTCATAGCTTTTCTCAATCATCCTTCTGCCTTAGAATTGAAGATTGTCCCGATTTTGAGGAAAGGAGCGAGGCGTTATGGGGTTCGTGCGCGAAGCACTTGCCAACCTCAACTTTTTCTTGTCTCTGGAATTCCTCCTCTTCTCCATCTCCATCCTTTCTCTCTCTCTCTCTCCTTGAACTATACCACTCGGTTTGTAGCATGAAGTGGGCAGGACCAATCATCTTTGTAGGCTTCCTGTCTTTGGGAGCTTCCATGATTCTACAATTACTCGTAAGTTCTCGATCTCACTTCTGCAAATTGTGGAGTGAATGAATGCCTTCAAACCTTCCGATCTCAACTTTTCCCTCTCCTTTTCAACTCTTCAGGTTGCTCTCAACGTAACTTATATCAAGGGAATCTACTTTCTAGGCGTAGATCTGGTGGATGGAAGACAGCTGAGAGTGAGTAGAAGAGAGCAGAGAACCACTCATTGAAACTCATCTCTGAAGTCAATCTAGAGTAGATCGATTCAGATCGTTTCTGGCTGGGGTCAAAGGACTGATCAATAAAGACTATTACATCAAGATATTGTGAGGGAAGAGCAAAAATTTCGATTCGAGAGAGGCTTGGTGCTCTGATCTGCTTGCAGTATCACTCAAAGGATCTCTCTCGAATGAGTCGAGAGATGGCACTGGGGCAGAAGATATGCTTTGTGATAATTTGGAATCGAAAGGCAAGCCAACTTTGATTTTCAGGCTTTGAAAGTATCTAGACACTGACCTGCAGCTCTTCCTCTTCCACTTCCTCTATCTACTTGTACAGTACGGAATCTGGACCAATTGTATCAAAGCAGCAATCGGAGGATCTTTCTCTTGTACTCCTCATGCCTTAGGATACCCTCAAGAAACATTCTCATCAACGGTCCAAGATCACTTTGTAAACAACATGGCCTACGCTTTGGTCATCTCGCCAATCGCAGCTGGTTTCACTGGATTAGCAGCTGGAGGAGCCTTCTTACATCTGTGTTCAAACACTTTACTATGGCCATTACTAGCTGCATGGGCAACTCTATTGACAGCAGGAACTCTAGGAGTCGATCTGGCTTTCTTCATCTTGGCTAGAAATTCTTACAATGATGGTTCAAACGTAACAGCTTTAGGATCTCAAGTCAGAAATTCCTCTTTAGGTCCAGCAATTTGGATGCAAGTCGCTGCTTTACCTCCTGCATTCTTTGGCTTAGTAATGTTAGGTCTAGGTTATTATCTCAAAAAGAAGTCAAAGAAGGAAATTAGAGATGACTATTACGATTTCGAACCAACTCAACATCGTGGTAGTAGGCATTTATCTGAAAATGATGCTTATGCTGGAGATGGTTATGAAGATCCAAATATGCAAATGGTGGATTATCCTGCTCAAAGAGATTCAAGAACTGAACCTAGTGAAAACTCTAGAACGAATCTGAGATCTGACGATCGAACTACTAGATATTCAGTCAGAGGAGCTTATTAAACGAATTCATCACAGCAAATCTTTCTCTTTCAGGTCCTTCCTACCGAAATCTGATGGCATTTACTCTGATCCTTCAGTACCAAAACCTTAAATAAACTACTAAAAAGGACTTTCAATCCTCTAAATCCCTCTCATTAAAGATCTCTTCCCCGAATCTCATTGTCGCTACTATAATCTCTTTTCTCCAAGATTCAAATCCAAAATCAGCTTTCGTTCTCTTTTCAGAATGAGGCCGTTGACATTACACATCAACAGCATCACTTCAACCACAATCATTTTTTCATCATCACTCATTTTTATTTCTCCGCATGCAAGCCTACAAGTTTCTCTGCTATATTCGATTCTTAAATATGTCACTTATAGTCCCGGTCTCTTGTCTTCGTATTCTCTTTGTCAATCATTTGTCAAATCCTGTTCAATTGTTAGATATTTGCACGTTTTTGACTAGTCACAAAACTTTTCTGTTCTGCCTCCTTCGTGAGACTCTGGCTTGAATCTAGCTCTCGAGAGTGTAATGGGTTGGTTATCTATTATATGTTACAGACATGTGAAAAGAATCTAGAACCCACAAAACGAAATTCAGCAAGTCAACGACAACGATTCGGAAAGAGATGATCTAGCAATCACAATTCTTCATCTTCATCGACCTCCTTCCCACCTCCAGACTGATCTAACAAATCGAACAGACCTTTCCTCTTAACCTGAGGAACTTCTACATTTCCACCACTTTTCTTCGCCTTCTTCAAATCCATCGCAGTTTCCAAAATGTTAACCAATCCAGCTCCAGATTTCTCCTCTCTTCTCTTTTGTTTCTTTGCCTTTTTCCTACTGTTACCTCTACTAGGAGCCAAAGATTTCAATTCTTCTTCGGAAAAAATGGTTGATAATTCATCCATTTTACCTTTACGATTCAACTCCATTTGATTTCTCTTACTTGGTAGGGAAGCTTTGGCTCTTTGACGTTCTAACCATTCTGGTTCATCTTTTGAAGTGACTGGAGGAACAATAGGAGAAGATTCCGATTTCTGAGAGACTGGTAAAGCAGTCTTCTTTTTTGGTTGAACTAGAGAACTTGCTGCTGTTAAATTCTTGGAGATGGCTCTTGCTTCCCAAGCTCCGGCTGAATTTCCACCTAACAGAGTATCCGTTTCTTCATCTGAATCCACCTCTTCGGCAACTTCCTCTTCTTCTTCTTCATTATCTTCACTATCGAAGTCATCTCTTTGACGTTTCCCAAGAGTGGAAGTAGTTGCATGAGAAAGATCTGCGTTCGAATCGATTCCAATCTCTGGTTCTTCATCTTCTTGAATCTTGGCTTCGTCTTCTGCATACCTTCTTGCAGGAGGAGCTGGAACTGATTTACCAAGTTTCGTCTCATCAGAAGTAGCCAGACCTCCGAAAGCTTCTGCATCAGCTTCACCCAAAAGAGCAGCCAAATCGAAAGCTTCAGAATAATTGGATACGACGCTACTTCCGATTGTGTTGTCTATCACTGGAGTCGACGAGGATCCTGGTTGAGTCGTTGAAGATGAAGCACCTTTGGAAGGAGCACTTGGAATTGCTGAAGGATGAACTGCTGGAGGTTGAGTGAAGTAACGAATCTTTCCAATGTTCCAATCGTGAAGAACAGTTCTGGCGGCTGCGTCTAGATCGAGTTTACCACCCTGAAAGAAAAGAGATACAGTTGAAGAAGAGTAGAAGTTAGCAATCATTGCAATTTCAAAGAAACAAACACTTCCGGGAGCTCCACTTACAGCTCTACGACCTCTTCTATCTGCCAATCGCATCAAGAAATCATTCTCCATGTTTGGATCGAAACCTTCTGGTCCTAGCTTGTAAAGCTCACTCAGCTGAGCAGGTTCAACACGAGCTAGAATTGCTTCCACTGTCATAGACAAAAAGAAAACCGAAAGAAAACAAAACAGGTCAGAAATGGAAGAGAAAGACTTTCAGAACCCCTCAACTTTTCAAACTCACCTGGTGCGATTGGATCCTCTACCAATTCCACCTTTACAACATTTCTCAACAAAGCAGCATTCTTATTATCACTATTTGAATCTTGGAAAACGACACCAGGACAATCCAAAAGTCTCAATTGTTTATCAATAGCCACCGGTTGAACGACTTTGGTATGACCAGGAGTAGAAGCGACAGCGCAAACCTTGGATCTAGCAACACTATTAATCAAACTTGATTTCCCAACATTTGGAGCACCGAAAACTCCCACTGTCAAAGCACCAGTTGAAGTTTTTGCGAAATTCTTCAAAAGAGAAAGTAAAGCTCCAGCTCCTACTGCTTCTGAACCTGAAATCAAAGAGGAATCAGATCCTCCTAACCTTGATGAACCCTCGAAGGAACCAGCTCCATGAGCTAGATGAGATCTTTGTTGTTGTGTAGAGGCTTTGAAAGCTAATGCTGGGGCTTCATGTCGTAAATATTTCAACCAGGATTCGACATTGGTTCGAGGGACCATGTCGATTTTACTTAGGACAAAGATTAACCTCTTTCCAGCTCGGAGAACAGCTCTTTCTGTCGTTGTAGATCTGTAGAATTGTTCATTGGAAGGGAATCAAGTATAGCAATTAGTTCATAATCCACATGTTGAAGCACAAAGGATGGAGAAAATCCAAGGTTTTGTGGTGCTGCGACTACTTCCTCTTGGAAGCCTCTCGACTGTGACCAGCTTCGGACCTGAACAATGCATTCCGACTGATTGATAGACTCACCTACAACCCAGAGGATCTCTAGCATCCAACACTTCTATCAGCACATCTGCCAGATCGATGACTTTTCTAAGTTCTCTAGCATAGGCCTTTGAACTGCTATCCTTGATGGCCAAAGCAGCGTCGATAGTTTCCTTATCTTGTCCATCTTTCCCAAATATGAGTTCATCATTTGCAGAAATGTCAGAAGTCGTTGCTACCAAAGAGTTGAAGCCATGAGCAGAAGATGATGGACCACCATTCATCATCTCTTCATCTTCTTCTTGCTTCCTTGTAACTTGACCATTTGACACTTTGTTGTTTGAGTTGTTCTGTTCTTTTCCTTTCCCCTTTTGATTCTGATTCTGAGTTGGGAGATTGGCCAGTTTCCTATGTTTGAAAAAGGCAGGCAAACCTGAATCTTTATTCGAGGAGGATTTGGATGGCATCGTCTTGCCCTTTCCTCCTCCTCCACCTCCTTTGCCTTTTTTGCCCATGATAATAGTTGATTGTCTGTTCGTTTGTTTGGATTAGAGTCCTTGTTTGAAGAATGGATTGGTGAGGAGTATTGTCAGGAAGAAACGCAAGATGTTTGAGCTTCGCAAAAAAAATAATCACCGAGGTCATCCGCCGAGGCAAAGCGCTGTTCAAAACGACAACAATCATCTGCCTAGATGTTTCTGAATACCAAGCTTTAGATGAGTAGTAAATAGATGAGACTGAAAATGGATAGAATACAATGGACGATTCAACGAATTAGGGTTCAAGAATAAATGTTCATTTCTCGTTCTGCCCTACCTCCCATCTCCCCATCCCAAAACGTCTTCCCCTTTCCTACTTCGTAAAGACCTGTCTTCTGATCTCCTCCAACCTCTCCTCAAAGCGAGTCAAGATTCCTTCCCTCCTCGACCTCTCCTCTTCAGTTTCTCTAACTATCCCATCATCATCATCATCTTTCGAACCAATCTCGTTGGCTCTACCTTCCAAATGCTCCTTTTCATGTTTCATAGCTTCGTAGTCTGGAGGAGCTAGATCATCGAGTGCGATCTTGTTGAGTTCAGAGATCAAGGCTAATAAAAGGTTTCTAAGAGGACTCTGTTCTTCGATCGTGGAAGATGAAGAAGTAAGATCAGGCTTCGAGACTGGATCAACCTCAGAGGTGCTTGAAGTATTGATCGAAAGGGCAGAAACTTTCTTTGCATTTGTAGTAATTGCTTCGAGATCACTCGAACCTTCGATTTCCAATTCCAAAGCAGCTCTAGAATTCTCATTCTCATTCTCTATCAGCAAATCATTCTTTCCCTGTTCCATCTTTATATCATTAATGACTGATCGATTCGGTTTGTTCAACTTAGATCTAGAAGCATCCTTTCTCAAATTCGTTCTAGATGGACTTTGACTTCTGTTTTTGATGAAAGGATCTTTGGATTCCAAGAAAAACTTGATGGCTTGAGCTTCTCCTCTCAATCTACCCAATCTACTTCCTAGAGGAGCTCCTACTTTGTTGAAACCTGAATCGAAACCTGATTGAAGAGTCGAAAGCTTTCCAGCAGTGATTCCTTCTCGATAACCTGCCTGAGAAGAAGAAGTAGAAGAAGAGAGACGAGAAAGAAGATGGCACAGTGAGCTATGGCTGGCTCCTACAATCTAGCTTGCTCATAAATCACTATTCTGAGACGATTGGATTACTGTGTCTTCTTACAACGTAGAAAGAAAGGATCCCTTACATGCCTTTCTTTCTGCTTGAAGCAGTTCACTTTTGTCTACTACTACTTTTCTCTCCATTTCCCCACGAAAGCTCGACTGACCACCAACTCACATCCTTGAATTGAGCTTCTACTCTTTCCCAGTCTCTATCTGCCATGCTCTTGACCTTTTGAAAGGAAGAGGGAGCCTCATGGTTGTGAGCGATTGAAAGATTCTCGAGCTGATGTTGGTCTGCAGCAGTCAGAGATGGACCACGTTGGATATCGTCATCTGACATGAGCCAGTCATCATCATCTTCTTCTTCATCATCTTGCAATTGCTGTTGATTGACTACGACATGGTCTGAGAGAGTTGCTTGAGGTAGAAGAGGATGATGTGCATCTTTAGAAGAAGGTTCAGAATCAGATTCCAGCTGGCCCTTTAGAGAAACAGTCTTGACATTGTTTGGGTTTGAATCTTGAATTGAATTTGAGCTGTTTTCCATTCAATATCGGGTGGAAATCACAAAAGCAGTCCTGTTTCCACTTGTTGCTGTTCGTCTTTGGAAGAGAACTTTTCGACTTCTTGCTTCTTCCCTTTCTACCATCTTGAATTCTTGACACGCCACGAACTTCGACCAATCTCTCTCTCCTTTGAGAATGACAGAAGGATCAAAGAAGAGAAAAAGGCCTAACCCGAACAATCACAAGATCAAAGAAACGTCATCAAAGGAACAGAGTAGAGTTTCTCAATCTCTCCTTTCATCCTACTATCCTCTCGTCCTATCTCTTCGAGATTACCTTTCTCTCATTTTACCTCTTTCGGATCCTCATCCCATTTTCCCTCCATCTTCATCAAATTCTCAACAAGATCAACAATATCTCACACTAGCCCAAAGTCTCATCGCCATCGATGAAGTTGAAGCTCAGACTGTCAAACCTCTTCGAGATGCATCGAGTTCGGATTTGAACAAAGGGAAATGGTCCAATTGGAAACCTCCTGCTCCAGATTCATCAGAAACTGATTCCGACACTCTTTTGCAAGTAAGTTGAAACGCGTAAGAGAGTCTGTTTTCTGACTTCTTTTCTCGACGATGAAGTCTCGTTCTGAAATCTTCCTTTCCCCCTTCTCGTCATCTTGGTTCTTCAGCTGGTTCGCGTAGCTCAGACTGTCTTGATGAAGCAGAGAGTCAAGACTGGTCGGAATAACATGCTGATACTTGGATACAAACCAGTGAGTCTTTACGATCGTCCAAAGCTCTAGAGGTTTCAGAGACTGAACGTCGAACCTATCCTTTATCTCTTCTCTTCTTCTTCTTCTTGTAGTCTGATGGAAGCAGCGCTACTTCTGTCGGAAGTTACGTCTCCAACTTCTTCCCAAACACTCATGTCAATCTGCTGATGGTATCACCGGAATGGGCTAGGTTACTTCGATGGTAAGTATCAAGGAGACGATAGTCGATTTTTTGCTTTGGCCGTGCTTCCAACATCACACTTTTCTTCCTTCTCCCTTCACATTCACAGTGTCGGACCATCTGTCTTTCAGCATCTCATCACTAGATGCTCCATCTTTCTACCCCTACCTGGTACAATCGATTGCTGGAGTCAACTCTGTGGACAACCTCTCAGCGATTCAAACCTCAAACCTCGTCCTTTGACGAAGGATGACAGACAGATCTCGTCGAAATCTTCTTCTTTGAAATCAAGCAATCAAGAAGCAACACAGAAGAAAAGAAAGAGAGCATCACCAACTCCTCCAGTCATCCCAATCAATCGTACCGATTCTCTACCAGTAGCTAGACTTGGAGCTTCCGTACCAAAAGCTCTTCTTGCAAGGTCTCTTTCGAGAGTCGATTCTTCAAAGTCTGCATTTTCTGATTCTGCTCCAGCTTCGATGCAAAAGGCGAAGCCTGTTAGGTGAGTTGTGATCTTGTGATCCTTGGAGATCACACTTTCTACACTTAACTGAACAGATCTTGTTTCCCGACCTCCGATTCTTTTGGGTGACAGTCCGACGAACGTCTCCATAGTGAGAAGTAGAATCTTCTACGGGAAACCAGATAGACAAGGTCGTCTGATCACTGCAGGATATCCTTCAGCTCGTGAGTCGTCTGACCATTGCTCTTTCCTCAATCATCTGGATTGGTTGGCTGAATGCGTCTCATTTCTCTCGATTGTTTCGTTTCATGACAGACGTCTTTCAATCAAGTCTGGAGCAAGTAGTGGCAGCCAAGCTACCTTCTGAGCTACCTTTGACAGAACCTCGATCGATAGCTCGAAGAACTCTACATGCTCTCAAACACATTTGGCCAAAGGAATACGGATTGAATCACGTTTGGAAGGAACAATCACCCACTGGGATCAACAAGGTTACCACTCCTCTTTCTTTCATTAGTCATCATTCTCGAGAGTCGGAATTGAAGGTAGGTATCCTCGTTGAAATGATCGGAATCGTGGAAGCAGATATGAGACTTGGTTCTCACTCTTTTTCTTTTTCTTTTCCGCTCTTTTGTCTTTGGGAATGCTCAGTCTCACTCTTCTTTGAAGACACCAAAGCGACTCAAAGAAGTCATTCCACTCATCTCATTGCTGCTGAGCAAACAAGACAAGTTCGATTACCGTAGAGCTCTAAGTCTGTGTTGTCCTAGTAGAATCGAAAAGAAGGGACATCTTACCAAGAAGGAAAGAGTCGAGTTAGCTGTGAGTTTGTTTATGAGTAGCGCATTATCGGGGAAAGGGGACCTTTCTCAGCTGACCTCTCTTCTTTTGTCTTTTCCCTGTCGCTTCTTCAGTCTCGAGTCGAAGAAGACGAGACCGACGCTAGAGCCGTGCCTTCTCAACCTCTCGTGACCCAACCTGCGATTCAATCAGATAGAAGGCCTATCTCTGAAAAGAGATCTTTGGCTCTGTGTCATTCAGTTCAGCAAAAAGTTCGAAAGCAAGCGAGAGAGCAGCCTCGATTTGCTCAGTTCATGATACCTTCAGGTCAAGTAGGTCGATCTTGGCTCTATGTTCTTTCTATAGTGCTTCGTCTGATATTTTGTTCTCCCTAACATTTCTGTCTCCCTTCTCTAGGTCTCTCGATTTGCAAAGATGGTGTTCAGCGGAATCGTGCCGAAGGATCTGCTCGGTTCTGAGTTCAATTACAATCTCATGAAAAGAAGTGAGTCCAAAGCGTACAATTCTGACCATGTCTTATACCTTTTCTCAAGCTTTACTCTTTCTTATTCCGATTCTTTCTTTCAGGGATCGGTCGCTTCGTCGTAGCTCGAAGACACGAGACTTTCAACATCCACGAGCTGATGCAAGAGATCCGCCTCTGTGACTTCGATTGGGTCATTCCTTCCAGCACTCGAGCTCAGAAACAACGTTCCACTCCTGCTGAGCACGAGAAGAGAACCTCTCTAGTCTCTGAACTCATCTACTGGATCTTTGATTCTCTTCTCATCCCTCTTTTGAAGACTACCTTCTACATCACCGAAGCTGCTGCTTATAATTATCAAGTTCTCTACTTCCGTCAAGATGATTGGGCAAAGATCACTGGTCCCCTTCAATCCAAGATCACCAACGGAGCCTCAGCTCTATTCAAGCCCATCAGCAATGAAGAAGCAAGATCCATCTTGGACTCTAGGAAGCTACAGTACTCTACTATTCGTTTACTTCCAAAAGCGACAGGAGTCAGACCTATCATCAATCTAGGTCGCAGAATCAAGAAGCCAGTGGAAGAAGCACCTTTGAAGCAGAATCGCTTTGGGATCAGAGCCAAGATTCAATTTGAAGAGACTCCTTCAGTCAATCAACTTTTGAAACCAGCTTTCGAAATACTCACTTATGAGAAGAAGAATCAATCGGACCTCTTGGGCTCTTCAGTCTTCGGGCCAGATGACATCTTTCCAAGATTGAAGAAATACAAAGAGAATCTTCGACTGGATTCAAGAGGTCGATTACCACCTCTCTACTTTGTCAAAGTCGACGTTCGTAAAGCTTTCGATACCATCGTTCACGACAAGTTGCTAGAGATCATTCAGAGCTTAATGCAGCACGACAGCTACATTATCCATTCTCATTCCAGAGTCATGTCTCATTCGGAATCAGACAAGAAGAGACTAGTCAAGAAAGAAGATGCCAAACCTGAATTCACCTCTTCTTTTCAAGCTCTGGCTGTCGAGATGGCTCAAGCCCTACGTCATGTAGTCTTCGTGGATGGAGTAGTCTACTCTGTAGAAGCCAGAGATCAAGCCATGGCTACTCTCGAACAACACATCACTGGAAACCTCATCAAGATCGGAAGGAACTTTTTTCAACAACATACAGGAATAGCTCAGGGTTCCAAAGTCTCAACTCTACTCTGTTGTTACTTCTATGCAGATCTAGAACGGAAGAATTTGGCTTTCACTGACAAGAGAGAGAGTCTTCTCATGAGATATACAGATGACTTCCTTTACGTAACTACCAACATCTCTGACGCTAGAAGGTTCTTCAAAGTCATGTGCAAAGGTTTTCCGGAATATGGTTGCTTCGTATCGGCAGAGAAAAGTCTTCTCAACTTCAACGCCTTGACACCGGATGGGAAATTCGTACCAAGGATCGAAGGAAACGAATTTCTTTGGGCTGGTCATCTGATAGACACCAAGGCTCTCTCTGTTTCTCAGAATCTTGGTCGTTATGCTTTCACGAGTGAGTAAACGAATGAGAGGGAAAGATTTCAAGAAGAGAATACTGAAGTGACTTCCACTTTTACTGGTTTCTCTTGCAGACATTGGAGACTCGCAGAACGTTCGAAGTGGCTCCAGACCGGGATCTGCCTTTCTCAGCAAGCTCAGAGAGTGAGTATGGAAAGATGGATCTCTCTCTGTACATGAGCTCACTGCTCACTTGATGGAAAACTCATTGTCGACTCCTTCATTCCCTTCTTCTTTTGTCAGTGAGATCCGTCGTCGCTCTCATGTCATTCACACGGATAGACTGCTCAACTCTGATTCGTCGGTCTATGGAAATATCTATCAATCTTTCATTCTGGTTGCGATGAAGTTCCATTCTTACCTCAAAGCTTTGGGCTTCGATCCAAAAGCGAAGGCAAAGTTTTGCGAAGGTGAGTAGAACTGAAAACAGCTTTTGTCGACGCTCAACCTCAGACTCAAGCTCAAGGTCGAACCCTTTCTCTCTTGTTTTACTTTATCTTCGTTCCACCGATTGCTTTTCGCCAGACTCCATTCGCGATCTCATACTCTACGCTTATCATCACATCTCAAGCCGTTCTCAAGTCCTCGCGAAACAGAAGAAACTTCTTCGAAAGGACTGTGTCACCTGGTAAGCCTAGCCTTTTTGATCTTGTCGGAGCATTTTCGATACCCCTGCACTTGGACATGCACGCTGATCTCTGAACTTCCCTTCTTTTGTCTTCTGGTAGGATCGGCTATCATGCTTTCTACTGTGTCTTGTCTCCAAAAAGATCTCATTATGGATCTATTCTCAAAACGCTGAACTCTAGGATCAACGCTCCTAGTCAGTCGGGAGCGAGGAAAAAGGTCGGGAGAGTGGTCAAGATGGTTTGGGAAAAGAACGCTGCACTTGTGAAGAGCGTAAAGTATTAGAGGGTGGCTCGAGGATCAGTCGTGGAAGCGAATTGTGAATGGGTAAAGTCTAGAATTATTGGAAGATAATTATACAGATTTATAGTGGAGATAGATAGTCTAAAGTGGGTGTGTATCAACATCTCTGTCGAGCAAAGAAAGCGGCGAGATGAATTGGAAAAGAGAGAAGTCGAAAGGGAGTCTGTTAATATTTGGGTTTGTTTGTTTGCATTTAAGCGAGACCAAGTCCTTTTTCGGCTTGGGTGAGACCTAGAGCATCCTCTAGCTTGGTGACAGATCCTCCCAAGGCCTTGTCTAGTGCATCCTCGCTGAAGAGAGACAAGAAGAGATCGAAGATAGGACGATGGACGAAGGAATGGAAACGAAGGTTAGTCGTTGAGCTCTCAAGTTCGACCACCACATCGGTTCCTACGCTCTGCTTCGAGCTATTACTCACACAGCAGTGACTCCAAGGTCATCTTCGAGGGTTTTGATCAATTTTCCAACAGCTTGTAGTGTTCCACCACGGGTCTCAGAAGAAAGGAGTCCGAGTCCTTCTTCAGCTTTAGTGCTACCGAGACTGTCCTCTACGTCAGTCAACTTTCCATCCAAGGCTTTGTCCAAAGCATCCTCAACAGCGGTGACTCCCAAACCTGAAGAAGAAAAGGGATTGGCATTGTGAATGCGACGAGAAGAGGTGAGGGATGTCAGTAAATAGCTTCAGTGCCACTTAAGTCACTGTCCGACTTTAACCCTAACTCACCCTTCTCTAGGGCAGAAACAAGTTCTCCTACTTCTTGGATTAATCCATTTTTTCTTGATTGAATTTGAATAGGTTGAGCGAGGGCGATAGAAGCAAGAGCGACTGAGGCGATGACTGAGAATTGGAAACGCATGTTTGGATATTAGAAGGATAGGACGAGAGAGCTTTGAAAGATGAGAAGGGGTGGTTTGCTTGAGTTGGAGTGAATTTTAGAGAGAGAGAAGTGTTGGTGGAAGGATGAGAACAGGTAGAAGATGAGCTGCCTTTTATAGACGAAAGGCTCGCGTGAGTGACATTGCTTGTTATCCTTATCTTTTCGAGCTTTCTTATCTTTGATACTCATGTTATCAGTTTAGTGTCTTTTCGAAGATGAAACTCTTCTATGTATTTGCCAGATCGAGAGTCGAGTTGATGAGCGAGTGGTCTCAGAGACCGATTTGATGACGATGAAGATGAACACCACCTCTCGTGTCTCGCCTCGCCAATCACTTTTTTCTTGAGCAAAGATAAGGATAACACCGTCGGAGGCATTCCATTGGGAGGAATGTCATTTCTCCGTAGGCTTAGGACGAATCCGGGAAGAAAGAGAACAGAGGTGGCGGCCTGTCGGGTGGCCATCGACGTCGATCTTGATTGTTTGATGTTGAAAACCGTTGTTTTTAATTTTGAAAAGAAAACTATGACGTAGAGCTTCTTGGCTTGGAAGCAATTTCCGACAGAGTGCAGCAAGGCAGCGCAGGCAGGTGGAGATCTTCCTTATCTTTTCGAGGCTAAAAGCAGACATCGAGAACGAGAACGAGAAAGCAGCAAACCATCAACTTGGTTTCATCTTTCGCAATTCCGTTCCGATCTGGTAAGCCTTGACAGTATGTTGAAAGTTTTCAAGAGCGAGGAAGCGACGATGTCGATGAAGACTTCATGAAAGTGAAGCTTCATTCTGAAACCGGATGGCAAAATCAAAATAGCCCACACATTGGCAAAGAGCTCTTGATGAATTGATAGAAACTCTTACTTGAATCGAAAGAAGATGAATTCTGGAATACATTATATTGACTTGGAGATATTCTCTCATTGAAATCGAGCGTAAACTTCTCCTATCAGATACAAACTACCACAAATGACATTCATTTCCATTCCCTCTTCTTCTCCTTTATTTGAAATCCATTTCAACCCTTCTGTCAAATCCGACCCTTCCTTGATCTCCAACACTTCCTCCAGACCTCCAGGAGTAATGTTCGATTGTTGAAAAATCTTCGAAGCTTCTGAAGGTACGACACTTTGAACCCAAGGCATACCTTCGACTGGAGTTTTGAAAGGTACAAAACAGATCCTATGTTGAATCTTCAAATCTTCAATCGTTTGATTACTTGAACCTAAGTCCATCTTCTCAACTTTTTTCTCTAAAGATTCAGATCCTTCGACTTTAGTCTCTTTCTTCGAAGATTGGAACAAACTTGATAACATTTCTTCAATTTCTTTACCTTGAGAAAAAGCCATGATCCAATTGATTGTCAAAAGACTGTTTGAAGGTTTAGAATCTTGACTTCGTTGGAGACGAGAAGAAATGCATGTATCGATGTAAGACCTTAAGGCTTTTGCAGAGGCTGGATTATGAGCTCCATCCAAGAGGCAAAGTATCGATTGGAAGGTAGTTGATTTGTTCAGAGTTCGACTAGAAGGATCATCATCATTTTCAGTACTAGTAGTAGTAGGTTGTTGATCTTGATTCTCATCGGTTTGCATTTTCTCATCTTCTTCATCTTTCGATTTCTCTTCCCCTTGAATCTCTATCTCTTTCGAATCTTTCATTTCAACCTCTTCATCATTTTCAATTTTCAACCATTTCCAATCAGCTCTACCTTCCAACCTAATTCCACCTTTCAAAACCTCCATTAATCTTCTCTCTCCATTCCCTTCACTTCTCAAAGCGAAAGCAATCTTCAACTTCAATTCCTCCAATTCATCACTTCCAGTGTTTCCCATTGCACTTGGAGGTTCATCCCTTGCTATAGAAAACAAAGTTTGTAAAGCTGTATGAGATCCAGTCAAAGATGCTCTTGTAGGTGGGATTTCGATTCTTGGACCTGGGATTGAAATATCACCGATCGAAGACTTGTAGGTTGGTACTTTGGGTTTCGTTGAAGTCGAAGAAGGTTTTGCAGGTGGGAAAAGAGATGATAAACCAGTGTTTATGGATCGATTCCTTCCTTGATTTGAAGGTGGGGGTGAAGGTAGGAAGAGAGTTGGACTGAACCTTTGTCGACTTGAAATTAGACATTTCCAAGGGTTAGTCGGCTCTACTGATGAATTCAATTCTTCTAGTGTTTCTGAACTTTCTAAAGAGATCTTTGAATCATCCAAAACATCCCAATCGATAAAACTCTTAACCATTCTTGCATTTTTGGATTCAGCTTCCGATCTGATGGATTCCAAAATCTCTGCCGCTTCTTTTCCCAATTGTTTCCTTTCGATTTCTTCCTCTGAAATCAAAGTGCAATCCACTTCCACATCTTCTTTGATCTTCTCTTCATCTTCCAGAATTTTTCGTCTTTGATCTGCAACGACTACCAAACCATTCTTCTTGATGATTCCAGCTTTTTGATATGCAATCTCTCTCAGAGTAGTTCCTAAGATGTTTTGATGATCTTTATCAATTGGACAAATGACTGAAGCCAAAACTTGTTGATCGGAGAAAACGTTTGTTGCATCTAATCTTCCACCTAAACCTACTTCGATGATCAAGATTTCAGGTCTGGATTCTAAAGACAATAGAGAGTAAGAAAGTAGAGTTCTGGCAGTAAGGATTTCGAAGGAAGTGCTTTGAAGTGAACCTTCTTGATCTGAATCTGAATTTGGATCGCAAGGACGAGGATTGAAAGAAGATTGAGACTTTAGATCTGAAGACTCTTGCTCGGTCAATTTTCTTTGATCGGCCAATTCCACCCATTTCCCTGAAAGTTGCCATATCTGATTTGAAATTGGTTGACCACTGATTCTACAGGAATCGCTTTGTTGGATCAAATGAGGAGAATTGAATCTTGCAGTCCTCAGACCGACTACGTTGGATAGGATTTCATCCAGATAGACAGTCGTGGTTCCCTTTCCATTTGTACCAGCGACGTGTATGACTGGGAAAGTATGATGTGGATTATTGAGTCTTGCTAGCAACGATTTGATTCTGGTCAACGATAAGTCGATTTGATTGAGAGTTGAAGACGAATGAGACATGGCTCGAACCAACAAAGGTTGGCTCTTGACAGCAGAGAAGGAGATTGATGATCTGGTAATTCTGAAATGGCTTGTACTTGATCCAAACCTCAATCTCATCCAAATGTAGAAAGATAAATGTTGGTCTGATTGAGTACTGAGATGGTTGAGGGCAAGATCAGAGAAGTCTATCCACTTTTTCTTCTTGCCAGCTGCAGCAGTCACGTTCCGGCAACATCTTCTTCAAGAGCATCAACCGACTTGGTGACTGTCTCAAGATTGCAACTCATAATCCACATTCTGTCACTCAATGGCAGATCGACCAGCAGCAGCAGGAGGAGCTGGAGCTGCACCGAACGAGCCAGTAAATTGGCAATGGCAGATTGCTAAGGCCTGCATCTTCTACTTTGGAATACAGGCCGTCATGGGTCGTGAGTAGAGAATGTTGGCAGGATAGAATAGACTATAGATTATCCAGCTCTGGGCATTGAATTGGTCAAGAGAGCAGTGATAGAGATGAGATAGAGTTAAGAGACAGGCAAAGCTAATCACCCAATCCCACTCTCTCTCTCTCGACTCTCTGGCTCGTCTGCCTCTCTTTTTCGGTTCTATCAGCAAACGGATTAGTATCTCGATTTATTGGAACAAGCCCTCCAGCCAATCCACCAGCAGCTTCAGACGTCACTCCTTCCAAAGATGGCTCCATCTCTGCAGATTTCAGTTTGAACAGACCAGCAACTGCCTCTGCTCAGATTTCTCCAAAGACCAAACTTCCATTAGAAGTATCGACTTCTTCAGGAGCTTTACCTTTCTTTCCGAGAGATGTCCCTTTGGATCTATACATTTTCTTGGCAACTTCCAATCCTCCCACTCACAAAGAGATCAAGAGTCAATATTCTTCTTTGGTAGAACATGGTCCTAATCAAGAGGATGAAATCACTTCTTTGATCGATTTCCAATCCCCAGTCTATAGTCCTTTTTGGGTGAATAATGATCAGAAGATCATGACTTTGAAAAATCAAGAAGGTTTACCTGCTGTTAAATTCACTGATATTATCTTGGGAGATGAGAAATCCATAGATAGGAAATTGGATTTGGAATTCAAAGTTCCGGAACAGGTTCAGAATCATAACGCAAGTATTTGGGCTGAATATTATCTGACTTTGAAGGGAAACTATCCAGATCCAAAAGGAGAACATCCTGAGAGAGTCTTTCATACCCGAAAACGTGAGTGCTCGAAGAATCTGAGCTGTCATTGTCGTTGTGTTTCCTACTCTAATTTTCATCTATCTTCCTCCTCTTACATTCAGTTCTATCAAGACTTTATCCGAAAAAGAAAGTTAGAGTGGAAAGAAATCTCTTCAGTTCAAACACAACTTCCGAATCTGAAGAAACCGAATCTGAAAAGAATGCTCCACTTCCAATTATTTCTCATTGGCATAGAAACGGTACAATGTCGTTAGCTTTCGTATCTCAAGAATCAAATTCAGTCTTCCCAGTACATCAAATGCCACCTCCAGTAGTTCAATGGGTTCACGTAGAACCAACAGGAGTCAAATCTCCAGGTCCAAAAAATCAAGGTCATTACGTTCACAATTATCCAGTGCTCTTCAATAATGATTTCTGGTTGATGAGAGAACATATGTATCCGATCAATTCTACTGTTGAAACCTTACCATTGCAGATTGATTTGACAACAATGTCCTTTTTTAAATTTCAATTGTTCGCAGCTATTACTGATAGTTTTGATAAATCTGCTAGTGGTCAAGCTACTGGTATTGGTGGTGGAGTTGGAAGTGGAGAGATTGATATGGTCAAAAGAATGCTTTTGGAAACCAATCCTTGGTATTTGGGTTTGACGATTTTGGTTTCACTTTTACACTCGTGAGTTACAAAAACTCCTCGACATTGGCTCTGAGCTCATTGCTTCTATCTAACAGGTCGTTTGCTTTTTTCTTCTTTGTCTCAGACTCTTCGAGATCTTGGCCTTCTCTTCCGATATTGGCGATTGGAGAAAGAAGCAGAATGTAAGTGTTCAGCATCGTAGTGAAGGAGCTCTCAAAGACTGACCTCGATCTTCATTTCCTTCTTTCTCTACTTCTAGCTTGCCGGAATCTCAGTCGGAAGTATCTTCACGAACATCTTTGTGAAAGTCATCATTCTCCTCTATCTACTCGATAGTTCAGAAGAGACTTCTTGGATGATCATTGCAGGAGAAGTAGTAGGTGTGGCGATCGAATGTTGGAAGATCACCAAAGCTCTCAAGGTCTCACTTCAACCTTTAACTCCTGGACAAGCTCCACCATCTGGTTGGAGAGGTTGGTTCGCTTCCGTGACTGGTTCCAATCTACTAATCGAAGACAAGCACGTCCTATCAGAAGAAGAGAAAGAGACTCAAGAATATGACAAGTTGGCTTTCAAGTTGGTTTCTTACGCTGCAGGTCCTCTTTTGATCTGTTGGACGATCTATTCTGCAATCTATCAAACTCATAAAGGTTGGTGGTCTTTCGTCATTGGAACACTCTGTTCTTTCGTTTATGCTTTCGGTTTCGTTTCCATGATTCCTCAATTGATCGTCAATTACAAGTTGAAAAGTACTGCTGGTATCAATGCAAAGACCATGGCTTTCAAATTGTTAAGTACAGTAGTAGACGACTTCTTCGCTTTCGTCATTCCTATTCCTTTCCTTCATCGTTTGGCTTGCTTCCGGTAAGTAGATTCGAGATTCAGAATGAGGTCCTTCTTCACTCGAATTCGAGAGACTAATCTTTGTTTTCTTCATTCTACCTTTCTATCCACAGTGATGATGTCATCTTTGTAATCTTCCTCTATCAACGATGGATTTATGGTGTCGATCCAAACAGAGTCAATGAATACGGTCAGGTGCTGGCGAAAGAGAAAAAGAAGGATGAAGACAAGGATGGAAAGAAGGCGATAGAAGGTAAAGAGGCCCAGAGGGAAGGAGGTGAAAGCTCTGCTGTCAAGACCAATGGGGAACAGGTTAGATCTAGAAAAGCTGGGAAATGATGGAGGTCAAATTCTGCTCAACCGAAAAAGCGCTTTCGAAAGACCATCACCCCTTCTAGTCTTCAATATATTCAATATGTCGCTCTTGTTCTCTCTAATTCCTCATCACTTTTCTCGGTGTGTATTGGTTATCATAGATATAGATTTGTCGTCGTAAGAGAGCTTCAGGCATTCAGACTAGTGTTCAAAAAAGGTAGAAAAGATGCGAGCAAGGTTACGAGAAGATTGATGGTTAACACTAAAAAAAAGGAAGAAAAGATATAAAAAAATGTAGCGTAAAGGAAATCAAACAAAAAGGAGAAATTATGATGATTGTCTCTTTGATTTAATTGGAAAAAAGAGCTTCTTTTTCTTCTTGTCTTGGTTTCTACTAAATTTCATGAGGAAGTGTGCTGAGTCGAGAGAGAGAGCTGCTGATTGAGAGAAAATTGCGTTTTAAGAAGTTATGTATGATTTTGGATTGTGATAATGTGGAAAGAAACCATCTTGAAAAAAGGACGTGAATGAAGTCATGACATTGGAGAAGCAGGGAGAGGAAAAAAGACGCAGGCTGCAAGATAAGAAAGAGAAAAGATCTTGACTTGTTCAATTGAGACAATGGAGGAAGTAGAACCCAATAATTCATCTTATACAGCTACATTTTTGAGAGTCCAGAAGAAAATTGAATCATCGATCAATTCATCTGGACGTCTTCATCATTTGAGAATTGATTTACAACATCATCCAAATTCATTGCGTCTTCTTCTTGAGATTGGTGTTGTAAAGAGTCAGTGTAATCTTCTAGTCCATTTGGTTGACTAGTAGACCTAGTAAAGAAGGAAGAGTTAGAGGTGAAGATTGGTCCAGCACTCAGAGGAGAAGGAGAAGAGGAGGCTGCTGTTGCGTTTGGAGAACGAGAAGGTGGGAAATTGGCTGCCGAAGAAGCAGACCTAGGACCTGGAGCATCCAAACCATATCCACGTTGGAAATGAGCGTAAGAAGGACTACTTGGTTGTCCCAATCCGATGGACAGACCAGAACCAGAGCCTGCATGAGCATGACCTGGAGTGAAAGTAGAACTAGAGCTTGCAGAATTGACGACTAGACCGCCAGAGATTCCAGTTCCAGAGGTTGAAGCGAATCGATGAGGTTGTCTTGCTACCGGTGCACGTAGATGAGAAGGAGGATGGTTTGGATAAGAAGTAGTGGAAGAAGATGAGGAAGAAGAAGAGCCTTGATCTTGATGATAATGAGTCGAGGATTGAACGAAAGCCTCAGAACCAATGACTGGAGTAGGTCCACCAAGGGAATCGTCAACATCAGGTAGAGGTTGATTTCTAGATCCTGGAGTCAGAGTGTTCGATCTCCATCTCATCTGATCGAAATCTCCATTGGCAAAGAGACCTTCAGCTTCATGAGTAGCTCCCGGAGTACCTCTTCTACCAATCAATTCCAAATCCAGATCATCGTTCCTTCCCACTCCAGCTCCTAGAACGTGAGACGCATCGTGAGATGCAATGACTGGAGGTGGAAGTGGTCTACCAGCTAAATCGGTTCTCTGAGCAGCAGGAAGTGGACCATGATGAGAATGTCCTCTCTCGTTTTCTTCTTCCACGTCATCCGAAGTAGCTGGTTGATGAGCGTGTTGACGTTGATGTTGAAGTTGAGATCTACCAGGTCTAGGTCGATGAGCTCTACGAACATCTTCTTCGCTGTCTCTTCCAGTGCTAGCTGCATCAACGTCATCGAGATCGATTCCACCAACAGGAGCTGTTGTCATCGATGCATCGGTATCTACATCTGAAGTGGAAGCGGAGGCAGCTGCGAAAGAAGTCTCTGAAGAATTGGCGTGATGAAGAACTCCAGAACCTCTACGACGAGAAGATCCAGCGTGAGAAGAACTTGCCTCTTGACGACGTTCTCTGCGAGAAGTGTGAGATTCCGAAGTTGAACTACTTGCGGCTGCATTGCTGTTACGATGAGAGTGATGATGATGATGATTGTGAGAGGAAGTATGAGGCCTAGACGTTGAAGGAATGGCGTTCTCGTCTGTTGGAGTGTTGATGGAAGGTGTGGCTGAATTCAATGGATTCTGTTGATCTTGATGACCTTCCGAATCTCTCGAATTCCCTACTTCTCCATCCTCACGTCCATTAGAAGGACCCGATTTCTCCTTTTCTCTTTCCTTTTCTCTTCCTTCGTCTTCTCTGGCACTACACCAGAACCGATGACCCATTTGCCATCCTTTACTCTGACAAGCCTTGCTGCAATACTTTGCTTTCCTACACCTCCTACACTTTGCAAATTCTCTTGGATAGGCTTCCCATTTCCCACAGAGCATGTTTGCACACTGACGAATTCCACCTCTTCCTTCGTCTTTCCTGCAAGCATTTCTCATAATGACACCAGCCCAGTATTGAATTTCTGGAGCTAGTTTCGAATGAGCAGTTGCAGAGACCGACGAGCCGGATCTTGAAGAACGTAGAGTGAATCTCTCTGCTACCGAAAAGACGTTTCTTGCCGGAGGACTTCTAGGTTCATGAGGTCTAGCACAAGCCGAACCATGCTCATGTTCCTCTGAGCAGGCGACTGGAAGCATGTCGAAATCGTCATCCAGAGCACTGAGAGGACCTGGTAGAGCCGTCACTGCCATTTCTGCGTTGTGAAAGAGGACTCTGACGTGAGCGTACTTGGAAAGGTAGGCTAGAAGTTGGAGAGAGAGGAGTACCTCTTCCTCTCGATAAGCCATCTCTCCTCCGTTGAGAGGATTCGATCCGGTGGAAGTGGCGTCTACATTGAGAGCAGGAGGTCCTCTAGTGACTTGAACTTGCTCTGCAGCTCGAGTCGCTTGTACATGACTCTCTGCGCCAGTGGGAGGTGCAGGATGGGATCGTGATTGAGATTGAGATGTTGAGGATGATTGTCTAGAAGGACGAGTAGTGGAAGGAGTGATGGTTTGATTTCTTGAGCCCATAGGAGTGGAAGATGGACCAGCTTGAGATTGAGTGGATGAATTCTCTTGAGAGATCGAAGTGGAGCTCAAAGGAGCCAGAGCTCTTCGGGAAGGTCTTGGAGTCCTTCTCTCTTCGTCTTCTGCGCCTTGTTCTTGATCCCTAACTTCGTCTTGAGGATTGGATTGAGATCCTTCCATCTCAGTATCAGCGTCGGCTCCAGCGTCTGGGTCTACAGATTGTTGAGGTCTAGTGAAATGACTCTGTTGAACTGTGTTCCTTCGACCTGAAGAGACTTGAGATCTGCCTTCGTCTTCAATGCTGGATCCATCTCCATCTCCTTCAGCATCAGCATCCATGGCTGCATCTTCAGCTCCTTCGCTCCCACTCCCACTCCCGCTTCCACTTCTGAGATCTTCGACAGAGCTGACGTTGGTCAGAGTCCCGGATCCGGAAGCCATGCTCATGACCATTTCAGTAGCATCGGAAAAGGAAGAAAGAGTAGTGGCATCGTTGTTGACGTTGTTAGTAGTTGATCCAGCTTCAACGACTTCAACATCGTCTGGTCTTGACGAAGCCGTCTGAGAAGTGATTGGAATGACTGAACTGATTTCGATGGATGCGGGATCTGATTCGAGTTGCATAGTGACGTCTGAAGTATTGTTGAAGGCTGCTCGAGACGTTGAGGTTAGGTTCGAGGTGGTTTGACGATTGGATCTTGAAGAGGAAGTGGATGAGGAAGCAGAGGAAGATAGATTGGAAGGTCCAGCTTGAGATTCTGAAATCTCCTCGATGTAATTCTCTCTTGTATGTCGAGAGCTACGATCTGTCGAAGAGTTCCCAATAAGACGTTGTGAAGAGGATCCATTCGAACCCTCATCACCGTTTTGACGAGAATGTCTTTCTGCTCTCCTCTGTCTTTCTCTTTCCCTTTCCTCTCTCCTTTCTCTAGATTCCCTCTCTCTATCTTCCTTCTTCGACTCTTGCTTATGAGCGTCGACCATTTTGAGATAGCTTTCCAACACTCCAACTGTGACTGGAACCATACCTGCTTCTACGACTCTGGTTCTCACTGTTTCACTTCCTCTAACCCCAATGTTGACTACGCATTGGAATGCCAAACTCCATTTCCAAATCGCTTGCATTTCCATCGTTGTTGAGGCTTTGGTTGGGATTAGAGAACCACCGGGAGAAGGAGCTGATTTGGGAACAGTCCGCAGAATCCTGATCAGTCTTTCCAGTCCACCATCTAGAGTCACCATCTCTCTGATTCGAGGAGAGGTCGAGGTGAGATAGGCCAAGTGATTGAGAGAGTTGATGAGCGGCAGTGTAGCCGTACAGTCGATCGCTGGAAAAAGAGAAAGAAGAGAGAATGGGAGGAAGAGAAGAGAGGCATGCCAAGGGGAGGAAAACAAAAGTTAGAGAAAGCAGAATGAGGAGGAATGAGCAGGCTAAAATTCGAGAGAGGTATCCCTTTGAGACAGTCTGTCAATCTCGAATGGACCATATAGCTAGATGAGAGTTAGTCATCTCTCTGTCTATCATCTCAGTGACATCACTTGGCAGCATGGCTGAAGGTCCGTTTCGAGGTCAGACCACACTGGCTCCAATCCTCAGCCTTTGACTCTCGAGAGATGCTCTTTCCAAATGGATCGATTACTCACCTCTTCTGTCATAGAGGGTAGCAGAGATGCAAACGCATGCTTTGTTCTGAGCTGGGTTGCTGAAGTTTGACTCTCTCATGCTTCAAGTGTTCTGCAATTTGACTGCCTCGTCACTCCTCTCCTTTTGGTGATCCAGTCTGATGAGGGGATGTTGCAAAAGAGAAAAGGGATTCACGAGATTGAAGGATTGATTGGGTTCTGGAGAATGAGAGGAATGAAAGATGATTAGAGAGGTTAGAAAGATGAGTGGGCGCAGTGCTGAGAGTCACAAGAGAGAGAGAGGAGGCAGAAGAGGGGTAAAGGAGTCGATCCAAAGGAGCAACAAGATGTCGCTTTTCAGACTTTGAAAAGACATCTATGAACTGAATCTATTCTCGATTGAATGCTAGACTCTATCCGAGCTTGGTTGTAAAGGGATTCCAGCGATTGGTTTCTGACTGTTTTTGGACATGGGAATCGATGCTGGATTGCTCTTTACTCACCAAACAGGCTGAACGATCGATTGCAGTTCTGAATCGAGCAAGCAGAGTGCTTTCACTTTCTATGGAATTGATGAGAATAGTCGAGACTGTCTTGTTCGACGATGACGACTGCTTTGCTTGATGTTTGGGGGTTCAGGATTTCAAAACCAGCAGCAATTGCTCAACTTGATTGTCTGTCCACCCGCACTTGATGATTTGCTCTTCTATTTGGCCTTGAGTTACTGGCTATAGAATAACAGCAAAGCAAGCAAACAGACTTGAATAGAGAAGGAGGAGGTAGAGGAAGAGAAGGAGTTAAAGGTCAAAGAAGGAGCACTCGTTTCTCTCTCCATGCACTGCTGCAAGGTACCGACTTCGAATTCCTCTTCTTTGATCACTTTTCTATATAGACTCGTGTAGATCTCGCTATCTCTCCAACATCGGAGGTTTATGGACAATTCAAATCTCTGCCACACTTTGAGCCTGTCAAGATTGTTTCCCCTCCTTCAGCGAGATGCAAGGCTAGCTGATTTGGACCTGCATCTACAGTTGACTGAATTCTACGCACTCTCAACTCTGACGTTCAAGCTGATGGAATATGGACTATGGTAGATGCCCGTGAAATATTCGTGGAATTGTGTAGATCTCATGGAAAGGAGAGACTTTCGAAAGGGCGCCTATAATACGTTTGGAAAAGTTTGCCACTCTTCGGCTTTACCTCTTTACCCAAGATATCTTATTAAAGATTCTAATGTTTTTGCTTGCAGCATTGGTTTGATTGTACATGATGTGGTCGAAAATACATTGTGGAAAAAGCAAAAAGACATGCAGTCGTTTCAAGTTCGACTCGCCTCCTTCAGAGCCAACTCTCTTCTTTCTCGTATCCAATTGACCCCATTCTCCCTATTCTTCCCTCTGATCATCATTCCAATCCCCTTCAAATTTGGCCATTTCCAATCTGGATCTCTCCAATCTTTGCCTCTAAAAGCTACCAAGACGATGGATAGCGAAGAGATCATTAAAAGTATAGCCCATCCTGAAAACAGCGCTCCATCGCCGACCTTGTCCTGTAAGGTTGCCGCTGTTTGACTACTAATGAAAGCAAATACTCCTCTGAATAAAGAATTGAGAGCGGCAGTTCCAAGAGATCGCCCGTTATTCCTATCTATCAAGTAAGACAGAGTAACCGAATAACAAGAGACTTGACTCAGTCCTAGAAAGAAGAGTGCAACGATTGGAGCTGCTAAATGGACCTTGAAGTATGCAGTCCATCCATACATGATGAAAAAACATGGTTGTAGAGCCATGGCCCAGAAGATCGTTTTCAATCTCTCTTCTGGAATCAAAGGTTCTTCACCATTCTTCTCTTTAAACTTCTCTAATCTTTTATCAGATAATCTACCTCCTAGGAACGATCCAAGTACACCTCCACCACCAAATGCAAATAACACAGTTCCGACTAGAACGGGAGATAGATTATAAGGTTCTTTTGCAAATGTCCTGGCTGCAGTGTATGCTAATGAATATTGACTAGCGAAGATGAAACCAGAGAAAATGAGAGCTATAAGATTGTGAGGTAACTTGGCTACCGTCCATGCTGAACCTAGAGGTGATAAATCGAGTAAAGTGGGGGAAATCTTGATCCTTTCTCCACCTGAAGTCATGGTTCTTCGAATCGACTTGCTTCTAGACAGTCGGGGAGTTAAACCATTTGAACTCTCCAAAGCTACATTTTCTCTTTCTCTTTCGGTCGGAAGACTCTTGGCTTGCTTAAGATTCAGAGAAGCGTCTAAAGATGGTTCGAATCTCTTCAGAACGTCTCCAGCAGTCTTGGATCTGTGGAGATCGTTCCAGGCTCCTTCATGATGCTCATACGACTGAATGGTATCTAAACCAGGAGAGTGATAACTCGGTGAGATGAAAGGTCTCCACTTCGAGTCTGGATCTGGAATTGGAGTTGAAGTTGAAGTTGAAGTTGGATTTGAGCCCAGAGTCGACTTGAGAGGTGAAGTAAGATTCTCTTGATCGACTTCTTCGACGTTCTCCTTGCTAGTTGCAGCTGCTTCCATCCTTGCAATAGCTCTGACCCTCGCTGCTTGCCAAGCTGCAGACCTCTCAGTTCTGAAAGTTTCTCTCATTAGGCAGTAGGAGATCAGAGAGACGAATCCCGCAGAAGCTGAGAAGTAGAAGGCAGCTCTCCAAGTTCCAACCTCTGTCAAAGCTCCTCCCACGACTGGACTTAGAGCTGCAGAGAAAGATTGGAAAAGAAAGGAAAAGAACTGGAAGATGTCAGACTCAAGATGAAAAGTGTGAAAGAACAGCTTGGTAGAGGGAAATTGAGAACGAAGATGGTGGTCTTGATCTCGAGTTGGGAAGCTTTTTCTCTCCTCTCCTTTTCCTTTCCACTTACCTGGTCCCATAGCAGGCAGTCCATAGTAGATCCCTATCACTTGGCCTCTTTCGATTGGATCGAAAGCATCCGCTAGACAACCACTCGCGATACTTTGAGTAGCGCTGGCACCGATAGCTGCGATGATCCTGAAAACAATCAGCACTGTCATGTTTGGGGCTCTAGAAGTGACAACCATTCCTACTACGAAGATGACCATTGCAGTAACCAAGCAGATCTTTCGACCGTAAAGCTCTGCAATTGGACTCCAGAAGATGGGACAGATTCCTTGAAAGAGAATGTAGAGTGAAATCGAGAGAGAGATCAAAGTCGTTGTAGTATTGAAGTCTCTTTGAACTTCTCCGATGGCTGGAAAGAAGATTGAGGCTGCCATTGTTGCTGTGAGTGCGCCTGTATAGAGAAAACAGCAAGATCACTCGATCAGTCATAAAGAGCGTCGAGAGGACAAAGCTCGATTCTCACTCACCCATCGAAAGAATGGCTACTAGAATCCATTTGTATGTCTTCGACCACATTCGTGGATCATCCTCGACTTGGGTATGTTCTATATCTAAGGCAGGTGTTGGCTTTGAAGAGGCAGACTTTTCCAAGTCTGAAGAGTTCGTCTCCTCCTTCTTTGCAGAATCTTGCTCGGCGATGCTCATATTCTGAGCTGATATCTTGGAAGAATACTACTGAAATGTATAGGTTAGATCAAATTGAGAATGGAAGGGTAGAGAAAGGAGTAGAAAGTGATTTGAAACAGCGTAAAGATGGTTGGAAGAATGAAGAAAGAAAGATCGATGCTGCTCAGAAAGATCCTCCGAATTGCATCCTGAGGTCTTGCTTGACGGTCTATGCAGACAGATCAGAAAATGACTTTAAATCCGAAATCAAGCTTGAAGAAAAGGGAATAGAATAGAAAGGGAGAGAGTAGCGGTTTGGTCCTAAGCGGTGAAAAACTTAAATCCCATCATTTCCTTCTTGACTTCTTGACCAACACCTCAAAAGATGGCTACCAACATTACCTTCCACCCAGGAAACGTTTCTTATTCTGAAAGATGTGAGGCATTGGGAGGAGCAAAGGGAGCCACCATTTGGTTGACTGGTTTGTCTGCCAGTGGGAAATCCACCATCGCTACTGCTTTGGAACAACACTTGCTACATCTTCACAAACCTGCCTTCAGATTGGACGGCGATAACATCAGATTCGGTTTGAACAAGGATTTGGGCTTCAGTCCAAAGGATAGGGAGGAAAACATTAGGAGAATCGCAGAGGTGAGTGCAACGAAGATTCAGTCAGAAGAAAAAGAAGTCGAAGTAAAGAAAGGCCAAGACAGTTCGAGAGGCATGAATTCGTTTCAACCTGACTGAGAGATATGCTGAGCTTGTTAATGAGATATCAGAAAGCATCTTCTGGTGCTGATCGACGTCAAAGGAGAGAGCAAGGCTTGAAAGTCTCTTTTGTCCTACCTCTACGAATCTTCTTTCAAGAAGAAAAGGTTTACTTATCTCCCGAATCTTCACTTCATCTCCCTCTTATTTCCAAATCTTCTTTTCTAGGTTTCTCTTCTATTCTCTTCTTCCTCCTCTCTAACCATCACCTCCTTCATCTCTCCATACAAAGCTGATCGGGACCTAGCCAGAGATCTCCACTCCAAGCACGACCCAGCTCTACCTTTCATCGAGGTCTTCATCGACGCTTCCGTAGAGGAATGCGAAAAGAGAGATCCAAAGGGTCTCTACAAGAAGGCAAGGGCTGGAGAGATCAAGGGTGAGTTTCTCTGAGTTCGAAGTCTTGATTTCGTGGCCTTTATCTTTTTCTTCCTTCGTCGACTTTCTCTTGGGCTTGCTGTGTCTTGTCGCTAACCTGCTACTAGGAAGCACACAGTGCTTTCGGATTTGACCTCGTGCAGAAGACAACGAAGATTGACTTGATCGACAACAACTAGGCATCCATTCTGACTTCTTCTGTTTCTTTTCTCTCCGCTTTCTCATCTCTCTTTACCTGGATTTCCTTACACTTGAATCTGTCTCTCTTCTCTTCTTCGATTTTTACTCGCACTGCTAGAGTTCACTGGTATCTCTGCTCCTTACGAGGCTCCGGAGAAGCCTGAGATCCACATCAAAGCTGGCACCACTTCAGTCGAAGACAGCGTCAAGATCATCACTCAATACCTCATTGAAAAGGATCTACTCAAGCTTTAACTTCGCTATCGCATTAATCAGTCTGCTTTATCTGAAATGGGTCGATGCTTCGAGGCTGGCAAGCTGCGTAGTAGAAGAAGAAAAGGCGTATAAAATTATAGAACTTTTGACCCGTCTCCATGACATGTAATCTCAATCTCCAAAAGAACGATTTGCAATCTCATTGTATGTAATTTGCCTTGCCACTTTCTCGACAATGATCTCAGCCTCAGATGTTGCTCAACCAAAGACCTCAAAAAGATAAGAAGTTCCAAGTGAACAGATCCTCGAGCTTCTTCTTTCTCTGTCCCCTCTGTTTGTCTCTGCTTGCCTTCTTTTTTCCTTATCATTGGATCAGGCGTCCGAGCGAGAGACTCTCTGTGCAGGAGAGGACCTGGTTGAGGTCAAAATTTCCGCGGATTATCTTGCCTGAGAAGGACCAAACCTAAGAGAAAGGCTCCCAATGATGGGCGCTCTGAGGATCACTATCTTCCTTCAATGACTAGAGGTCAAGACGAAAAAATTCGGTCTTGATTTCCGATAGGAAAGAAGTGAAGGTGCAGAATCACTCGCTTATCTCTCTCTCTTATCGCGTGAGGGTATAAAACGACAAGACCTTCTAAACTTCTTTCTTCCCTCTCCTTCTCTCTTCTCTCCTTCCTCCTTTTTCCTTTCTCAACCTTCTGCTGATTCAAATGATCAAATTTTCCATTTATCTGGCTTCTCTCATCTCCCTTCTGCCCGTCATCGAAGCCGTGCCCTCTTCCAAGCCGCTACTCTCTTCTTCTCACCTCCTCTCGATCCGTACCGCTTCACCTGAGGTTTCCCATGGACTCTCGAACATTCATCTTGACTGGTCATCTTTTGCAAGATCTACAACTCAATCTCAGCAACTCTCTCTAAGTTATGGAAACTGCGACGATCCTTCGATTTCGACTTCCCATCATGTCGTCGGCACAACCGATCTTTCTTCTCATCAAGAGCTTCCAGCTCGTTTCGTTTGGCAAATAGGAGAGCAAACACCTACTGGTGGATGTATCTCTGCTTGGGCGGGAGATGACTTGATTGGGAGGTCTCAAAGCTTAGACGTCGTTCCAAATGCTAGAAATGAAAATCGCAAGAGACAGCTTGGTAAGAGAGATGTTAAGATGAGCGATTTTGATACTACTGGCTTATGGTTTGATGGTGCTGGTGAGTACACGATCTACAGAAAGAGTCACGAATACTTCTCCAAATGGTTTTTGACTCCAATGCCCTCTCCCTTCTTCTTTTCCGCCTTCTCTTCAAACGCAGCAATGATCTCTCAGAAAGAACCCAACTCAACCTTCGTGGCCAAGTCCAAATCTGCCTCCATCGCTATCGTCGGAGCCGGAATGTCTGGACTAATGACTTCCTTTCTACTGGATTCGGTCGGAGTTCACAACTACACGATCATCGAGGGTGGAGAGAGATTTGGAGGTCGAGTTCACACTGAATACCTGAATCAGTCAAAGCCGGAAGATTACCAATATCAAGAAATGGGTCCGATGAGATTCCCTCGTTACATCAAGTACTCTGACACCAACGAGACCGTAGTCATAAAGGTTTGTCGTCTATGGCACCTTCCACTTGCGCTGTTCGACTGCATTCTGAAATACTTTGTACTCTCTCTCTCTCTCTTTCTTTTCTTCAGGATCACCAACTAGTCTTTCAGTTAGCAGAGGAGCTCAACAAACACAACGCACCTAGCTCCAACGCTTCTCAACTTAGAGTCGACTTCATTCCTTGGATTCAGAGCATGTCAGGAGATCTTTCGTACTTCAAGGGAATCAAAATAGACGGAATCGCTCCAAATAGAGCTCAAGTGGCTAACAACTCTTCTTTGAACCCATCAGACTCTAATCCTGCTGTTCTCGAAGCAGAGGACAAGATTGCCGCTTTCACCGGAAATCGATCTTGGGTCAAAGAACTGGCCAACAATGTTTACAAGGCTCATCATGACTCGTGAGTAGCTTCGATACTCTCGAACTCAAGCTTCAAGATTGCTGAACCCTAATCTATTTTCTCTCTGATTCCAAAAGAGTTTTGGCTGGAGACGATGACTGGAGCGAGTTTGGATACCTCCATCACAAGTTGAAGCTCGATCTCAATGTGACCGACGTGAGTGTTATCCGTCTTGTTGCGTAAATACTGCGTCACATTATTCGTTTTCCTTGCTTCTGAACACGTCATACTCTCTTTCGTCTTTTCTTCTCCCTCGCTCGATACTCAGGTCGTCGCTTCGAGCTCAAGTTTCAGCTCGTTCTGGGATGAGATGTACGAATCGAACAGTTACTTTGGAGCTACAGATTGGTACACCATCGATCGTGGACTGAGTTCTCTTCCAACTGCTTTTTGGGGAACGGCAGCAGCAAACAAGACGATCATGAACAGAAAGGTCGTCAAGTTGGATCAAACTTCGGATGGAAAGGCTCAACTGTTTTGGAAACCAAATGATACTTCATCTTCAAGAGACATGCTGTCTGCAGAGTACGATTACGCTGTCATCTCAGCTCCCTTCAGCATCGTCAAACAATGGAGACTTCCAGCTTTCTCGAGTCTGTTATCAAGAGCTATTCAAAATCTCAACTATCATTCTGCGTGCAAAGTCGCTCTGCAGTTCAATTCTCGCTTCTGGGAACATTTTGAGACTCCAATTCTAGGTGGTTGTTCTTCTACTGACCTTCCAAATGTCGGAAGTGCTTGTTATCCTTCTTATAGAGTGAGCACGAGTGAATGATCAGAGTCTTCGTTCTCTCTTCCCCTCTGCTCACTCTGCTCACTCTTTTCCACCCTCTCTCTATCTGCTTCTCTCTTCAGCTCAACTCGACTGGTCCAGCAGTTATGCTCGCCTCGTACATCTCCTCTGACGTAGCTCAACGTCTTCCGTCTTGGTCAGAGGCCGAACACGTTCAAAGGACTTTGGATTCCATGGCAGAACTACATGGAGACATCGTCTATTCAGAGTACTCTGGCAACTTCAATCGTAGGTG
The DNA here is from genome assembly GCA_001599655.1 of Golubevia pallescens. Lineage (NCBI taxonomy): Eukaryota > Fungi > Basidiomycota > Exobasidiomycetes > Golubeviales > Golubeviaceae > Golubevia > Golubevia pallescens. The sequence continues at coordinate 1,070,539 of BCHO01000008.1, forward strand.
TTGGATCTCTGATCCTCTCGAAGGAGCTTCTTGGGCTTCTCCCACGGTCGGTCAACACAAACTTTACATTCCAAGTTATTACAAGACGGAGAAGAACTTCATCTTTATCGGGGAACACACTAGTTTTACTCACGCTTGGATAGCTAGTGCGTTGGAAAGCTCCATCAGAGGTACTGTTCAACTCTTGCTGGAGCTTGGACTTGTGGACGAAGCAAAGGAAATTACCAACGTGAGTGTTTGAGTGGCAAAAAGGTATGCGGTGCATCGAACCTCAACTTGTCTTCGCAATTGATCTCCTCAACCTTTCAATCTAATCTTTCTTTCTCAATCTCTGTTTTTACAGAAATGGATGGGCAGATGGATCGCGGTCTAGCACTCCTCTACCCTTCTGAATTTATTCCAGTCTCACGCTCGAAACGCTCAGAATGAGCAGAGCTGTTCCTAGCTTTCTGTGTCGACCTTTGCTTTTATGTCTTCTTCTTCGCTTATCATTTTAATACAAAAACCAAATTTCAAACATTCCCAGTTGCTGTAATCAATGATGGAGATCGTGCGAGAAATGACGCCTGTGTGAAGATATGAGAGCTCAAGGTAGTCTTCCTCAAACTCGCGTCCGCTGCAGCCTCCAGGACATAGACAAAAGCTCTTATGGACTTCGAAGAATGAGGTTAGGTAACAAAACCATCGCCCCCACGGGCAGACGCTGGCTCGGAGAGGTGTGACAGACTGCCAGACTTTCGCAGTTTGAGAAATCCACCAAGTCCAGAAAACCATAGCACTCTCCCTGGGTCCTATTGAAAAGGTACTGATGGGCCTAAGCCTTGAACCGAAACAGTAGTAAGTACTGTTTCAAGCCATAAGGACTTCAGTAAGCCCTACCACCCAGAAACAGGGTGGATTTACTCTTTAGGGGTCTCCCAAGATAAACATCTAGTAGCAAGGACTGTGTTTTCCAATTCTTCGCTTAGGGTTAGCTAGCAGAAGAAAAGTAAGTTAGGTCGATCCAGAAAATACGAGGTCTTACACAGACGTGCCCCGTTCGTGGTTAGGTTAAACTGCTCTCACTTAGAAAGTGAGTGGATAGTCGACTGTAACGTTCAGTAGCTCTTTGGTTATGAGAATTGAATTGGTTGTTTTGCAATGTAGTGCGAGTGTTTCGTTGGGTTTTGGCTTTGACAGAAGGGTTACTAACATTTGCTTTCTCCCTGAGTCTGATAGTGTCTCGATTTGAGGTTGGTTTGTTTTGTTTTGTTGAATAGAAATACATACTGGTATATAAATATAAATGCAGATATAAATACAGATAATAATACAGTTGGCGATGCTTTAGCAGTAAGGCTAGCAATGCAATTAGCAATAAGGGGTAGCAATAGGGCTAGCACTTGAGAATAGCAGATGCTCGCCAGCGAGTCATCCAGCTTCATCGACTTTTCTCATTCTCTCTAAGGTCGCGCCCATGAGAGCGATACTTGATCTCAGCTTTGTTAGACTTCGTTCATCTCTCTAGGGACGAGGGCCCAAACAGAGGTGAACAATGAATCGACTCTTTTCGCCATTCTCTAGAGACGCCGCTCATTCAGAACAACCTGTTGAAAACATTCATCTGACTGCCTAGGGACAAATCCCTGTCACAGAAGATTACTGGTTCTCAACATTCAAGTCGAAAGTCTTTCAAGGAAGCAGAGGTGAGGTCTCGAGTCTCTTTCCGCTTCCTCATAGACAAAACGACTCGGTGCCACCTGAAAGTTTTGACACCCGTTTCTAGTGAAAAATCAACAATTCTCGATATTGATAGCCTTATGAAGAAAATGAGCGGAGACGAATATGATTTGAAATAAGCTGAGGATTCCGATTCGAGAGCTAGTTCGAGGCTCAGAGAAGAGCCGAAGAAATGAGAATCTCAGGGAGCTGTTTTGGGGGAGGACGATTCGGAAGATGAAGCTCTCCACCTTCTGCGAGCTTAGTGCACTTGTTGACGCTCCATACTTGAGCTTGTTATAGATTTCAATTAGACATAATGAGCTCGATGAATTAGTGAAAGAAGTTGGGAGAGGACATCAAAAGAAGTCAGATCTTGACAGGGAGAGAATTTCAGTTAGCACTCTCCCTGAGGCGCAATTGACACGCTCATACTTCAAAACTCTGATCAAAAAGACTCATTCAAGATAATTACAAAGGATACAAAGGAAAGAGTATCTACAATGACAAGAACCTCAATTTGACGCAAGCTAGTCAGAGTCAAGAAATCCGAGAGAACCGTCTCTCGAAAGATAGTATTGCCAAAAGAGAAAGAAAAGGAGGGAATCTGAATCGGAATCGTTGGTGCCTTTATGAAGAGAATCATGAGAACTTGGAATATAAAATGAGAAGGATCAAGAGAACCAATACAGTGATGATACCTATCGTGACCAATTTTTGTTGACGAGCACTGAGATGAGAAAAGGAGACGAGAAGAGATTTAGTAGGAAATGGATTTGAAAGAGGGAGAGAGAAGAGGGATTCAAAAGAAAGGAAATCGAAGTCCATAGGTTTGAATCCAAATCAAGCGATTGAAGAAGAGTGGACGAAGGTGGGTAAAGAGAGGGAGAAGGTCGAAGAAGCGAAGGTCAGCTTGCAGAGAATGCAATGAGAACAATCGAGGGAGTCCTCAAAGACAAGTTCGGGTTTGATGAGATACTCACCGACGGATCATCTGGTTGAGTGTTCGAGAAGAACGATCGATGTTTGAATCTGCTTGTTGGAGCTGAGGGGAGGAAAGAGGTAGAGGTGGGAGAAAGGAGAGGAGAGAAGATAAGAGGGAACAGATCAGCAATTTGAGCTTGTGCCACCACTTCCATTGAGGCTTTGAAAAGATCTATTCAGCTTCCAATTCTAGCATTTAAGGATCGAAGCTGTCTATCAATGATCCAGGCTTCCCTTTCCGAATTCAAAAGATCCCCACTTTGCGCCACATGCTCTCTTTTCCTGACACTCACTGTATTCCTAGAATTCTCAATCTGTTCCCTCTGACCTCTTAGGTCTCTCAAAATGTCGGCGCCTAGATCCTCAGTCTCTAGAGCCAACCTATTGCTCTCTTGCAATCTACGACTACCATCCTCCAAAGTTGCAGTTCCCTTCAATAGACGTTGCCTTTGAGCGTCGTCTGCAGCCGATGATTCCAAATCACCAGAAGATGACTCATCAAGAGCTGGATTGTAGGATGAGTTGGAAGTTGAGGTTGAACGCTGAGAGAGATAGAGATAGAGGATGAGGGGGATGAGAGAGAATTGAAGATTAGGAAATGAAGAATCGAGATGGACGTTGGATTCTCGAGCTACAATGGGTGTTTCAGATTCAAATCATTCGAAAAGAACCGAAACTATCTCGAATATCCGAATAAGAGGAGGAGGAGCTAATCTGTGCATTCCACCTCATCCTACTCTATCCTCTATCTCTCTCTCTATCTCCAGAACATCCACATCTTAATCGACTCACCAAGTCCTTTTTGACTTTTTCCAATTCACCCTTATGACCTCTCAATCTGACTGCGTATCTACTTCTAACGGATTGAGGGAAGCCTTGAACCTCGATGTCCATCTGACTGATGATTTCCTCTGCCTCTTCAATTTCCATTTCTGCCCTTCTCATCGTCGATTTGGCCGCTTCTCCAGATTGAGATGGAATGTCATTGCTCAACTTGGAAGTGATGGATTGAATCAGCTGACTGAAATCAGAAGAGTACGAATCAAATAGTTCGGCCATGCTTGAGATTGGTTGAGGTTGATGGTTGATGGTCAACTTTGCTTCGCAGCCTTCTTCACTTCGTCATCCATCCACAACAAGTTTAAGACTCTTCAAAAAGCAAAAGACATCTGATCTTCTTCTTTATTAGACTACTTCCTAAGTCTTTCAAGTCTAGTACTTTAGTCCTCTCTTAGCTTTCTGTCTGACAACACTTCGTCTTGTCCTCCACTCCAGAACTTCTCATCCTTCCACCCATCAAATCTTCAAGCATGGCCAACTCTGCAGCTTCAGCGAGTCATTCTTTCAAGTACCTCATTTCAGGAGCTGGAAGAGGATTAGGAAGAGGTCTAGCAAGATCTTTACTCATCGAAGGTCACTCTGTCTTTCTACTCGATTCCAACGAATCTGAACTGAACCATACTTTAAACGTTCATCTTCCAAACTTTAAGAAATCAAACTTACATATCAATTTCGGATACTTTGCAGGTGCAGTCGGTGATATCACATCTATTCAATCAATCAAATCTGCAATGAAGAAAGTTTCAGAATTCTACAAAGATGAAGAAGACGACGAATCTAGTATCGACGTTCTCGTCAATAATGCATCGAGGACTTCACCTTATTGGAAATCTGGTGATGGGAAAATAGAAGATGTAGATCCTTTGGAATGGAAGAACTTCGTGGATGTCAATTTGAATGGAACTTTCTATCTCACTCAAGCTGCTTTACCTCTTTTGAGGAAATCCAAGGTCGGTCCGAGTATCATCAATATCAGCTCTACCAGGTCCAAGATGAGCGAACCTTTTCAAGAAGGTTATGCTTCTACGTGAGTAGATACTCTGGATGATTCTGGATAGAAGAGAAGACCAGAGATGCGCAGAGCTCAAAGAGGTCTTCCCAAAGGAGTTACGCTTGTTGACTACCTACCACTTCTACACTTTCGTTCAATCTCCTATCCTTTCTCAAAACAGCAAAGCAGCTCTACTCGGTCTTACTCATTCCCTAGCTTCCTCTCTAGCTCCGCAAATCAGAGTCAACGCAATCCTTCCCGGCTGGATACCAAGCGGTCACGAATCCAAAGAGGGAGACGAAAAGAACCTCAAATGGGATCATGAATTGACTGAAGCCGATCAAAATCAACATTGGACTGGAAGAGCTGGAAAGGTGGAAGATTTCTATAAAACGGTTCTTTATCTAAGTGAATGTGGATTCACTACGGGTCAGCAAATCGTCGTCGATGGTGGGATGACGAAGAAGATGATTTATGAAGAGTAGAGCGAGGGACAAGTTCTTGAAATAAAAACCATATTTAAGAAACCTAAGACGGTTGCGTGAGAAGGAAGACGACGAAATGCTAGAAAACCAAAAAAGAACGAGAGTCGACAGCTTCTAAGGATTGCTCGGAGGTTCTTGCTTCTTGATGAGACGCTTTTTTAGCATTCAAGTCTCTTGTTTGAACAGATATCTGGTCTCTGTTCGATTCACCATGACTGATCATTTTGTGAATGGCGAAGTGCTCAAGAAGATCGATGTGAGATCAACACTTCTTCTGTATTGAACTACATTCTCAACCAAAACCATTGAAAAAGCTCGACTGATGATTTCCACGCCAGTACGAAGATTTCCATCTTCAACGTCTACTCCAATCAATCAAATCCAGCATCAGAATCAGAATCGAAGTCAGCAGCAGACGCCCAACAGTTCATCCTCACCTTTCATTTCTCGAAGCACTCCATCCAATTCGACACCTTCGAATGGATTAGGCTTCCTCTCGAACAGTAGAACTGCATCTCCTGCAAATGCGTTGATCAATTCAAATCACAATAACAATTCTGGGTTGAGGAATAGAATGAGTGGGACTGGAGGTCAAAGTGCAGCTGCGAGTGCGAGTGCGAGTCGGTTAGCTGCTCTATCCACTTCGGCTCCTCCTGCAAGCGCTCTGCAGAGATTGCCTTATGCTGATTACACTGATCTAATCAAGGTGAGTGGTTGGATGTCAGGAAAAGCATCGTTTGTCGATTTCAGAATGGGAAGAGCTGCAGAAGAACAACAGAAGAATTTGCACAAAGAGACTCATCGACTCGCATCGATCTTCAGTTTCAGTCACTCTCTCTGTCTTGTAAGATGACAGAAATACATTAGTTGAGATGAGATACAAGTTCTCAGCTTTGCAGGCAGAGACGTTGGATCAATCTATCACTACTTTTATGTGTCTTCTCTGCACCTGCTCTTCTCACTCGATAGACTCGATAATTTTCGATCCTAACTTGAATCCTTCATCCTTCATCTTTCTCTTCATTCTCCCAATGTCAAATTTTACAGACTGTCTTACGACTGAGGCTTCGAAGGATCTACCTCCTGTCCTTCCTCAGCACTCATTCCCTTCTATGCCTCTCCTTCTTCTCTCCTCTATCTCCCATCTCTTCCCTCCTAAACTTCATCTCTCCAACAACTTTACTCTTCACTTTCCTGACATGGTCATTTTCAGTCCTGCCCTTACTAGTCTTACGAAAATGGGATATCCAAGGAAAGAATTCCTCAACCTCTTCAAATCAAAGTCGAACCTCTCAAACCAAGATTCCCTTGATCGTAAAACCAGCAAGAAATTCTCCTCTAGAATATTGGCAATCGAGAATATCATCAAGTTTAGATAGACATTCCTTAGCTCACATTCTATCAGGTTTGATTTTGTCTTTGAGTTTCACTCTAAGCTTATCTCATTTCGATTCTTTGAATGAAGAGAATGAAACTGGAGATTGGAAATTTTGGTTATTGATAGATTATAAAGATGGGGATCAACTTTGGAAACCAAATGAAGGGGTTTTCTCACTCATTTTCATCAATTCAATCCTTGGTTTAATCTATGTTCTATCGAGTTCATTATCATTAAAAAGTGTTCAACCTTATTCTTCACCTCCAACTTTCACTTCTTCATCAACGACAACAACTTTACGAGATAGATTTATGACTGTATCTTCAAGATCATTCCTTCCTTCAATCATAAATTCTTCGATTTCTTATGGAGCTCTATTGATCTTATATTCTTTATCAAGATGGTATTTATCAGACACTATTCTTTCGATAGTAGGAGAAGATTCTTTCCTAGGTTCTTATCTTTTGCCAGATTTCAATGAGACTTTCTTTTCCTCAGAATTGATCTTTAGGTCAATCATTCTAGCCATCTCTACTGGATTGATCTGGAAGATCAGTGTAGATTGTTTATGGGAGATTTACAGCACTCAACCTGTTTTGGTTAGTGAATTTGGTAAAGAGAGAACTAGAGGTTTGATTGGTGGTTTAAAAGCTAGATCTACTAATAAACTCAAATCAAACAATGGTGGCGGTGGAGATAAAGAAGCTTTCTTTCTTTCGAATTATGCCTTTGCAGAATTATCTTTACTAACTTCCTCTTCAGTTGAGAGAAGGAAAGAAATCTATCAAGATGTTGGAACTAGTTCAATTAGTGTCAGTGGTTCACCAATGTCTAACATTTTGGCGAATAGTTTGAATGGCAATGGAAGAGAAAGTGCTTGGAAATCCATCCTTAAGGAATGTTTGGAGGTTTTGAAGGATGAGATCGAATCCGTCAAATCGGGTGGGAAGCTGATACCTGAGAATCAAGAACAAGTTCAAAAGCAAGGCAGTAATTCACAATCTCCATCAGATGCTGGTTTGAACACCTTCAACACTCCTTCTCCGGGTAGAAATTTGGAAGTCACTGATGCTGAACTATTGAAAAAGGCAATCAAGACTCCAAAACCTGATTTCTGGGATACGATTTCTGCTTCTCCTCAATCTTCAGCCTCAACTTCCAAGCAATCTGCAAATCTACTTGAAAAGAAAGTGGGTCAATTGTTACCAAAATCAGTCACTTCGCTGATTGGATTCAAAAGTTCATCTTCAACCTCGAAACCTTCTTCAACTTCAACTCCTTCGAGTGCCAAACCAAACACTTCTTCAACTCCAAAATCAAACCAACCTCAATTCTCAACCTTTTCAAAGTCGATCTTAGCTTTCTCATTGAGTCTCTATCATCTCTTACACTCAGATTTGATTCACGTCTCTGCAAAACCTCTTACACCAATTTTCAACTTTTTTTATCAAATCTTACATTCCAATCAATCCTTGGTTCTAAAAACTTATTTACCAAATCCTCAAAATTCAGCAAGTTTGATTTGGTCCATTGAATCCTTGACTGATTTATCTATTAATAGTTTGAATGAAGATCAATTAGGAATGGTTCAAAGAGATTTGATTGGAATCATGGAATCTTTCGCTGATTTATTGATAGCTGTTGATGATAGAATGGATGGATTGATTAAGGAATTGAAAGAACAAGAAGAAGAAAGATTGAAATTGGTAGAAAGAATCTTTCCTAAAGAAAAGAATGGAGAAGTGTCGGATGAAAGGTCGACGAATTTGTTGAAGGAATTTAGAGAGGATTATTTGAATCATTCATTGGAATTGATTATGGCTTTGAGAAATGGTTTGGTTAGGATTGGAACGACTTTTGATCATTTCGTTTTACCTGGGAATAATGATTTGATTAGGGAAAAGATTGAAAAGGCTTTGGCTTTACCTATTGGCGTGGAAGCTGTTCAAGGTTGAGATAGAGCTTCTTGAAAGATTTAGGAAAGAAAAGGAATGGGTTTAATTGTTTGAAAGGATCGAAGGTTTGGGAGATGGAGAGAAAGTGGGGGTGGGGGTGGGGGATGGAAAGGATCTGCTCGAAGACTTGTGACTTTGGGGATTGGAGTAAAATCAACATTAACTATCTCAAATGTATTCATCTTCGAAAATCAATCGCATCTTGACAAAGAACAGGAATTGGCAGGGAAAGGCGTCTTCGATTGGTGTGATCTTTCTTTCCCTACGAGCGAACTGATTTCTCGACTCGACTCTTCGTCAGATCTGATCCTGTATTGCTGGTCATTCTTTCTGAGAACGAATGAAAGTTCTCTAGAGATCCAATGATAGAGAGAATGAGAAGAATCATGCTGTCCTCGGCGATGTTGAAGAGCGGAATACCTTTGCTTGCAGCGTGGTCTAAGGTGAGATTAAAAAAAAGGACCTTGATGAAGAAAGTGATTGCCAAACTTCTTTCTTCTTTACCAACAACATCAAACGTGAAGAAGAAATGAAAAAGTCAAGATATGGCCAGTTTAAGAGCGACGGCCTCACGGCTCTGATGTAAGGAGGTCAGAGACAAGAATAACGGCTTGACCAGATTTGAAGCTTTGAAGGAGAGAGTAAGAAGGCTCTTCTTTCTCTCGGCTGGAGATCTTGAATGGTTGAAGAGATCTGTTTGTTAGGAAATCATGATGAAAAAGAAATCTTGAAGAAGAGAAGAAAAGGGAGGGAAGAGAGGGAAAAGGGAAATCTCTCCCTTCCATGTACGAGCCAAGTTCGAGAGGCCCCTGATTAGGACTCCGTTCCCCTTCAAAATGACATCGAAGATTTCATCGAACCTTTCCCTCTCTCTTCTTCACCCATCTTCCCCCTATCTTCTCCTCTTCATCTTTCCTTCCACCAAGAGAAAGAATCCTCCTCTGCTCTTTTCGCAACCAAACATCCTCTAAGAAGAAGATCAAGTCATAAGAGTCTCTCTCTCTCTCATCTTCAAACCGCCAAGTCTTTCAATTGCTATTCACCTTCCTAACAACCCCTAATTTGACTCTTCGATTCTCAGTTTTATAGCAATTCTACTCTAAGAAACAAACTATCAGCACACCACCAACACGTCAAGCTCAAGAGAAGGCAGCCAAAGATGAGAGTCTCGATTGCAAATTCTCCATTTCTAATTCTAGCAGCAGGCCTGTGCTCCACCCCCTCTTTTGCTTCACATCCTCCAAATCTCAACACTCATTCACATTCAACAGCCAGTAGATCTCTATTGTCATCTTCGAAACAGAGATTAAGATTGAGAGATGCGTCTACAGTGATGTCCGGTGGGGATAACAGCGAAGGTTCTGCCCACTATGTTCTCAATTCTTCCACTTCCCCAGAAGGCAGCTTCATGAAGGATCTATCAGTTGGTGATGGTGGAGACGAGCTGATGCTCTATTGGAGTAGAGATATCGACGATGCCGACGTGAGTGTCTTAGCTTTCTCAAAAGTGAAGCCGCCGCGGCACTGCCCTTTACGAACATAGAAACTGACGAATCTCCTTTCCGACTTTGTTCAAAACCTTCTCTTTACACCACGATCGCGACTATGTTCTCTTTCCGATGCTCTCTATGTAGGCAGAGCAAGCTTTCGTCATGATCCATGTAAGTAGACTCCTTCCGCATTGACTGCCCAAAATGACCAGAACTACTTACAAATTCCTTGCTTTCCTCTTTCCGATCTGCTCAATTGCTTTATCTCAATCAGGGAAAGTTGAGAGACGGAGACAACTACTGGAAAATCATGAACGACGCTCTAACCTCAGCAGTTGCGGATGGAGTCGAAGGCGCCTCCACCAACTCGTTAGTAGTGGCTCCTCAATTCTTCTCTACCATTTACAACGAAGGTCAATATTCAAAATCTGAATTAGCTTGGGGAGACGTCAATGCTTGGCAAGCTGGAGATCCTGCTACTCATGTGAGTCTCTCAGATCTCTCGTAAATCCTCGTCGAAAGAGAATGAATCTGAGCGCAAGGCTTCGAGAACTAATCAACTCCTCTTCTTTCTCCCTCTCTCTTTACTTCCTCTTCAGCCTAAAGGAACTACCTCGACTTCCTTCGATGCTCTAGATGCGATCATAGAAGAGTTCTCCAATCAAACTCACTACTCTTCGCTGAAGAACTTGACGTTGGTCGGACATGGTGAGTGACAATTCGCACGTCAAGCTCTCTTCTACGTCATTCATTCACTCACTCACCCTCCCTTTTTTTCCATCTTTCTAGGTGGTGGCGGCCAGCTCATGCAAAGATACGCTGTCGTAGGAGAAGATGGGCCCTCTCATCTTCATATCCGATACATTACTGGAGATCCTTCATCTTCCGTCTACTTTACTGAAGATAGACCGAATGGAACTGGAATCAACAAATCGGATTGCGAATGGTACAACACTTGGAGATATGGCTTTACCAACTTCACTGGAACTCTTCAAGGAAAGAAGGAGCCTCAAGAGTACTTCGAAGAGTACGTCAAGAGAGATCTCGTCGCCTTGGTAGCGAATGATGATACGGATGCCAACGGAGATCAATACTGCATGGTTAGTACTTTGTCGTTGTGTTGCCGATTGTATGTAGGAGTATCTACTATTCTCTTTTGGCAGGTTTCTGTTCGTGATCAGCCTCAACGACTTTCTAATCCGCTCTTCTTCTTCCCTTTCTTCTTTCTCTACAGGCCAAGATTCAAGGCGGCACAGCTCGTAGAGACAGATCTTTGAACTATTGGGCATACATTCAAACTTTGGCAGGGACTGGTTTTGATCTCACAAACTGGCCAGGTTCTTTCGATTCTTTACCGAATTGGTCTCATTTGTCTGGAAACTGGACCAACCATAACCTAGTAGTCATCGAAAACGTCGGTCACGATGCACAAGAAGTCTTCGCTTCCGATCTAGGTAGATCGGCCTTGTTCGAAAGTGACAAGAACAACATCAAACCTGGATGGAGACCTTCGAAGTTCGATTTCAAATTGAACAATCCAGTTCCGTCCTTGACTTCGGATCTAGATGATACAAGAGGTACTCCAACTTCGACTCCGAATGTCAATAACGCTGCCAATCCTATCTCCAACAACAAGACTTCCAATCAAACCTCGGATTCTTCAAGGATCGCTTCTTTCTCAACATTCGGTCTCTTGGTTTCCTCCACTCTTTTCTCTTCAGTTTTCTACCTTTGAGAAGGCTGAAATCTCTCGGAAAATGTAAATTTCTGACAGCTGTCGCTAATTGCTTTCATCATTGACTCGCTTGCTATCATACCAAAGATTCTTCATAAAAGGACTCTCCTTCTCTTCATAGAATTCCATATCACATTCCTTTCTCTCTATACATCAGATACTTTCTACAGCATCATAGATATGAAACACAGTCCAGGCGACTTTCTCTTCGTATCTCTTTTTGATCTCGAGATGACTTAGATCTGTGGCGACAAGCGTGACAAGTTCGCGATGCTTCTTGCACAGCTGATAAGAGGACCAAATTCTCAGGAAAAACATCAGAAGTGCGGGAAACATGGGAGAACAAATTTGGTAGCGAAGCAGGATACGAATCCGATAACTCAGGTATACATTTGAAAGCGTGAAGATGACAATGATAATTTGTGCGGGGGGAAGAAAGCTCGAAGGATATCTACTTAAGGTTTTCTTAATCTACATGGAAGAATGAGTGCTCTAGTTCCGTATCAATGCTGTTCGGGAGTCTTCCCTTTGTTCAATTCGAGAATCTTGTTCAACAGCTCACTTGGCGTGTAGCTGCCGTGGAGCTCGATTTCTTCTTGCCCTCCCAATTGACCTAGTTCCAGACGTAAACCAGCTGAAGGCGTACCTGCTTGTCTCTCTTGATCCATAGATAGTCTACCTGTAGAGCTCGAGACGTGACCTTCTCCTTGGTGCACTTGCGAAGCTGGATTGACATCGAGCGAACCGAGACTAGAAGCTTCGGATCGAGAGTTGGCTAGAGGTCGATTCCAGTAGTCGTCGTTCGAATGGATTCTTTGATCTGAAGGCCGACTAAAATTCCAGAAAGACCTTGGACTGACGAAAGCGCCATCCTGAGAGCTTTGTCCTTGACGTTGACCAGCGTTGATTCCGACATCTATTTGATTCTCAATCTGTTTCCCTTTTCCTTTCCAGTACCCCGTTTCCTGCTGAGATCCAATCACTTCTCCGTTGTATCGACTGGCTTGAGACCAAGGCGTCTCGTTCCACGGATTGAGCTCTCGATGAGCTTTCCCAACAGCATTATCCCATTCAGAATCTCCATGTCTTCCTGAAGAATAGAGCGAGTCTCTCGAGTGGGGAAAAGACTGA